>CM064535.1:10000098-10091885 GCA_032716605.1 Paralithodes platypus
GTGACTGACACAGCAGACATGACGCTCGTCTCCGACGATCTTCAACTTGTGACTGTGACAGACAAAGATGCTCTTGATTCATGTAGGTCGTCGTATCTTCACCTGTATGTGTGTCCAGCATATGTGTACCAGTCACCAACACACTGTACCAGTCACAAACCCACTGTACCAGTCACCAACACACTGTACCAGTCACCAACACACTGTACCAGTCACCAAGACCCTGTACCAGTCACCAACACACTGTACCAGTCACCAACACACTGTACCAGTCACCAACACACTATACCAGTCACCACCACCCTGTACCAGTCACCAACACACTGTACCAGTCACCAACACCCTGTACCAGTCACCAACACACTGTGCTAGTCACCAACACACTGTACAGGGTTGGGTGTGAAGGGGGATCAGCAGGGTTGGGCCAATCAGCGCTCTGCAGACCCCCGTAATCCTGCGTTAATCTCTAACCGTTTTGGTAAGATGATCCTCAGGGTATTAGAGTGTTGAGCCTATAATTGGGCTTTGTAATTGGGGTTGTGTGGGACAGGGATCTGCCTTGCTTAGGCCAATCGGCTTTCTGCAGACTCCCATTTTCTTATGTTCTTATGTTCTTATGTACCAGTCACCAACATATTGTAGCAGTCACCAACACACTGTACCAGTCATCAACACACTGTACCAGTCACCAACAAAATGTACCAGTCACCATCATAATATACCTGACGCCAACTGCAGCATGTATGCTTGAACTTTAATGGAAAAATTAGTCTAATTTAAGCCACAATGCTGACACTTCTTGATTGGTAAATATGGCTTATCGTTCGTGTCCCCTTGTACGTGAGAAGATAAATTTGTATCAGAACTATGTCACTATTTTTTGTTTTTTTCTAAAATAGAGGCACTATAATAATGTTCGACTCAAATGGTCTTGAAAACAAAATTGTATATAAATCAATAACACCATCATTCACGTGATTAAAGTAGCTCTAGTATTAATGCCTTCTAGAAAATAGCGACCACCGACCAGCCCAGCCTGCAGTGCACAATACGCGCCTCTATAATTAATTTTCTACTTTATTAATGTCTATGATCTTTCACAAAATTAGTATTATTACTTACTTGACAACGGTCAGAGTCCTGGAAAGCTTTAATTAAACCTAGTGTGATTATCTGGTCAGAAGTTCTGGGGAGGAAGGGAAAATGTTAGTATTATGTGATTGAAGTATTTGCACAAGATATTTCGACAATACTATACTAAAAACAAATTATAATTGATTTAACAGTAAATCAAGTCTTATTACATAACAGATACAAATACAATTTCAGATTATATGTTGTCATAAGTCATATAATATTTCCTAAAGGGTGATGAGTGCCGACTGCCGGTCACCATAGATGGAAATAACAACATCACATCTGACAAACTATCAGAAACTTAATTTCAGAAAGTACCAGAGCCTATAATATTAGTACTAACTCCCTACAAAATCCAATACTAAACATTAGCGTCACTGATACTCTTTCAAAGAGATCCTAAACTAGACATTGATTTTACACAACGTGCATGGCCTTGATGAGTACAGTACCTGTGCCTCTTTACAAGCTACTGATTCGTAGAACATATCTGCATTTCAGAAGTATGTTGCTCGAACAAATTTACGTCACAGGTAAAGCACGGAAGGGAGAAAATAATCTTGTGACTGTACCGTTGATGTGGTATAATGGTATTACCTGTGTGAGTTATCCTTATAATGAAGCTGGCAAAGAATGCACTGTAAACAAAGAATATACAAATAATAAATAGTCTGCAACAACAAGCGTGCTATGACTCATTACGTCAGTTCCTGAACTGTTCACTGTAAATTACACCAATGTGAACAAGGTCAACTTTATAATTGTATTTAATATAAATTAAGGCTCCGGTAATTCTACAGAACAACTGTTTTTGTTTAGGGTTTTTATTTATTTACATACTATAAAGGTGTATTATGGCGTATTTCATAGAAAGTGAAGACAACATTTTGTTATTGCCATTCTCATTGGTAATTGTAATTCCGATACCCCATCAATATAGGGGAGAGTTTGGTAATGTAGGGTTTTGGGTTGGGACAATAAAAGGGGTAATATGGAAATTACTCTGAATTTGAACTATTTACAAGTATCACCTCAAAATGGGAAAATCCAAGTTTTGGCAAAAGTTGGCAAACACTTTTAAAATAAAATTAAGACAAAAGGGTTGGCTCGGGTTTGACCAATGTTCAGAGTAAAATAAACACTAAAATTGTAAAAACAAGTTGGCTCGCGTTGGGTCAACAGTGTCAGCATAGTCAACAGTTGGATCCCTCATTCCCCTGTGACCTATTGAAATAATATATTTGAAACATTAATGACCTAACAGCTTGGTCGTGCAATTCACGATAGGTTGAAGTGGTACTCTACCCTCGTGTGACCTATTGAAATCATTATATATTTAGAACAGTTATGGGACTCCCAGTAGCTGTTCAAAACATAACATGGTCATAAATTAATAATAGGCTAGACCTGCGTACAAAATGGAAAACACTTTCCATTTTTTTTTTTTACTGTGAAACATGGCCAAATCAAAGCCAAATGTTGCCAAAACTTGACTCAGATTTCCACATTATGGGGTTGTGTTACTTGTTCAACATTTGTTTAATTAAGAGCTATTCCCATATTACCCACATTTTATCCCTCACACAAAACCCTACATTCCCAAACTCTTTCCTAGGCTTAGACTATCGGAATTGGAAGTAGGAATGAGAGTGACCGTAAAAACTGCTTACCTCACTTTCTAACAAAGGAATACAGCACAATACAGCTTTAAAATATAACAAAGGAATACAGCACAATACAGCTTTAAAATATAACAAAGGAATACAGCACAATACAGCTTTAAAATATAACACATATATCGTCAGCTGCTTCAAATAATCCATCGTAGCAGACCAAGCTGGCCAAATCGGTAACTAGCCATCATATCCATGCCAACCTGGTGTACGTGACTTGACAACTGATTCGCAAGTGACGGATTGTTTCTGGATAGGCTACTGGCAGGTAAATTCCCTGTTTAACACCAAAAATCTCCATTTACCCCACATATTCTATATGGTTTCACAGATTTACATAACTGTACTCCAATAATGAAGAAATATCCCCATACTGGGAAAATCAAATCCTAAATGTGTAGTAAACTCGCCGTTTCTGGCAACTGTTTCGGGGGGGAGGGGGGAAGAGGGGGAGGGGGGGGGGGTAATCCGCAAACAGCCAAATGGAAGTCTATATTGAAGGGGGGGGGGGGATAGAAGAATAAGGATATAAGACATTGACAGAATAGATAAATAATAGGAGCGTTCAATCTGAATACAAGCTTGCCAGATGTCACCAAATTCGCCAATTATCGAAATAAAATGTGAACAAGCCTAAGAAGGGTGTCAGTTTCTAAATTATTTTTCGATTTTTCCTGAAGTTAATAGAGTCTTATGGCAAGCGGTTTTAATCTTATACAGTAAATTCTTCATAAATATTATATTAATCTCTTATATATTTTAGCTCATTACTTTGTTGTATATTTAAAGTAAGAGAGCAGGACAAAATATTGTGTTGTGAGATAAATCCATTACAAAATGGTAAATACTGGTTGCCAAAAATAAATAGTATATGAGTTACCTTCTTTTGTATGCTAATGTTCAATTTATAATAGTGGTATCTAAATTAAAACAACGTTTATATGATTAAATTGACATTTCATTCAGTTACTTATTTTCTCTGAACAGGACTGCCGGGCTTGAGAAGCAGCTCATTATTGATAAAGGCTGTTGATTGGCTAATGAATAGGAGTATGGTTAGTAAATCAAGCCATCTTCATTATTTCATATCTACTTTTTAGATATTTTTATTTACGAGCAATTTCAACAATTGAGTCATGTTCTAGAGTGATATATGAACATTGTGGTATTAGATATGTCACATAAAATACATTATTAACGTAAATATTATAAAGTGAACACAGACAAAATAAAAACATATGCGAAAAATCACTAAGCGAGAGAGGAGACTCCCTGCTGAGACAACTGAGTTCTCGAGCATATCAGCCAATCAGGGGCTGATATTCTAACTTGCCAAATCCGTAGTGACTTACCCTGCTGTTAGGAAGCCACTGCATATGTAAAAAATGCAGAGGCTTGTGATTGGCTAAGGCGGGTGAGATGTAAGCCTAGACTCAGTCAGTCTACAAATCTTGCTTACTTATTTATATATTTAGCTTGTGTTCACTTTATATTATCTATGTTATTAATGTGTTATATGTGATATATTTTAGCACTCAGGGTTTGTATATCCCTTTAGATTATCACATTATCATTAAAATTGATAACAATTTCAGAGTGTTAATATATATTGAATAATGAAGATATCTTAACCCTCTCGCCTCTGGTAACATATTTATATTGAAAATGGTGAGGCCTTCTTTAATTTGCCATGAAATACCAGGCTGGGCGAGTTTTCGAAGCCTTGTGTTTTTCTGTATTTTCATCCACCAGAATGCTGTTTATTGTGATGAATCATATGTCAATGGAAAGAGGAATAACTTTTGTGATCCCGTATGTCTCTGTGACGTCACGGTCGCTCCTACAGCACGACGTAGGACGAGTAGATCGTATATTATAAGATTGTAAATAAGTTAAGTTATAAAAGGCCTAATATGCTATTAAGCAATATTGCCATGGTCTTATGTAGTATACTGTATATGAATTGATCGTATATATTAATATAATTTATCATATAGAGCAACCTAGATGCGGTACGATCATTTGGGCTCCTGGTGTTTGCCAAGGCAGCAAGGTGTGCCTTTGAGGAAGATCAGAGCCTTCACGAACACCAACCAGTTAACATCTATTTTCTGCCCTCAGTTGATCGTGCTTTTGAGCCTCTAATCACAATACACTGTCAGCAATACAAACAGCTACACCATTACGACGCTCTCATCGACGCCATGACTGACTGACAGATAAGCATAATAATCATGTCCATTCCCATGTAATCATTTATTCTCTCTTTAACTTGACTCGTGTCTTGGGACCGAAGTCTCGTTCCCCATTGTCCACCGCCATAGTGGGTAAAACGTTCTCCCTTGCCTCATTGCCACGTGGAACTATTGGTGACTTCATTCCTGGCTAATATTAACCCTTATAACCTTACCCTATATATAAATATATTATATGAGACCTCTGGATATAAATTAGCTTGTTTCAGATTGAATTCAATTTAGATACGGAGTAGTTTTCATTTAGATTGATTTATTTGATTCATTATAGCTTAGTAATATTTAACTTCCATTGATAGTTTACCACAAGTGATGACAGAAGAAGGAAAAGTAGAAAGGAAGGCAAGGCAAGCCAAAACTTGCATAATTTATATTTTTCCACGCGCCCTTCTTCCTCCAAGCCGCATCACCACCACGAGAGGGAAATCCAGAGGGGCTAAACCAGCCACCCAAGGGCCTCCTCCCAGCACAATTGCCCTTCTTACCCGGAGAAGGGACACCGGGAGAAACACCAGAAAAGGTAAGACTATGACAGGCAAAGCTAGTAAGATCTATAAAGTAATGTTAATTTCATTTTTGTTTTGCTTTTCCACCTTTGTCTTAGCATATAATGAGGTTGACAGTTGATGCACCTAAGAATGTGTTTGTCCTGACACTATTCTTCTCAGCTGATGATGCCTTTATTTTTTTCCTGTTGTTAATTGCTTTAGACCTGTGACATATACTGGATTGTGATACTTGCCAATATCGCGTTCCAGATTACTTGGAATTGCTGTCGATAAAGAAGGCTGTACTGACGTGCGCTTTATTGGTTGTAGACCGACCCCATTCTGGCCCTTCTAAAAAGTTCATGCACTGGCAATTGGCTTTTTAGATGGTAGGGCTCGCGAGATACCGTAGCTTAAAGTATAACGGCACTCTGCGTAGAATCTATACGGTACGTTGTCCCAGGCACTGGCAGTAAGACACATATGCGTAAAAGGCCCAAATAAACCCATCCACAAGTCCTTGAAAGACTCTTATAACGGTCAGGACAGTTAAGACACGTTGCATAACAACCTTCTTACGTTTGTCTGATGATATGATTTGCATAGCACTGGCAGAGCAGATTCATATTCATTCAAGACCCTAAACCCAAGAGTTCTCCATCAACTTCCATCCACTGTCCACTATCCACGACAGGACCACAACCACAGCCAAGACCCTTGTCAGAAATACTACAGAAGTGCCTTATCATTGAAGTGCTTAGTGTGACCTAGAAAGAAGTACTAGTGAAGCGCTTTATCGTCGGAAGTACTTAGTGTGACATCAAAAGAGTGCAGTGTCATTCCCCTGGGAATTTAATTGTGGATCCTCATTCGTGCATTATAAACTGTATAATTATATTTATGTGAATTAAATTTATCCAGTCAAGTCAGAATCTACCTAATTAGTCCAATTAAGCCCAGCAAACACCTGGTATAACAGACTGAATGGGAGAAAGAACGTTAGTGTTGCGGGAAGGGCCCTAGAATGTAAACAAAGTATTCTGGATTGAAAAGTGTTTAGGGGAGGGAAAATCAAATGGACAACATTAGAGAAGTAGCACTTATCTGCACATTTGTTAGAGCTGACGAAATTAGAAAAGTAACACTTATCTGCGCATCTGTAAGAGCCAAGAACCAAACAAAATATATAAAAAACAAATAATAATCATAATAATAACATACAAAAACAAAGCAGACATCCTGTAATTGAAGAGTAGTTATATAGTGTAGAATACCCCACAAGAGCCCCCATTGTTAAATTTCCTCCGCAATTTGCCAGTTTAGCTTCATCTGTCGCAGTGTGCTGGTCCAATATCGTACTTTCCCCGGAGCTTGGCCAGGGTATTACTACCTCATGTAATATGCAGATTTTGCTCAAGTCTGGAAAAATGTGTAAATTGCCAATGTATGTGATTAAGATGGAGCAGGAACACTCCAAATGCATATTTTATATGATGATTACCATGTAAAACAGAAAGCATCACTTTTGCTGGGTGCATGACAAATAAAATATGTGTGTGTGAATATACACAGTATATATATACTGTATATATATATATATATATATATATATATATATATATAGTTATGAGAACCTCAGCAGGTGATCTTGGACACCGCAACTTCCAAATTAGTAGGGCAATGAGAAGAAATACGTTGTGGAACATCATGATTCATTCTAATTTTCGGCGACGTCACGCAGCCATCCTCAGGAAAGGGTTACCAACAGATCCTAAAAATTGAGTATAACTCTGTATATATTGCTAAAACAGGATCACTAAAATGTAATGCATTGTTGAACACGTGGCAATTTGCCTATCTAAAAAACAATTAAACATATATATATATATGATACCAGGTTTACTTGCTATTTTTCTATCAAAACCTTTTTTCCTCCTGAGCCAAACAACCTGGTAGGTAAGGGTTAGTATTGTATCCCACGTACTGGGTACTGTGAACACATACTAGGTGTTCAGCGAGGTCTAGATTTAGGTTTTTAATTTTTGTGATTTTCTATGTGGATGAGGGAGACAAAAGGCAGAACTGCCTGTGACGGGTGCCTTCCCCAGAGTTGAATGAGTGACAGGGCCAAAATCAAGGAATCTTTGAGCCAAAATGCCTGGACACACAGAGTTTGAAGCAATTTAAGTCATAGGATGAGGGGATGATGGATTCAGGGAGAGAGTTCCAGAGCTCAGCAGTTGAAATAGAAGGTTAGGGAATATTGTTTCTCTCTTGAATTGGATAGTTGCACAGAGTAGGGATGGGATTGTGTTGCAAGACAGGTGCTACGTATTCTACGTAGAGGAGGTGGTATAAACTAGGAAAGCTCTGAGGAACATTGATTATTGTAATAGCGATAGAATAGCGAGAGATATGCGATACTGCGGCGAAGAGAGAGAGATTGAAAAGAGTCGGTGAGTGAATGTGAGTTCATGAGACAAAAGGCTTTCTTTTCTACGTTGTTGAGAAGTGCTGTGTGAGAGGATCCTCCCCATACATTCGAAAAATACTCAATACATGGATGCACTGTGCTCCTGTACAGAGCAAGAAACTGTGCAGGGGTAAAGAACCCCTGGAGGCGGTTGAGCACACCCAGCTTCTGGGAAGCTGTTTTTAGCAAGGGTGGTAATATGGTCAATCCAAGTGAGATCAGGAGAAAAAGAGACTTCTAGACTACTGAGAGAAAATTAAGGATTGATTTGTGTATTGTTGAAGTAGTCCTGTGGAAGTTCTTTACGGGTAGATAAATGGAGAAATTGGGATTTGGAAGTATTAAAAGCAACAAGATTTGTTGTGCCCCAATTGGAAATGGTCGATAGATAAGAAGTTAAGTATTTTATGGCATCATCACATTATTTTTTGAGTGCTTGCTTGCTGGAGGGTTCTGGAAAACTAGTTGAATAGTGTAAGGTAGAGTCATCAGCATATGAATGGATAGGACTGGAGGTATAGTTGAAAAGATCATTCATGAATATTAGAAAGATAATTGGAGATAGGACAGAACCCAGAGGAACACCGGAGTTGATAGGTCGAGGAAGTGAACGATGGCCGTCCACAACCATGGAACCATGGAACGGCCAGAAAAGACATTTGAGATAAAGGCACGGATAGAGAGATAGAAACCAAAGGAGGGTAATTTATAAATTAGAGATTTGTGCCAGACTCTATCGAAAGCTTACGATATGTCTATCACAATAGAAAATGTCTCACCGAAGTTCCGAAAGGAAGATGACCAAGAGTTAGTAAGATATGAAAGAAGATCACCAGTAGAGTGGCCTTTAAGGAAGCCATACTGTCGATCTGAGAATAGATTATGAGAAGAGAGATGCTTAACCCAGTGGACCCCAGCGACGCAAGTGATGCGTCGGCAATGAATGTAACTCTAAACCCCAGCGCCGCATAGGGTGCGTCGCGGTTAATTACTCGGGTCCTATGGCACCTAGAGGGCTCAGATTTGTATGGGAACTGTGTAAATATCCCACGGAACAATGCCAATTGTTGAGAACCCTCAAAGTCAAGCCACTTGCGCGTGAATGCGCAAAAGACCTGTTTTTGTATGTTTTTGCCTACCAATTTCTCCCTGTTAATTCCGACTTTCGGGCGCCCCGTACGACCCCTTAATGACCTAGAGGGATCGTTTTGTTGTGGTTGTTCCTTCATTTCTAATCCATTCCAGGTGTTTTCTGGATTTTTTTTTTTTTTTTTACAACCTGCTGGTCCTGGAGTGTACATTTATATTATATTGCCTGGGGCTCAGTGGGTTAAGAAATGTTGAAGTAAGAATAGTTTCAAAAACTTTGGAGATGCAAGAAATAAGAGCAATTGGACGATAGTTGGAAGGTTGAGAGTGGTCATCTTTCTTTTGGACAGGTTGAAAGAGAGCAAACTTCCAGCTAGAAGGGAAGACGTTAGAGGAGAGACAGAAGAGTTTGCCTAGGCAGGGAGTCAGCAAGGAAGCACAGTTTTTTAGTACAACAGGAGGAACACCATCCGGACCGTAAGTGCATTTATTATTGATGAAAGAGTGTTTGGCAAGTCGAAGAACATATTTGGCTTTATTCCAGGCAGCAACATAGGAAGAATGAGATTCTCGAGATTTAAGGCGTTGGTACCGTTTGATTCGGTTTGAATGCTTCCTCCTTATTGCGGAAAGCAGTAGAACAAGCGTGAGTCAACCATGATTTTTTGCATTAATCTGAGAGAAAGAAAATGGAAACTCTGCCTCCATGCCCGATGAGGATTACCTCGGTAATGCGTTCAGCACTCTCATAGGGTCCCCGGCCACGGAAGCAAAAATAATTCCATGGGAAATCAAAGAAGTACTGCCGGAGAGCCTCCCAGTCGGCAGCGCCAAAATGCCACAAGCGCCGTCGGCTGGGATAATCGGGTGGCCGTACATGAGAGATAGGACTGGTGACAGAGATAACTTTATGGTCGGAGAAGGTCAAAAGAGAGAAAAGATTAACAGTATAAGAGGAAGAATTAGAAGTTAGAAACAAGTCAAGAATGTTGGGCTGATCTCCGAAGCAATCCGGGATATGGGTGGGTTGCTTAACCAACTGCTCTAGGTCATTTAGGTTAGAAAAGACGTAGGCTTCTTCACCAGGTTGGTCAGTGGAATTAGAGGAGAGCCATTGGCGATATTGAACTTTGAAACCTCCTAAGATGGAGATTTCTGGGAAAGGAGAGATGGATAGAATGTGTTCCACTTTAGAGTTGAGATAGTCAAAGAATTTGGAAAGTCAGTATAGTTAAGGGAAAGATAGACAGCATAGAAATATTTAGTATGGAAATGACGGGATCGTTTGAGCCATAAAGTTGATAATTAAGAGGAGTCTAAATCGGGAATACGAGAGCAAGTGAGTTTGTTGTGCACCTACTGTATGCAAAACATCTGCCTTTAGCTTTGAAACTAGGATAGAAAAAGTAGGAGGGTACAGAGAAGGGGCTGCTGGCAGTTGTTTCAGACACCTGAGTCTCAGTGAGGAAAAGAAGATCAGGTTTGTTGGAGGAGAAGTGGTGTTCGACAGAGGGAAAGTTAGAGGAGGTTACTACTAAAGTTAATGGTAGCTTGGTAAGAGTGACAGGCCGTGGTCCAGAGAATTTTGAAGTGTCGGCTGGAGAAGGGCAGTTTGTGATGGGGGCATTTGTGCCTGGTAGGTAAGGGTTAGTATTGTATATCACGTACTAGGTACTAGTGCCATGTACTAGCTGGTGGGTAAGGGTTAGTTTTGTACCCCAGGTACATGGTACTAAAACACGTACTACCTGGTAGGTAATGGTTAGTATTGTAGCCAACGGCCTCGCTCTCGGTTAGGTTACTTGGTTATTTTTCTTTTCAAAATCGCAACCTGAGCCGTTTTTTGCCACAAACTGGCTCGGCTTTTCCAAATTTCAGGTTTTATGGATTTTAAGGATCAGAAAAACCGAGTCAACTTTGGAAATAAGGTTACTGTTTTTTTGTTTTACTATTAAAGATCCTAAAACCCGAGCCAAAGTTTGTGAAAACTTTGCTCTGATTTTCCAAATTTCGGGTATTATGAGGTTTAAAATAATGAAAACTCGAGCCCTTTTCCGCCTTTTAACCTGCAATTTCCCTGATCTTCATTGCCCTCCTCACTATCGGGAGGCATGTCTCAACATCGATCGATTATGGGAAAACTAGGTTTCCCGAGACTTCTAATTTATTACAAACTCTATATATAGATGAACATTTACAAAATAAAATAGAATACAACACTGGGGGAAAATCGTGGTATATTAATATTTGTCTGGATTGTTTTTGTTCGTATGATGAGTGTTGAAATAAAGGAACACTATTTGATATGTGACTGAAAGGGCTAAACAAATACAAATACAGAATTTCTGTATTTGTATTTGTAACAGAAATCTGAAGCTCTTACCTCCCAGCGATAAATTCCTGAATGACATGGCACTTCAATAGTCAGTTAGGCTAACAGACACCAGCACACCAAACACTGCAACAACCTCCCCTGCACCTACAGCTTCCAGGGTCGCCCAAAACGAACTACCAACCTCGGCAATATCACTTCACTCACCACATGAACACACACAATATGACGGGAGCTTCCTTCAACCTGCACACATGTTGTCCACGCCGTGCCTGCCGACTTAGTTAAAATAGGATTTCAGAGGCTATCAACCCTATTGGATTATGAAGTCAGCACACTAAGTTAAGTTAGTTATTTAAAATAGGTTTTCAGAGGCTATCAATCGTATTGGATTATGAAGCCAGCACACTAAGTTAAGTTAGTTATTTAAAATAGGACTTCAGAGGCTATCAATCGTATTGGATTATGAAGCCAGCACACTAAGTTAAGTTAGTTATTTAAAATAGGACTTCAGTGGCTATCAACTCTATTGGATTATGAAGCCAGCACACTAAGTTAAGTTAGTTAGTTAACATAGGACTTCAGTGGCTATAAACTCTATTGATTATGAAGCCAGCACACTAAGTTAAGTTAGTTATTTAAAATAGGACTTCAGTGGCTATCAACTCTATTGGATTATGAAGCCAGCAAACTAAGTTAAGTTAGTTAGTTAACATAGGACTTCAGAGGCTATCAACTCTATTGGATTATGAAGCCAGCACACTAAGTCAAGAATAACGTCAAGACTGGAGACCATTTTCGAAAATTCCAGTCCCTTGTTGCTGCCGACTGACTGCCCCCTGTGCTAAACTTTGGTTTGCTGAGGCGAGTTGAAGAAAACATACAAACCTGGTTCACTGAGGCGAGTTGAGGTACGAACCCTGTAAACCTGGAATGGCTCCGGTCATTCCCATTAGCCATCGCTCATAGGGAATAGGTACAAAACACTTGAACCATCGCCCAACATCAATCAAATTACACCACATTATTGTTTTAATATATTAAACTAAAATATGCAGATGTCTAATACAGCGTGTTAGCTATGTATATGTATTTGGCACGATAAAATAACAATATATGGTATGAAAGTAATTGATATAAACCATTGCAAATGAGCTTCGTCGTGAACAAGAGGGAGAAGAGGGTCCAGAAAAATGATCCCCATAGGCGCTTATATATTTCTACAATTGGGCCACCAATGTGAAGATATTAATATTCTGTTTCTATTATAGTGGCCGTAGCTCAATGCGTGTGCTATAACTTTGATATATTATTGTGCTAAGGTGCATACAAATACATGATATTAATATATCAGTTATGTATAGGCAACTGACAATTCTTAACCCCTTTTCTACCGGCAACGTCTGTTTAACTTTGTGTTAACAAATATTAGGCTATTGTATTCAGTTTATTTAGGGCCTCCAACAGTTAACAGGCTTCCAACTATTTCACATGACCCTTTTACTACCACAGACCGTTTTTAAACCTCTTACAATCATCTAAATATTGCTGGAATATAGTTAAGAAAACATCGCGGTACATAAGGGGTTAATAGCACACCTCTCTCTCTCTCTCAGCCCACGGGGAAATAGTAATATCCTGCCTTGTTTAAATACTCCCGCTTCAGTCCTTCCCTTCACGCCACATAACACATTTAACATGAACCCTCTTTCCGGGAGAAAGTCTGGCTCAGATTGGTTTTAACCCTTACAGTACTGGTGCAGTCCTGTTAACCCTTACAGTACTGGTGCAGTCCTGTTAACCCTTACAGTACTGGTGCAGTCCTGTTAACCCTTACAGTACTGGTGCAGTCCTGTTAACCCTTACAGTACTGGTGCAGTCCTGTTAACCCTTACAGTACTGGTGCAGTCCTGTTAACCCTTACAGTACTGGTGCAGTCCTGTTAACCCTTACAGTACTGGTGCAGTCCTGTTAACTGTATTGTTGCTACTATTAGATGATGGTGTTCAGTTTAAAAAAGGCCTCCAGCAATTACCAGGGTTTGAACTGACTTCAACCTTTATACTACGACATATCGTTCTTAAGCCGCACTAAATCGTCTTGTTATGCCGGGTTGTAATCCAACTCGCTTTGTTATGTATTCGTTATTAATCCGGGTTTCGGATATGTACAATTAGATAATGCTCGACAGGAACATATCTTGCTTCATGAATATTACTTTTAGATTACTCAATCGCTCTCACAAAAACACAATATACACACAAAATTAATTACACTCGTATTTATTAGTTAAACTTAGGTAGGCTAAAGGAAATGGGGTATTAACACCTTAAGAGCGGCCTAGGCGGTATATAATATGTAGCCACCAGCGGGGTGTTTTTACCCAAAATAGGGCTGTTTACGTGATCATTTTCATGCCTAAATAAGACCCAGAGCGTAAAACAAGTATCTATCCCTGAAAGGGCATACACAGAGCTTTCCAATGACACCACAACGATCCTTTTATGACCGCTAGTTTTATTGCAACAACCGCGCAACACGAGTGCAAAAAGCATGTAATTCGGTACTTTCCCCATACAATTCAGTATGTAGCGAGTGAAATATGGAGGGAGGAGGTGGGATTCGTGTCAGTAGGTTCGCCGCGGTGGTCTGGAGCAGTCATACGCTCGCTACTCTCCTGCCACCACTTGTCTCTCTCTCTCAGCAACATTACGTGCTGAAATTGCCACACGACCTATGTCGCGCGCCACCAGATAGTCCAGATTTATTATACTCGACTTATGTTGCCTGCCGATAGTTAGGGGTTAAAACCTCTACTATAATGAGTAGGATTCCAATATTAATACAATGTGACTTGTAAAGAGTTGAATAAGGTTTACTCTTTAATGAAATAATGTTGTCACTTATAAAGCATCAAAATAGGAAATACACAATTACATAAAATACATATACAAATATAAACACTGATGCCAATATCTATATGGGTCAAGTGTATAACGCGAGGTATAATAATTACAAGGTATGGCAACTGAGGTCAACAACTCAGCTGCACGTAAGTATGCGCGGCATGAAAAACAAATAATGCCGCGCTCAGGTGTACACTCAAAGGTACCGTTCATGGGGGTACAGGTAAGTCGGACTGAGGTCAGGTTAAATATAGTTTCGATTTAGTGCAACGTTAAATTGATTTTGAAAGATTTGAACTTCGCTTTATCATAGGGGAATGATAATTTAAATCTGAAGTGAACTATCAAAGGATTATTGTGAATAATATCTCACACGATACACGAAAAATAAATTCAATCGTAAATGAGTTAAAATTACACGTGTAAGGAAGTCAGATTGGCAGTAAATATAGTGAATAAATTATAGCAGTGCAATAGCTATAGACAAGTATGTTTGAATGAATTAACACACTACTGAAAACAACGCAGAACGGAGTAGCGCTTTATTATAGCTTTAATAAGAGCTATAATGTCTTAGATAGAGAACAAAGTAGTATTTAACCCTTATTTAGCGGCGAGCAACATAAGTCGAGTTAAAAAAAGCTGGACTATGTGGCGGCGCTCGACATAACTCGAGTGGCAATTTCAGCACGTAATGTGGCTGAGAGAGAGAGACAAGTGGTGGCAGGAGACTAGCGAGCGTATGACTGCTCCAGACCACCGCGGCGAACCTACTGACACAAATCTCAGCTCCCTCCTCCCTCTCTCACTCGCTACATACTCAATTATGTACTGAAAGTACCGAATTACCTGCTTTTTGCACTCGCGTTGCACGGTTATTGCAAGAAAACTATCCATCATACAAGGATCGTTATGGTGTCATTCGAAAGCTCTGTTTATGCCCTTTCAGGGATAGGTACTTGTTTTACGTTCTGGGTCTTATTTAGGCATGAAAATGATCACGTAAACAGCCCTATTTTGGCTAAAAACACCCCGCTGTGCGGTACACATAAATAAACCGCATAGGCCGCTCGTAAGGTGTTAATAAATAAACCAAAAATGATGGTATCAGAAGGAGTTTGAATAAATGAACAAACTGCTGAATGGAACGCAGAACTAAGTATCGTTTTACTATAACTTTAATAATCGTTATAATGATTTAATTACAGAAAAAAAGTAGTACATATCAATAGCCAAAAATACTGGCTTGATGAATATAGGAATGTATAATCTGAATTCCTAAATCGGTGAAGAAAGAATTACATAACCCGGGTAACGTATATGATTAGATTATTCACAAGAACTAATACAAATTAGATATCTTGAACAGAGATTAATTATAACTCAACGGATGGGTTCTTCACTTTCAGCGGTGACGACTTTATACACTAAGTATTCTCTTGTTAAAATTGGACTTAATAATTATTGTCCTGAGTTTAGGAGTTAAGTTTAGGTTTTAAAATATTTTGAAGGAAAATAACCTTCGTCACACACCTAACTTCGACTTGGACACACAATGAATAATAACAACAGAATAAAATCTGAGAGCATTCACTAAGTAATATCATGTTCCCTCCACCAACCGACTTTACTACTAAACTCGATTAACTCCCTCAGACATATTATGTTCCAGTAAGTCCGAGGAGGCGGGAGCCCCAGGATCATTGCCACTGCCTCGCACTACACTCACAACAACACTGCGGCCGTTAGAATTATCGCAGGAGGCTGAGGTTGCCACCAACGGTTGTATCGTATGGTAACTTATCGGACTTACTGAGCTCATATGACGCAAAATCGCGTCATAAACTTATTAGAGAGGTATAGAGATAAGTCCATATGACGCGATTGCGTCATATGATTTTTGGTGGACTTATTCATATGACGCGATCGCATCATATATGTCGCAAGGAGTTAATGAAATCAACAAATACATGTGGCAGTCCGGGGATTCGAACCTTCGATGCTCACACCGAAATTCAGTGCATTTATCCATTGCGCTACGAAGACACGTATGGTATCGACTATGTAACATAGGTAAAAATAGTTGATCAAATGGTTAAACACAAATTATCCAGACAAGATATAGACAATACACTGTACTTATATAAAATAACTGCACGGATCAAAGTTGGATATATCTCACACGTCTACTACATTGACAAGGGGAGTCCTAGAAGCGGATCTCTACGAAAAAGTTAAGTTGACCACTCGCATATTTTATATTACCTTCACAATAATTCCCAAAACTTATAACACACTGAGACACTTAGGGTACGGGTGTTAAGGAGAAGTAATTTCCATGAGGGAGAATCTGGACGACATAGGACTCGTAGTTCTTCCTCCGGCTGGACGTCAAAGGGAGCTGCCCCTCTCACGGACATTAGAGAAGGTTGCCCCTGGCTCCTCTAACAAACAATCGTTCGCCACCCTAGTTGAACTTTACTATAGGGACAGGCCTGACCTATAGAAAAGTATAGCCAACACTGTTCTCTACCCACAACAAGCTGAACTAGTGGAAGGTAATACCCGTGTTTGCATATCCTCCCTCAATTTCAGTCAGCCTATATTTGGATGTTAATTTGAACTCAATTTGACCTATCTCAGAATAATAGGTACAGTCGCAATCCCTAAAAGTAAGCCCCCCTCGATTCAAGAAATATTGGTATCCCGGGTCTTTCTGGATGACAGGTAAACGTGGCACAAACGACTATACTCCACTCCGATTTAGCACAGGTGGCTCGAACATCAAAATGAACCCTTGACGGTTTGGATGTATCAACGTTAGTTTTTGCTGTCCATTGCAATCAGTTCAGCAATCAGGTCAGCCAAATACAATATTGGACTTTATATGCGTATAAACAATAATTCGCAAACTTATTTCTCACACGGCTATATTTAGCTTGAAACGAATGAAATTCAAAATAATTCAAACAAATTCCTCAGTGTCCGAAGCCTACAAGTTCAAAATAGAATAATCTGTTTAAGCAATACTATTTATAGTAACATGACACTATTTTTTAACGAAGGACATAATAAAATACAGTATATTGCAACCCGAAGTCACAAGATCTAGTACAGTTCTTCCGAAATAAAAAGCTTGATTATTTTACCCCGGGTAATTCTATTTCGTATTATAAAACCTTGCTAAAGTGCTTTCCTAAATATATAATTAAATATATTTAAACAGCTTTAATGTGTGATTAAGGACTTAGTCCATACATAATCAGAAAGATCACTATTTGTGTGTGCTAATTCAGTCCGTGATGGATTAGGGAAGCCTTCCTGTGAGGTTTAATAATATGGCGGTAAATTCTGAATAAATATTATCCATCATGCAACACATGTCTACTATTTGCGACAATACAAAACCTGCGCAATAGCTGACTACCGTAGGTAAAACGAAATGTCACATATTGCCAAAATGTATGTGCACTCAACAAAGTTAGTCGTACTTTGTTCATGATTAATCATTCCTGCAGGTTACCTGATCACCTTATCGAGTGTTTCCTCCTCCCATCTCACTTCCTCTAACACAGCAGTGTTGCAAAAATACCATTAACACTTATCCAATCTAACATATGTAGTGAAGTATATACAGTATATGTATTTGGTATATGTGTACGAGGGAGACAAAAGGCAGAACAGCCTGATACGAGTGCCTCCCCCAGAGTTAAAAGGGTGTTAGAGCCAATATCTAGGAACGGTCGAGCCCAAATGCCTGGATACACGGAGTTTGAAGGAATTTAAGTCATAGGATGAGGGGAATATGGGTACAGGGAGAGAGTTCCAGAGCCTACCTATTGAATAGAATAAAACAAACTGGGAATATCGGTTAGCTCTTGAGTTGGAGAGTTGCACAGAGTACAGTATATGCTCATGAACGGAAGCTCATATTAAGCAACATAAGGATTAAAGGAAGTTGATGGAATAATAATAAACGTTAAGCTATATACCTTAGAAGTTATCTCCTTGTGGATCATGACGCATTTGTGAGTTTATTCCGCTTATAGTTTGATGAGTAGCATGGAAATAAAAGGATTTATTGAGTCTGTATCCGTGTAATACCCACAGATCTTCCACAAGCTGCATAAAATTGAGTTATGATAACAAGAACAAACGGTCAAAATGCATCGTTATCTTCAAAGAATTAAGTTAGTTGAGAATGGGATTTCTTTGCATATATACTTATTTCAAAGTTGTCATGAAGCCGATTGCGTTACATTAGTTATTACATTACTTTAATTTAGCATTTGGACATGCTGTAATTACGGAGTGAATATAATGCCATTGAAAATAATTCAGACGTTTTTAATAAGTAAATAAGATAATTGGATAACATCAGAGTTGAGTTTTTTCCTCATAGGAGCTACTTCATTCTGCCACGAACTCTGTATTCAAAAGTCAATAGTATCGCAAAATTAGTGGATTATTCGATCATGAGGTTATAAATCTAAGCTAGGCTTAAACTTTAAAGTAACAAGATTGAATGTAACCATGTTATTTGGTGAAATAATATAAACAAATGCAATATTTTTACTATTCAACAACTGCTAGTATCATTCCATTCTCTCTCTCTCTCTCTCTCTCTCTCTCTCTCTCTCTCTCTCTCTCTCTCTCTCTCTCGGCTACATATCTTAATTGGTTTGGTTCTCCACTTCTACCAACCTACAGTATATTTGTGTCGAGTTTTGTTATTATAATGTTAATGATTTCCAAGTTACTCCATATTTATTATAAGCTCGTATGTATAGTGAAAGTTTGTCAGAAACAATTTTACTATTCCTAGAGCTGAAAACTTAAGATCATACATTTTACCCAGATATATGGTGGTATGCCTGAACAGAGTGAGCTGTGCATTTTACCGGTCTAGGAAGGTAAGGTCTTCCTAAAGAATCATGGTAATCTCTATCCAGTGTCAGAGAGCAATAGAAGCTAAACAATAATTTCAAATTAGGGAAAAGGGGGATTGTGGAGTAAGTAGTTTAGCAGGGCACACAGGAATATCGACTTTATATATTACCATCAATAGAGAGGTATATAGTATTAAGTTGAAAAACGGTTGCCAGTTGTTCTAAATGTGATTAATAATGCTTGACCACTAAATCTGCTACAATGCAGTGAATATAAGTAATTGTTTTATCAATTGATTCACAGACATAAATAACCATACTCAACCATTATCAATATGCCTCGTTTGGGTCAGTACGCCTAGTGCAGATTTCCGTGTCCAGTTATACAACTTGACGTAATTTACATCCTGCGAAAATATGAAACATACCGTGGTTGCAGTCAACCACAAAAGGTTCATATGGCTGTTCGAACTTCTGTTTCATTTGAGCGGAGTGTGTTCGTTTGTGCGTTCCCAAGTTTACCCGTCGTTCAGAAAGACCCTAGCTAATTTTATTGTTAGCATCGAGGGGGGCTTCCTTTTAGGGATTAAGACTGTACATGTGAAGTTCATTCTTTCTCTTATTGTGAAAGCAATCATTGTTATAAAAATATACTTACTCTAATAATACATGTATACGGTTATTCTCTATCTCTTAAGATTATACTCAATATATAAAAGGCTTGCATGGCTGCATGATAATTGTGTTTTCTTTTATTCACTCTTCCTGACTTTTTCTATATTGCAGGCCATGCTTTTGTTCCTCCTAATTCTTTTTTTTACTATTTCAACTTTTCAAGTGAGGTACTGTAGAGGTGATTCCCTTGGTCGCATCTGTAGAGGTATTGCACTGGATCTTTATGCTGCATTTGTATAAACTTTTGTTCGTCGTATAACAAATCCGGCTGTTGTTGAGTATTTGCCTTTTGTGTTTGTCCCAGGCTCTGCAATTGGCTGGACAGGTATCTCCGTGATTGGTCCGGGCTCGAACTTCTGGTAGGTCCCGGATGTGGTGAACTTTGGCGGGCAAAATGTCATATACCTGCAGGGATTAGAGCATGGGTATGTATTCCTTGCTGGGTAGACTGTGTTATTGCTGCAGGTATTAGAGCATGGGAAACTCGGGGAAACTGTGTGGTTTCTCTTTCCATCCTCTGCTGTATCTTCTTCCTTGTTCTTTTGCTCTCCTTTACTGTAGCTATTTTGGCTCTTGTAGGCTGTTCACTTCCCTGCATTGTTAGGACCTCTGGTTTGTAACCCCGTCATCTCACCACCGTCTTCCAAAAAAAATATCGGCCCCGAAGCTTAACCATCCTGGCCCGGGCTGGCTCTCCAAAGGACGGAGCTCATATCCGGGCGATCTGGCCGAAAATCAACAAAAGTAAACTAAGGCTAATCTCGCTTAATATATTACCTACATTAATCAAACATACATAGGAATGGGCGCCTTACCTTGCCACGTAGAATGGCATTGAGTAGAGCTCTCTAGCTCAACTGGTTCCGGAGTGATGGTGATGGAAGTGGAGGTAACTTTTGCCGCGTATTTACCTCGGCGCGTCCGAACACTCAACTGCGGCCCCGGCTACGACGCCCAGTTGCACTCGTCGCTCCACCCGCAATTATGCCGGGAATCGATTTGATAGTGTTTTATTGTTTATTATGTCATTTATTATAGTTATTGTGTTATTTTCACTCAAAGTTATTTACATGAAGTTATTTGTGTCTCTGTAACTTATTACTTAGTTTTATTATTATTATTATGATTATAGTGTCACTTTCACTGGACTTTGATAATTGATAGTGTCATTTTCACTTTTATGTATTGTTAGGTAAGCTAATAATATATATAGTATCACTTTCACTTGTTCATGTTGTTATGAAAGCACTTATTATTACTTGTGTATGTTTCTTTCACTTATACTTAGTTTTATTATTATTATACTGTCACTTTCACTGGACTAGGCTTATTGATAGTGTAATTGTCACTTATCTATTATTAGAAATATATATTTTAGTGTCACTTTCACTTGTTCATATTGTTATTGAAGGCACTTATTATTACTTATATTTGTCCTTTTCACTTATACTTAGTTATATTATTATTCTTAGCCTACATTTGAGTGTCACTTTCACTGTTGTCACTTCCACTTCAAAAGTTTATTAGAGTGTGGAAGTCGTTGAAGCAGGTGCCAGCACACAGTCCCACTTGACACTCGAGGCATTCCCAAGTAGTTTTTGTGGCTTTGCGGGGTCTTATAGTTGTGTGGCTGCACACATGGCACCTCTTCTGACTCCTAACGTTACTACCTGGTGCTTTGAAAGGAAGGGCGTTGAGCTGGTGCTTCCTGAAAAATTCAGGACACCCCGTTCTGTCCAGCTGGCCTGGTCCTTGTAGTGGCCTCCCTGGTGTACCCGCATGCTTAGCCAGGAGCTCAAGTATCACCTGTTTGTGGAACTTCCGCAGGGACTTGTACTTCTTGGCTCCTGGAGTCCTCAGACGGTAGATGTTGTAAGCATTTAGGACCGACATATCTACCGTATGCAGGATAAACTTCTTGTACCACCTGCAAGATGTTCGCAGGCAGTCGATGAAGCCCATCTGCATGTCGGACTTGTCAACGAGGCGCATGTTGAGGTTGTAATCCAGGACAGCAGCTGGTTTCTGGACGGGGTTCTTGGTTCTTCGGTCCACCTTCCCTGTGGCGACCATCTCGGCCTTGTGGCATGTGCTGAGGAGGTTGACCTTCTGCTGGTCATGCCAGTGGATGGAGAGGATGGGGCCACTCTTCTTGTGGAAGATGTCTGTCTTCTTCGTCTTGGTTGGGTAGCCTGGCATGCCCTTCCTCTTGGCCTTGACTGTGCCGACAGTTCCGGTCTTGTGGTCATGGAGGTACTTGGTCAGGATAGGCGACGTGTAGTAATTATCTGTGTAGAGGATGTGGTTTTGATTGAAGTGCCTCTCCATCATCTTCTTCACTACAGCACCACCAAAACCAATGAGGGGGTCAGTCACAATTTTTCCCCCCTTGCCGCTGTATACCACAAAGTCCAGCACATACCCCGTCAAACAGTCACAGAGGACGAAGAGCTTGATGCCGAAGCGGTGTCTCTTGGACGGGATATACTGTCGGAAGTGTAGCCTACCACGGAACAGGACCAGAGACTCGTCGAGGCACATCTTCTGGAAAGGAATCAGGTAGGTGGTGAACCGATGACGTATCATGTAATACAGCTTCCTGATCTTGCATAATGAGTCGGGAAGGTGGACTGCCATGTTGTTTGTCAGGTGGAGATAGGAGAGGATGTCGAAGTACCTGTCCCTGGACATGTACTTGCCAAATGCTGGAGTCATTATGATGACGCCAGTGATCCAGTAGTCTACCAGAGCGTGCTTCCTGATATGTGTCATCAGCATTGTGAGTGCCAAGAACACATATAGTTCTGCCACAGTGACAGCTCTCCATGCCACCATCTTGGCACTGGTCTTCCTCCCAAGAAAGTTGGCTCAGATCTCATGATGGTTGTTGGTCTCCTCGACGAGGTATTCCATGACTTCATTGTCATAGAAGCCACAGAAAAGTTCACTGGGGGTAGCATCTGGGCCACAGGGAAATGATGGTGACACCCCGGAACCCATCTGTACCTCGTCAAAGGCAGGACAATCTGGCTCAAAATCAGCCCCATCTGCCCACACAAACAGGTCGGATGCTGATGCTCTAGCACGTGCAGGTGCAGCAGGCACATGCCCTGGACGCCCTGGCACACGCCCTTGGCCACGCGGACGCCCTGCACGCCCACGCCCACGCCCAGGGGCAGCGGCGTTGGCAGACTGACCACGTCCACGACCTCGCCCTCTCACTCGTCTTGTCGGGACTTCCTCTTCCTCTTCCTCTTCCTCCTCAGACGACGTCAGGTCATCTGGGACAATGTTGGGGTTGTCAGCATCCTCTTCAGGAGACAATTCGGGTGAAGAAGTGACCGGGCGTTGGCGGTGTGGGGCGCGGGAGGTTGAACAATGGGAGCCTCGGCCTCGGGAGTTGGGCTCCTTTTGCGAAGAGCCGAGGGCTTCTCCGCATCAAATAATGCTCTGCGGTGTGTTGAGGGCTGTGGCACACTACTAATACCACTTGAAGAGGCCCTTTGGTCATCCTGAAGGAGAGATGAAGCCGAGGGCTGTGGGTGACCCACGCGGCGTCCCGGGTCAAGGCGTCAGGACAAAGGAATGCGGTTGGTTGCTAGACCAGGGTCGGCGTCACTATCACTGTCTTCAGCTTCCCTATCCTTTTCTGCGGCTGCCCTGCGTGCTTTTTTAGCTGCACTTTTCACCAACGATTGTTTATAAAAATATTTGCCCACTTTCAAGAGCGTACGGGCAGGCAAAGGGGAAGGTCCTGGGCTAGGCCTTGGCTGACATAGCAAAGATGGCGAGGGGGTAGACCTAGGTTCTAGCACACTTGGAAGTTCAATAGCACCTTCCTGAAACACTTCCACATCAGGATCATCACTACTGTCTCCCCCCTCAAATAAATCAACATTATCGTCGTCTCCAAAGCCAACGAAATCGTCATCTTCGCTTGCACTTATAAATTGTTCTTTGTCCACCAAGCTTTTGCCACTGCTCTCTTCACTATCAAAAAGTTCTCGCTGTATAGCACTATCACTCAACAAATGCTTCACTTTCTTTCGTTGAGCTTTCTTCTCGGTTGCAACAGGCGTCGAAGTTGCAAGCGGGGTAGCAGTGGGGCCCGCGGGAGGTTGCACCGAATCGGACACATTGGAAATCATTTTTTCAGTATAACTCGCTATGGCGGCCACGTACGAACTGATAACGCTAGTAGTTGAGGCTTGGTGGCGCTGCGGTCGGCCCTGCAATGTAAAATTTGGCAGCGCGAATTTTGAAGCACGCTTTCAAGCACAGGGATTTTAAAAGGACACCCGGGCTCCTGCCCTTCTTTCGAGGTGTCATTTTAAAAGGACACCCGGGCTGGAAGAGTTAACCCCTCCAACCCGGATGGGCTCTTGAACGCCCATAACAACCTCGGCCCGCGCAACCCGGAAGGGCTCTTGAACGCCCATTGCTTGCATGCGTGCTTTCGAATGCCGCGCGTACATTTTCGGTATCTTGGGACGGTAGGTGGCGCCACCAGGCGTAAACTCCGCCACAGCAACAGTATCTACCCCGACGCCATCATGGACAGTACGCCAAATAGTGATTCCGCTGTGTCCGATACCGTGCTTCCTACGACGCCCTTGCTTGTTCGTCGCGCCTTACCCCGACGCCATCGCCTAAATGTGTTATCTCCCGGAGGTATTGAGACGACATTGAGACTTTATGAGCGAGCTGATGCCAAGCATAATGTTGATGATGAAGTCAGTGACGACTCCAGTAATTATAAGTCGAGTGATTATGGCCATGAGAGTGATAAAGAAGAGCAATTCCTGGGATTTGCGAGAGAACATGACAGTGATGAGAGTGATGAAGGTGATGTACCAGTTGTTGAGGAAGCTGGTTTACCTAAAGACAGTGAACTTGAGAGAGTGAGCGAGTGGGAGAGTTCAAGGTCACTCACCAAATTTCGCTTAAGTGACACGACGCCAAGCCCTTCCCCAGGTAAATCGCCTTTCAAGCTACATTTGTATAAGCAGAAAATACTTGAGAAGGCGGCCGCGGCAGCTAGGGAACAAGCAAAACTACTTGGTGAGGATGAGGCTGTGAGTGAGGGTCAGCGTGGTGACCCTTCTCGTCCGCCATTGTCTCCCTTATCTACCGAGGCCACCCAAGATGACCCGGATGCCCCGCATTCTTCCCCACCACCCCCACCATTGCCAAGGGTTGAGGACCCCACACTTTCGGCCTATTTGCCTCCTAGGTCCCCCGACAGGAGACATACTGCTGCCGAAAAGGGGAAAGGTAGGAAATATACCAAGAAAATTAAGAAAAGTAAGAGAGTTTTGTTCGAGGCTCCCGCGGCGTCCACCCCGGCCGGCCCCAGCCATACGTCCCCGCAACTTTCCCCACGGTCCTCCCCACCTCTTCCGCCTTCAACATGTCTTCCTGAAGAAGTCTTTGAGCTCGCATCACCAATACCTGGCCCTAGTGACAGTGAAACATTGCTTTCTGTCACTCGTCGCAGGCCAAGGAGCCCGGGACCTCGGGGGGACACAGCCTCACCTGCCACTCCTTCCCCACCTCGCCCACCCGCACGCCGCCCACGCATCACTGGTTCCCCGCCAGATTATGTGGGGGCCACTGATGATGAAGGGCACCTCTCTCAAGACTCTGGCCATGATTACATAGGTCCACCGTCAGGGCAAGATGACCACTCTGACGATGACTATATGGACATCGACGACCCTCGACCCATCCGCTTGGCCCGGCGTCGTGCTGCCCGTCGTGCTGCCCACTGCCCTGGCCGCCGCCCTCGCCGCCCTAGGGCGCGCGCCTCCCGAGTTGGCCGTGGGCGTGCTGGGCCACCAGCTGGAGCTCCTCGTCAGCGTAGACAAGACCCATTCTACGTTTTTCAGTGGCAAGACGTAGTTGATGAGGATGCATACAACCCTGATGTGCCAGCTTTTGATGAGGTACTGGAGGGTTCAGGCGTTACCCCCAATTTTCCTGCAGGCCCCAATGCTCCACCACACGAACTGTTTGAGGCCTTCTTTGATGAGGAGGTGGTAGGCTATGTTGTCAAAGAGACAAATAAGCAGCACCAATTCCAGGTCCACTTTTTGGGAAAGGTGACCAAGGGCCACATGAGGCAGTGGACCCCAGTGACTCATAAAGAGTTCATGGTGTTCCTGGCACTCACCATGCTAATGCCTCATGTCAAGAAGCATAGGTTGCCTGACTATTGGATCACCAATGATCTGATATCCACCCCTGCCTTCGGGAAATATATGTCTCGCGACCGGTACCTTGATATCCTCGCAGCGCTCCATCTTGTCACCAACCTTGACGTCCACCTCCCAGACAAGCTGTGGAAGATTAGGACGTTGTATGAGATGATGCGAGAACGCTTCACCTCCTACTTCAAGCCCTTCCGCAAGGTCGTCATTGACGAGTCTCTTGTGCTGTTCCGGGGAAAACTCAGCTTCCGGCAGTACATCCCCTCAAAAAGACATCGCTTTGGCATAAAATTCTTTGTGCTGTGCGACTGCCAAACTGGCTATGTCCTGGACTTCCTGGTCTACAGCGGGAAGGAAGGGGACTTGCTTGTGGACCCCCTCATTGGCTTTGGCGGTGCAGTGGTGCAAGCCATGATGGACCGCTACTTTCATAAGAATCACGTCCTCTACACGGACAATTATTACACGTCCCCCACTCTCTCACAGTACCTGCATGAGCGCAAGACGGGGACTGTAGGCACAGTACGAGGGAAAAGGAAGGGCATGCCACCTTTCCCTCCAAAGACCAAAAAAGGTGATGTGTTCAAGAAGAAGTCGGGGCCCATTCTGGCTATCCACTGGCACGACCAGCGGAAGGTCAACCTCCTGACCACCATCCACAAGGGGGAAATGGTGGAGACTGGCAAGGTGGATCGCCGCACCCAGGCCAGGGTGACCAAGCCCGATGCTGTCCTGGACTACAACATCAACATGAGGCTGGTGGACAAGTCCGACATGCAGATAGGCTTCATTGACTGCCTGCGTACCTCGTGCAGATGGTACAAAAAGTTCTTTCTGCATATGGTGGACATGTCAGTTCTGAATGCCTACAACATATACAAGCTTCGGAATGTGAACACACCCATGAAGTTCAATAGCCTGCGGAGGTTCCAAAAGCAGGTGTTGACGGAGCTCCTGGAGAAGTATGCTATGCCACAGAGGGCAGTGGCACATCCTGGGCCCGCCGTTATTGACCGCTTGCAATCTGCTCAATACTTGATTAGGCACAGGCTTGGTTCCCTGCCTCAGAATGAATCCGGAAGAACACAGCAGAAGCGGTGCCATGTCTGCTACAACAGCAGGGTGAAGCCGAGGTCAGGTAAAAAGTCAACCCTGGAGTGTGTGGAGTGCAAGGTGGCACTCTGTGCTGTAGATTGCTTCTTTGATTACCACTCCAAGCTGGAGTTCTAATAATCATACTGAAATTGCCAAATAAAATGACAATATGTACACTATAATTATATATAGGCAAAAAGTGGAAGAAAACCAATGTATTGTAATACAAAAGTCATTTATTATGAGAACATTGATACAAATACAATTACACCATAATAATATGTGAAAGTGACACATATGTATATACCAAGTGACATTCATATGATTAGAACCTATAGAAATATATAAATCAGTGAAAAAAGACACAATAAATTGTATATAAAACGTTTACAAATCATATAACTAAGTGAAAGTGACACAAGACCTAATATTTGATGGCCAAAGTATAATAAACACCTGTGATAACGAATAATCAGTGCCTAATACAACAATAACCTACCTCAATTACTAATAAAATGTACGGTATCGAGTGAAAATGAGCATTATCAGTGACAGTGACACTCTCTAAAGCATATTTGTCAAACTGAAAGTGACAAGACCTAATATTTGATGGCCAAAGTATAATAAACACCTGTGATAACGAATAATCAGTGCCTAATACAACAATAACCTACCTCAATTACTAATAAAATGTACGGTATCGAGTGAAAATGAGCATTATCAGTGACAGTGACACTCTCTAAAGCATATTTGTCAAAGTGAAAGTGACACAAGACCTAATATTTGATGGCCAAAGTATAATAAACACCTGTGATAACGAATAATCAGTGCCTAATACAACAATAACCTACCTCAATTACTAATAAAATGTACGGTATCGAGTGAAAATGAGCATTATCAGTGACAGTGACTCTCTAAAGCATATTTGTCAAAGTGAAAGTGACACAAGACCTAATATTTGATGGCCAAAGTATAATAAACACCTGTGATAACGAATAATCAGTGCCTAATACAACAATAAGCTACCTCAATTACTAATAAAATGTACGGTATCGAGTGAAAATTAGCAATTTCAGTGACAGTGATACCCTAATAAACATATTTTATATAATTGGCCTCATAATAACTAGAAAATATCAAATAAACATCACATTCTCAATATCAAACACTAAAATCGTCTAAGGGAGATAAATACTTTGGCGCGGCGAGCGGCTAGGTGCGTCGTAGCCATGGCCGAGGCGACGCGTCCGAACGCGGGAAGAATTTGCCGCCGAAAAGCACTCGTCTTCCCTCGCTCACCATTATGCAACCAGAGGGGCTAGAGACCTCTACTCAACGCCATTCGACAGAGGAAGGTTTGTGGAACATTATTCTTTTTTATTCACAACATTACATGACATATTCATTGACTTACAGAGTAGTTAACATAGGCCAAAGATCGTCAAAACACCCGGTACCGGAGCACAGTCGTAAGCTATAGCCCCCGGGGCTGGAGGGTTAAGGACTCCAAGGCTTTTAGGCGTTGGTCTGTCCACAGGAATGTTCTTCTTTCTTGGTTAAGTAATGTAGTGGTTTGGCTAGTGGCAAAATTCTTCACAAATCGGCGATAGTATGATGCCAGGCCGAGAAAGGCTCGGACTCGTTTTACATTGGTGGGAGGAGTTATGGTACCGTACTAATGGCATGTAATTTGTCTGGATCTGGGGCAATTCCTTGTTCTGAAACTATGTGGCCTAGAAATTGAACTTCTTTCTTAGCCAGAGTACATTTAGAGGGTTTGAGTTTCAAGTTTGCCTCCAGAATCCTCTGGAATACTTGACGCGGCCTTTGTAGATGTTCAGCCCAGGTTTTCCCAAACACAATGATGTCATCCAAGTACGCCAGACAAGTTTCCCAGGTTAATCATTGTAGAACAGATTACATCAACCTGGAAAAGGTGGCAGGCCCATTGCATAGACCGAACGGCAATACTGTGAACTCTACAATCGTCCTTGGCTTGTGGCAAAAGCTGTCTTCTGTTGGTGTTCTGGAAGTACGGGTACTTGCCAATATCCGGCTTGCAGATCAAGAGTGGTGAACTATTTAGCTCCTAACAGGGAATCTAAGGAGTCATCAATTCTAGGCAATGGTCTGGCGTCTTTGATGGGTATGTCATTCAACTATCGGTAATCGATACAGAAACGGGTGGATCCATCTTTCTTCCGGACGAGTACCACCGGAGATGACCAAGGACTAGTGGAATGTTGGACAACTCCAGTTGCTAGCATGTCTTTTACCTGGGATTCCTCTTCCTGTCTCTGTTTTGGATTTTTCCTCCGAATCGGCTGTTTGATCAGATGTCCTACAGTATGTATAGGATGATGCAGTACATTGGTTTTCCCGACGTCTCGGTTGGATGTGGCGAAGATGTCTTGATAAGAAGTCATTAGATTACGTAAGTCAGTTTGTTGTTGAGGAGTTAAATGAGAAGGAATGTCAGGTACGGGAAAGGCAGATGGAGAGGTATATTTTGAAGGTAAAGATAGTTCTTCTGCATAAGTTTCAAGTTCCCCGATGGTTAACCCTTTCGCCAAAGTGATAGGTTGATCGGAGATATTAGCTATTCTGATGCAATTTAATTGATTCGAGATGATGGCTGGATCAGTCAGGCAATCCCTGTCAAAAGGGCTTCGGAGGTCAGTTACATCCCCAGGCAATGTGAGTATGATAGGTACCCATTGTTCATGATGAGGGGAAAGTGTCACTAATTTGGAAGTGACAGCTTGAGTTGTCTGTATGAGACAAATGGTAGGCTGATTCTGTTTCTCCTGATTGATCATAGACTTTATGGTAGGGGTTACGTTACTCAATGTTTTAGCAATGGGAGTGACATTAGACTTTTTGACCGTCTGAATATTTTTTTTTTTTTTTTTTTTTTTTAAGGTGAGGGTGTAAACTTTAATGTTCGCATTTTGCAATCAATGGAAGCGCCCAGAGAAGTGAGCAAATCGAGACCCAAGTATCCATCGTACTTGGTCTCTTGGGGATCATAAATCATGAAGGAATGTTCTGTCCCATGATCAGGGACAGGTGTGCTAACATAAAGTGGAAGTGTCTGTCCACAGTTAGGAATAATGTCATCATTAGCACTTACCAAAACTATTGAAGAGGGTTGAATAAGACCTAACGTTTTGTGGTGCTGTTTGAAGAAAGGAAAGAAGGGACATGAACGGGAAGCCCCTGTGTCAATTAAAAGTCGACTTTCACTCCATTTAAAGTGATTTTCCTATAGATGGGAAGATTATCCGGGTCTTTCCCCTCTTGAGCCCCCGCCATTCTGACAATCGTTTGTGAACGGGGGCGGATTAAAAATCCAGGTTGTCCTGAATTTCTGCAGCTTCCGCTACTGTTTCCGGCTCTTCAACATTTTCCTCTTCGTCAAAGTCCTCGATCCCTGCGGTTCCATCTTCCGTGATTGTAGCCACACGCTGGGGCTTAATCCAGGGGATCTGAGCCCACCAACTAGGTAACCTGCACCACGGCTTGGTTAACTCCATAAATGAATTCTTCATGGACACCAGTGCACATTGGCCATTGCATGGTTTCTAGTCGGATGGGAAAATTCAGGCCCATTCCTCCACTTTATCACTGGGTCGTGGTGCCGCAGGAGTAGGTGAAGGTGCTGTTGACAGGTGATTAGTGACCCTACTGATGACGGCGATCTTGTCCTGTTCTTTGGTTTTTCTTAAAGCCAAGATGCGCCTTACTACTGGCAAATCATCCTCATAATTTTGGGGCTCTGTGATAGAGAAATTATCTGCTACTGCCAGGGGTAGTATTCTCAGTAAAGCTTTGAACACAACTATCTTCCGTTGAGCTGTTGTGTCCTCAGGAAAAGCTGTTATCGGCAGTTGACTCAACTGACGGATTGTGCTCTCCAAATTACCTGTATATTTAACCTCATGAAAGTGACGGTCCGCTATGCTTTGACCCAGTGCTGGGTTGATAGCTAATTTTGTATAGCTCTCAAACTGTGCCTAGGTCAACCCTGGAGTGTCACGCACATACCCTGATACGTTAGCCGTGTATTTCCCTAACTTCATAACCAAAGTATGTATCTTGGACATATCATCGTCCCTGAACGTAATGTCCAGAACCAGTTTGACAGCTTCCAAATAAGTGTTAATGTCATGCTCCTCTGTTTTGAACGCAATAATATCGAGTGTCTTAGCCACCATAATGAATTTTGTGTCCGAAGATGATTGATTAATAACAAATACAAAGCACAATAAAGCTGATATGCCGTATCGAGACACCAGTGTTATGCCGGGTTGTAATCCAACTTTCTTTGTTATGTATTCTTTATTAATCCGGGTTTCGGATATTTAGAATTAGATAATGCTCGAAAGGAACATGATTACTTTTTGATTACTCAATCGCTCTCACAAAAACACAATAAACATACAGAATAAATTACTTGTTTTTTTTTTTTTTTTTTTTTTTTTGTCTATACTCCAACTTACTTCCTCTCGGGCATAGGCTGAGAGCCTTAACATTCACCGCTGTACAATGAACAGTGAAGCCTGTGAGGTCTTGTTCCAGTCTAGGGAGTGAGACGTGTGAAGCACGTAGTGTACAACGAGCACCTGCCATCTTGCCTTCACATGAGGCACGGTGCTCACTCATGGCCCGAAACGACCCCATCTCTGAAGCCACCTTGTTCCCGTGCTTCACTGTCTCACCCCCTACACTCGGACTCTCACACTTACACACACACACAACGCCACCTGTTGAGCAGATAACTCACCAGGCATTGCACCGCTATAGCATATTTTGAATATGGGAATATTGATACAGTGCTATTTAATCAGGGAAAAATTAGGGTATTTTATTGACGTTTCGGTGGGCTTGTGGTAATCACTGATACCAGGTACAGCACAAATTCCATCCCAATAATATCTTCCCATTGATACATCGGGATTTGAACCCGGGACCTTTGGATTACCAGGCCAGTGGCAAGACCACTCCACCACACCTCCCCTAACATAGTTAAACATAGTTAAACATAGGTACAGGAAAAGGGGTATTAAAATCTCTACTACAATGAGTAGGACTCCAATACTTATACAATGTGATTTGTAAAGAGTTGGATATGGTTTACTCTTTCATGAAATAATGTCTCACTTATAAAGCATCAAAATAGGAAATACACAATTACATAAAAAACATATACAAATATAAACACTGATGACAATATCTATACGGGTTAAGTGTATAACGCGAGGTATAATAATTACAAGGTATGGCAACTGAGGTCAACTACTCAGCTGCGCATAGGTATGCGGGGCATGAAAAACAAATAATGCCGCGCTCAGGTGTGCACTCAAATATACCGTTCACGGGGGGTACAGGTCAGTCGGACTGAGGTCAGGTTAATCATAGTTCCGATTTAGTGCAACGTTAAATCGAGTTTGGAAGATATGAACTTTGCTTTATCATAGGGGGAATGATGATTTAAATCTGAATTTAACTATCAAAGGATTATTGTGAATAATCTCTCACACGATACACGAATAATGAATCCAATCGTAAATGAGTTAAAATTACATGAAGTAAGGAAATCAGATTCACGGTAAATATAGTGAATAAATTATAGCAGTGCAATAGCTATAGACAAGTATGTTTGAATGAATTAACAAACTACTGAAAGCAACGCAGAACGGAGTAGTGCTTTATTATAGCTTTAATAAGAGCTATAATGACTTAGATACAGAACAAAGTAGTATTTAATAAATAGCCAAAAAATGATGGCATCAGAAGGAGTTTGAATAAATTAACAAACTGCTGAATGGAACGCAGAACTAAGTATCGCTTTACTATAACTTTAATAATCGTTATAATGATTTAATTACAGAACAAAGTAGAAACATATCAATAGCCAAAAATACAGGCTTGATGAATATAGGAATGTATAATCTGAATTCCTAAATCGGTGACGAAAGAATTACATAACCCGGGTAACGTATAATTATGATTAGATTATTCACAAGAACTAATACAAATTAGATATCTTCAACAGACGTTAATTCTTACTCAACGGATGGGTTCTTCACTTTCAGCGGTGGCGACTTTATACACTAGGTATTCTCTTGTTAAAATTGGACGAAATATGGTTCTGAGTTTAGGAGTTAAGTTTAGGTTTTAAAATATTTAGAAGGAAAATAACCCTCGTCACACACCTAACTTCGACTAGGACACACAATGAATAATAACACAACAGAATAAAATCTGAGAGCATTCACTAAGTAGCACGTATAGTAGGTAAAAATAGTTGATCAAATGCTTGAACACGAATTATATAGACAATACACTGTACTTATATAAAATCACTGCACGGATCAAAGTTTGATAAATCTCACACGTGTACTAAATTGACAAGGGGAGTCCTAGAAGCGGATATCTACGAAAAAGTTAAGTTGAACACTTGCATATTTTATATTACCTTCACAATAATTCCCGAAACTTATAACACACAGCTGAGACACTTAGAGACACTGTAGAGGAGAAGTAACTTCCATGAGGGAGAATCTGGACGACGTAGGACTCGTAGTTCTTCCTCCGGCTGGACGTCAAAGGAAGCTGCCTCTCTCACGGACACTAGAGAAGGTTGCTCCTGGCTCCTCTAACACACACTCGTTCGCCACCCTAGTTGGACTTTACTATAGGGACAGAATTGACCTATAGAAAAGTATAGCCAACATTGTTCTCTACCCGCGACAAGCTGAACTAGTGGAAGGTATTACCTGTGTTTGCATACCTTCACTCAATTTCAGTCAGTCTATATTTGGATGTTAATTTGAACTCAATTTGACCTATCTCAGAATAATAGGGACATGGGAATTTCATTCATTCTCTTATTGTGAAGGCAATCAGTATTCTAACAATATACTTACTCTAATAATACATGTATACGGTTATTCTCTATCTCTTAAGATTATACTCTTTATATAAAAGGCTTGCATGGCTGCATAATAATTTGTTTTCTTTTATTCACTCTTCCTGACGTTTTCTATATTACAGGCCATGCTTTTGTTCCTCCTAATTCTTGTTCTACTATTTCCACTTTTTAAATGAAGCAATTTAAGTCATAGGATGAGGGGAAGCTGGATTCAAGAAGAGAGTTCCAGAGCTCAGCTGTTGCATGGAAGAAAGTTTTTATGAATATCGTTTCATTCTTGGATTGGAGAGTTGCACAGAGTAGGGATGGGATTGTATTGCAAGACGGGGGCTACATCCTCTACATGGAGGAGGTTGTATACATTGAAAGAGCTCTGAGGAACGCTGATTATTGTAATAGTTATAGAATAGTGAGAGAGATGTAACACTGTGGCGAAGAGAGAGAGAATGCAAAGAGTCAGTGAGTGTATGTGAGTTAATGAAACGAAAGCCTTTCTTTTCTACTTTGTCAAGAAGTGATGTGTGAGAGGATCCTCCCCACACATGCAAACAATACTTAATACATGGATGCACTGTGCTCCTGTACAGAGCAAGAAGCTGTGCAGGGGTAAAGAGCCCCCAGAGGCGGTTGAGCACACTCAGTTTCTGGGAAGCTGTTTTAGCAAGGGTGGTAATATGGTCTTTCCAAGTGAGATCAGGAGAAAAAGAGACACTTAGAATACTAAAAGAAGATGAAGGGTTGATTTGTGTATGGTTGAAGTATAAGGAATAGTCCTGTGGGAGTTCTTGACGGGTAGATAACTGGAGAAATTGGGTTTTGGAAGCATTGAAAGTAACAAGATTATATCTGCGCCAAATGGAAATGGTTGATAGGTCAGGAGAAAAGTGTTTTATGGTATCATCACATGATTTTTGGGGTGATTGCTTGCTGGGGTGTTCTGGAAATCTAGTTGAAAAGTGTAAGGTAGAGTCATCAGCATATAAAAGGATAGAACTGGAGGTACAGTTGAGGGGCAAAGTAAAAATGTGACGCTTTGGCTTCCAATCTTGGTAGATTGGGAGGTCAATCCACGGAAGAGACGCCGTCACTTGAGATCTAGAAAATATATAAGTAAAAGGAAAAGTCAGAGTAAGCTTTGCGTATGGCAGAGATCGCTCAACTTTCTCTTCATAATTGCTGAGGGGCACAGGGCCCTGGATGGGGGTTTGGTTTCCCGGGTGTTTCCGCACCCTCCTCAGCTCCCTGTCATGGAGTGGCTTTGGTCACCCAGGTTTTATTGTGGTCGGCAGGGAGGGTTCTGTGGGGGCGCTCGGTTATGGCCTTGGCCTTGCTCTGGGCCTTGGGGCTGTTCGGCCAGGCAGCTTGGGGAACAGCAACAACAAAAACAACTGGAGGTACAGTTTAAAAGATCATTAATAAATATTAGAAAGATAATTGGAGATAGGACAGAACCCTGAGCAACACCGGAGTTGATAAGTTGAGGAAGTGAACGGTGACCGTCCACAACCGCAGCTATGGAACAGCCAAAAAGATAATTAGAGATAGAGATATGAAAATCATGGGAGGGTAGTTTAGAAACTAGAGATTTGTGCCCGACTCTTCAAAGGCCTTCGTACACAGTTTCTTGAACAAACCAGTGGACCCAAAATTTATCGCTGCAATTTCATTCCAGGTGAATGGGTCTCGTCAACCTTGGTCGGCAACCCATCTAGGGGAGACAACCTTATTATATTCCGAGTGGAGGAGAGGCTTGGTAACCCGTTGAGCAGAGTAAATCTTCTAAATATCTTTACTGCTCACCTAAGGGTGAACTAGGTTGATGGATGGACTAGAGACCCACCACTGTTGAAGCAATAATGAGATAATTATACATAGAGGGCCTCAGAGTTGTACGGACCCTAAGTTGATTGCTCAATCCTGTAACTATTTTAATAAATTTGCAGGAGTTGTCCTTCTCATGGGGAACAGGTCCGCTGAGGGGAGTTTTGTGTATGACCACCCTCATAATGGTGAGTAAAGCATCCAGCAATATATATAATTTCATCACCAGGGAACTAGAGGTACGTAAATATATATATTTCTCTATGGAACGCTATCATCCGTAAGTAAGAAAAGTTGTCTTCTGTTTTTTAGCATAACAAATAGCAGGGAGTGTGTTGAAACTACAGAGGAGTACAGTACGTCTCCTTAGCATAGTAGGAAATAGTATGTCTCCTTAGCATAGTAGGAAAGGTGTATGGTAGGATATTATTAGACAGTGATAGGTGGCTTCAGGAGTGGGAGAGGATGTGTGGACCAGATATTATCTTTGATATGCATAGTACATAACTATCTGGAAAGGTGTACACACATATATGCGGATTTTATGGATAAAAAAATGGCCTATGCCAGTGGAGACACTCTTATTAACCCTGGTGCACTATCCAGGTTGCATTTGTGCAACCAACGCATGCGCAAAAACGTTTATTTTCGCGCCACTCAGCCCTGGCGGGCAATATCTTGGTTCTCGGACTGCGCCAGGGCAGTCTGAGGCATGCCTCGATGGTGAGTAGACCTACGCCGCTCCAGCTCCAGCTCAGCAAGTTTTCCGGTTGCATTGGTGCAACCGCGATAGGAAGTAAGTACCTTTTGTGTTTATGCAATACTTGCATATTTAGGCAGATTGTGAGCCATATATAGTAACTAGGTCTATGATATTTCGACCGTATATGCATGTAAGCCTATTCTAACAGGATCGGCCATATTGGTTTGGGTAGGGTAGGCCTATGCTGGACTAGAGGCTCTGAAACCTGATAGGAAATATTTCCAATTTTGCAAAACTTTCACATTTGATGCTGGTATAATGAATATATTATGGCTATAATTTGTTAATTAAACATGATAGAATAACTTACTTTTGCCTTAAACCTGAGAGTATACTAAGGAATGATAGATTAATGTTGTGTAGGAAGGATAATGAAAAATACCAAATGGTTATGGAGGTATGGATTTTTAAAGTGGCAGTTGCAAATTTGCAACAGCGATACATGAATATCTCACTTTTGGAGCGATAGTGTTCCAGGGTATATTGGAGGTGGCATATTGCTGAGAGCAGTACAGAACATAATATGAGGGTGCAATGGTGTCAATGTGCGTGGAGGGCGAATTAATTTATTTGAAAGTTGTGTTAAAGCAGGGGTGTATCATGTCTCCATGGTTGTTCAGTTTATCCATGGATGGAGTATTATAGAAGTTCAGGGAAGAGCAGTGGTCACTGGAGTGACATTGGTAAGAGTGGAAAATGAGTGGAAGTTGCCTGTGCCGTTTTAGTAGATGATACCGCGCTGTTAAGCGATGATGAGTGGGAGCAGCAAGGCTTAGTAAGTGGGTTCGGAATCGTGTGTGAGAAGAGGAATTTGTAGGTGAATGTGGATAAGAGTAAAGTTATGCTCTTTGAGAGGAATGAGACAACCAACTGTGAGATACCACTGAATTGACATAAGATGGAGAATGTTAGATCTTTTAACCCCTTCCTGACGGGTTCCGTCACCAAATGAGTACCAAAATCTGCTTATCATGTATCCTGGGAGTGAGGCAAGCTGTTGCACGCAGCGCAGGACCCCTTCATCCGTCGCCCACCTAGTCTGGGCCAGCACTGATGAAACTTACAGCCATATCGTACCTCACTTCAGTGTTACAGATAGCGAAAACCGCTAATTTTTCGCGATTTTGGCCGAAACTTTGCAAGAATGTTACAAGACAACCAGACGTCGTACAGAGATGATTCAGGCATCATTGGAAAGCTCAATTACTGTATTACGTTCTATCTCTAATTTATGCATGAACATGTGCAGGGAATGAAGCTCAATGAAGGCCAAAAAACCTGCAATGAAATAATTAATTATCTAGGCAATGAGTTGAGTAAAGATGTAAGTGTGGAGAGTGAGATACAAGGCAGAGTGCAGGAGAGTTGAGTAAGATCATAAGGTATAGAGAAGTTAGTATGGAAGCACAGAGGTCATTCCATGGTAGTGTTATGGTCCTCACCTTGACATCTGGAAGTGAAGCGTGGATGTTGCTAGATTGACACAAGTTGAGAGTGAGAATAGTGGTAATGAATTATCGAAGAGTCATGTGGATGGACAGACAGACGACCAAGGAAGAATGTGAGAGGTGTGGTGTTGAGTCAGATGTAATTTAGAATGTCGGGATGAATGTATTGCGGTTGGATGGTTTTATGGAGCGAATGGAGAGCATGCGGATGGCAAAGAGGGTGTATAAGAGTGAGGTGAGGGTTAAATGGAGGGGTAGACCGTGAATAAGATGGAGTATTGAGCTGTATGGGGGAGAGGGGGATGGGCTGGGAGGAAGGACGAGTGTTGTCGGGGAACAAGGCGGCTGGAAAAGGTTTGTTAGTGGCCACCCCGCCAGGGATCAGATCGTCTGGTAATAGATAAATAGATAGCAGTGATGCGTTCTTTTCAGTAAGCTAGTCAAATTGTACTTGCATGAGTATTTTTTTATACATCATCCGAACATTGCCTATATATTATATGTTTGGAAAAAGTCAGAACATGTACAAACACACATTGCACGGGCCCTGGTAGAGTTTAGGACATTTCCCCTTTCCTGAATGAAATACTTAGCTTCAATCCGACTCCAACTTTAAAACTCGTGCCACATCACAGGATTGCAAGTTTTACTGTGTACTCCAGGAAATTCGAACTGAACTTTAAATGAAATTCTGCCTCTCCTGCTGCGCACTATAATGTTTGTACGATCCATGCTGCTGCTGCTGCTGAAAGCTTTGATCAAAGTGACTACTTATTAGTTTTCTATTCACCAAGCTTAAAAAAATACCCCATACAAGAAGTGTTAAGCATTACAATTATTTCAAGCGTTTGTGGTTAATGCGATAGGACTTCTCCCACGCTTCACACGGATCCTTGGGCAATGACTAATGCGAACGTGTCTACTAATCTATCGTAGTAATGAGCTTGATGTTTGGGGTCCTCCCTTCATCCATTACCATTATGGAATGTTTTCCACTGAGCCATCAACAATAGATCATTATGATTTAAGAGGGTCTGAAGAGCTTCCAGAATGAGGTTAGTTCTGGCGTCAATGACGATGTGCAATCATTCCATTCAACTTGGGGTTGGTGTATGCCAACATTTACTCTATGCATGACTCCTATGATCTTTAGCGACACTGAATATACGTTTATTTCCCAACCTATGCTGAGTACCCATGAAGTCTTTGGTTGCTGCTAACCCACTATCCCTCCCCCTGACTACTGTATGTATTTTAGTGAGTTTATAATGGAGACTATACCACAAGAGGATAATATTTACAAGGTTATTGACATACAGAAGGTCCCCATAAGCTGACCCTAGTTGTACAGTCAAGAGCATAAATAGTGACACACCCAATTGAACTAGTATCGAACTGAATCAAGATAATTCAATGCTTTATTAAAGCCTAGATGTTTCAGAACTTGGCTTCAAAGCTTCAGGAAATGGAATTGGTGTAATTTAATAAATGCTCACTATTGTTTCTGGAGGAAATTAATAAACAAGGAAAAATTACAAAAGTATAATATTATTGAATTTCATAAGAAAGAATGCTTGACATTAATCTTTAAAAACCCTAAAAAATCATGACATCATAATGACGCCACATTGACTTGGAAATTATAAACAGCCAATGGACCGCTAATATGTGTTTAAACCTTTATAGAGATTCCAGGATTGGTTACTAAATACGATTTGTTTAGCATATCATTATGTTATGATTTATGTGCCTATTATTCTACATTTGTTCATGCTGATAATGTTCATGCTGACATGCCATATTTGTAGTTGCTATAATAATATCGTTGTAGTTTTGTTAGATTTTACAAACTTGGCACTTTTTTTTCTATGTGGATGAGGGAGACAAAAGGCAGAGCTGCCTGTGACAAGTGCCTCCCCCAGAATTGAAAGCAGGTAGGTACGAAAGAACTCAAGCAAGACCGAGTAAACCCTAGTGGTGATGAACAGACTACCAAGCCTGACTGAGCTGGTATTTTTTTTTTTTTTTGTGACAGACAGTAGTGTGTACAAAGGAGTACAAAGGAAATCAAGCAACAATATATCTAGTGACCCTTCTAGGCTGCTTGTCCTCCAAAACACTGAGGATCAAGTGTCCAAACAGTGGTTTAGAGTGGGTAAGGGAACATTGGAAAGGGAACTGCTGCCCTGGAACTAATATCCGTGGCAGGATTAGGAAGTTAGTAGGGGACAGATGGGTTAGTAACTGAGAGGGGGATAAAATAAAGTTATTCATTTACAAACGCAGACAGTCGCGGGTTTGATGCGAGATATTTGTCTAGGCGAAGTTTAAATGAATCAACGGTGCTGCAGTCTATAATGGCTCTGGGAAGCCCATTCCATAAGTTGACAACTCGATTGAAGAAGAAATTCTTAGATTCATGTGAGTTCAAAGATTTACCAATAATTTTGTAACCGTTTCCCTGCGTGTAATTAGATTGGTCGATAATGAAGTACTTACTATAGTTCATATTGCCGATGCCTTTGATGGTTTTGAACACTTGAATTAAGTCGCCTCTTAATCTACGCTGGGTTAAAGGAAATATATTTAATTCTCTAAGACGCTCCTCGTATGGTTTGTTCTTTAGGCTAGGTATCATTATGGTAACTCTACGTTGAACTCGTTCTAGCTTGTCTATATCTTTTTGGTAAAAAGGGCACCAGGATTGAACGCAGTATTCTAGAAGAGGGCGAACTAAGGAATTGTAAAAGGTTAGGATAACTTTTCTTGATTTATGCTCAAATGACCTGCCTATAAAGCCAATTATTTGTTTTGCCTTCTTAACAACTTCTGAACATTGTTGACTCGGTTTTAGGTTACTCGATATTGTTACTCACAGATCGATTTATCTGTTTACATTCATAAGCTGAGTGTGGTGTGCTTGTTTAGTGTAGTGAAGTAAATAGCAGGAGGAGGTGTTTGTGAGAGACAGCTTGGTCACACTGTGTAGGTAAGGTACACACAGAAACAGTAAGGGAAGCCAGACAAATTAAACAGGAGTTCCAGCAACTCCTTACCATACACCTATAGGCCTCCCCTGGGTATTGCTTTGTTCGACTTACTATACTATTCCTGATTGCGATATATAGTAAGTACCTATTTATACATTTTACTGATTAATTGACCCACTTACGACTGTCAAAATGTGCAAAGCAAGAAAACAGATAATCACTGTGTGGCCTACTGTAGATGTTGAAACTCGATTTGTGTGTACATTTCTTGATCACTATTATTGATAATTATCGATTGTTATTACGAATAATAATCAATACGATGGAAAGTGTATTTTCCCCCTAAATTTACATCCTATAATGTTGTTGCTCCCCCACCCTCTACAACGGAATATATAATGTTGTTGCTCCCCCACCCTCTACAACGGAATATATAATGTTGTTGCTCCCCCACCCTCTACAACGGAATATATAATGTTGTTGCTCCCCCACCCTCTACAACGGAATATATAATGTTGTTGCTCCCCCACCCTCTACAACGGAATATAATGTTGTTGCTCCCCCACCCTCTACAACAGAATATATAATGTTGTTGCTCCCCCACCCTCTACAACGGAATATATAATGGTGTTGCTCCCCCACCCTCTACAACGGAATATATAATGTTGTTGCTCCCCCACCCTCTACAACGGAATATATAATGTTGTTGCTCCCCCACCCTCTACAACGGAATATATAATGTTGTTGCTCCCCCACCCTCTACAACGGAATATATAATGTTGTTGCTCCCCCACCCTCTACAACGGAATATATAATGTACTGTTCAGATGAAATTAAAATATCACTTAAATTTGTTTCCCCTCTCTGCTGACATCATGCAGCCTTTGTTATCATTAAAACTATTATATATATATATATATATATAAATATATATATATATATACCTGTATATATATATATATATATATATATACAGTATATATATATATATATATATATATATATATATACAGTATATATATATATATATATATATATATATATATATACAGTATATATATATATATACAGTATATATATATATATATATATATATATATAAAGATATTCTGTATATATATATATATATATATATTGTAAGGGAGCAGCGTGGTAGCAGAGACGGAGGGAGGAGAGAGACAGGCGACCCACCTTAATCTACACCGATAGCGGCTGGTGTCCAGTGTCGCAAGCACCACCCGTGGGAGTCTATGCACGTGGTGTGTAGGCCTGGTACCCCTTCACCCACCTACACACGTGGGGCATGTAGGCGTGGGAAGATCTACATTTCCCACGACAGGAGGCCTTTATCTGACATTCCGTGTGACTCTGCTGTATAGACTAGTGTGACACCAGGTTCTTGCCGAAAATAGAGCTTGGGAAGAGATCTGTATAGGGAGGCAAGAGTTGAGAGTTAGTAGCTGTTGGAGAACCCGACGAGGCAGAGGTGGGAGAAGTGCGGAGAGCCCGACGAGGCAGAGGTGGGAGAAGTACCCCTATTCACGCTGGTCTGGGTACACCCCTGGACATGCATGATGTGTTGTCTGATGGCTTGTGTGTTGAGACAAGTAGGTAGAGTGTACTGTTTTGTCCTTTGAAGGGGAGATGAGACAGCATTGGTGCATTATTGTGTATGTGTAACGAGCCCCAGTTGTGAGGGGCTCTGAGTTTATGGTGTGTTGGGTATTGTGTAACGTACACTGATTAGTGTTCTTGAGTGCACACGTTGTCCGAGCGTGTTGTCTGGTGATATCGTATGGTATCATACATCGGTCTGTAATTGAGTGTGTTCCGGTTTACTGCTCGGCGTGCTAGGCGTTCATTAACCGTTGTCTTCAAATGTCCTTTTTGTGTAGTGTTCATTCCTTGTAACGAGTGCATTTACTCGAAGCCTTCACTCGGCGCTTAGCCTGTTATTATTCTTTGCCTTGTTTAACTGAATTGTCATGCCTATCAACTTGTTCGTTTTCCCTAGTAATAGTAATTATAATTAATACGAAAATTAGAAGCGTTTAATATAATCCTTCTTCATTGATTTGTGATTATCTGAGACATTAACCCTTTTAACCTTCTGAACGCAACAGCATGCTAGTTGCCCTTGCTTGAATTTTAATCTCTTGGGTTCAGCATTGTAGGGCCGTAACAATATATATATATATATATAGTATATCTCACAAATATACGTGAGCTAATAATGGTTTATCTACTCCCAGCCGGACTCGCACAATCAACATTTAGAACGAGCGTCCAAGCTTTTAATCCACTACATCACGCTGTGGTATAGTGGATTAATACCTTGGACACTCGTTCTTGATATAGGAGGTTCGAGTCCGGCTGAGAGTATATATACACATATATATATTTATGAAATTCCATGACGGGAACAAGAGCAGCAAGAAAAACAAACATCTCAGTGCCGTATTGCATCCATCAAAAGCCACAAGAAGATAAATAAGTTACCCCCAAGAAATAACCAACATAAACAAAACCCTACTACCTCTGCTCCCTCTGCGACCCTTCAAGGATCATGCCCTAATCCCTTCCAACTGCAAGAAGAAAAATGGCTGCCCCAAACATTAGGTGAGAATTCCGTGTCCGGACCAAATCTGGACTACGATGAAGATATGTTTATGCAATTAAGGCATCAACCTCCTCCCTTTACGCATATGCATCTATACTACGAGACCTGCAACTACAACTACGAGAGAAATAAACAACTACAATAATAAGATTCCCCCTCATAAGAAATCCATTCCATAACAACCAACAAATGCTTACTGACATCCAGAACTGTAAATTAACTATTACTCATACATCAAAACCTGTTCGTCACTTCCTCTAATTTTTATAAATAAAGAATATGTTTCTCTGTATAACCATATATGCATTGTATGTTTAACAATCTTAATAACCGGAGCAATAATACAAAAAAACATTTACTATGCCCTTTCACACATAGAAACGCCTCAACTATGTCTGTAAATTAAATCGAAATATTACCTGGCCGAACGAAGATATTGGTAGACAAAATCGAGACTGCTTTCGGCTAGCTTTCCTTCTCGGCAAGCAAAACTAATTGCAAGTCTTCGATTCGGAATTACTTTCCGCAGGGGTTAGCCTTTGTCCCCTTAACACTCTAGCCGCGGTGCCCGACATATGTCGGGCGAGAGAATAATGGCCACCCCTGCGGTGCCCGACAATAGTAGAGCGGGATTTTGAGCACATTATCGGCTCTGAGAAAGAGTCCACGCGTTGGGAGGACGATAGGCAGGCTCTGACCGTTCGGCACGGCCCTAGTGCCGCGACTGACACCACTTCTGCAACATTCCACACCCAAGGCCTCGCGAGACCAGGAAAACACTGGGGAAATTATCGTATTTTAGGGTTTTTCACCTCTCGTTGCGCGATCGCTACAGGATAACCCGTGGTTGTACAAGGACGATTCAGGTGTCATTGGAAAGCTCTAATATCGCCCTTTCATGGATACATAATTGATTTACGCTTTGGCTCTTGTTTATGCATGAAAAAGAGCATGGAATGAAGCTTGTTTAGGGAAAATATGCCAGCCTGGCAAGTAGTAGAAGTTACAAACATCCCCGTCGGTAAGGGGTTAAATAAGTACCTGCACGTGTTGTGTTAGTGACCCCGAAGAAGTGGTGGAGGCGAGCTAGGACTGATTAACCTAGTGAAAATGCGTATGCAGAGGACGTGCCCCTGGTGTCAACAGGCTGGACAACGGACTCAGTTGCTACGTGTGTTCAGATCTCTCATGGGCTCCTACTATTCTACCTGAAACCAAATTAAGTGCCTCTCGTTGTGTGAAGTGTTTTGATGATTATTTTGCGAAGGGTGATATAAGATATGTTAGTGTTCAACTTAACGCCGTTGTAGATATAATCTATTCTCTCCTTCTTTGCTATCGCCCCTTGTGTTGAGAGAACAGGACACATACTATAAATGGGATTGAGATATACTGTACATCATTCTTGGAATATATTTTTTATATTCCTGATAAGGACTTTATATATATTCGTTCGGGATAAATACATGCACCTTACAAGTAGTTTACTGTGAACACTATTTCAGATCTTATTTCATGGGTATTATTGGCTGGGTACGTAATTGCATGTATAAGTGTTCACAGAGAGAGTTTACTTATCCGTCTCTAGCTAAACTATGTTAAAGATTTGCTTCCTGACCTCAGCCCCAGGTTAAGCCGAGCTTGAGTTAATGATAAACTCCCGCCAAGTTGATATCGCACTTAACCTCGCGTCAATAAGAATTTCAGCCATGCGTATGGGCTATCATAATTATTTATGACTTACTTGAATTTATATTCAATATTGTGACTCTTTGAGTTAATTAAGATATATATCTTCTATTTCGCTGAATCAACGTAAAACTTATTCACTCATCACTTAATATCCTAATTTCCATATAACGTGATCACTGTGCATACATCGACTTAGTAAATCGTATTTACCCTTCGCCGCCATTTAGCTTGCGATTGCCAAACACCTTCAGGATATTATATATTGTACTTTGAGACCATCCTCTCTGTGTTTAATTATATTGTGATTTCTCTATTGATATTATACATTTTATATGTATGCATTAATATATGATTTCAAATGTTACTGATTACAACCTAATTATGTATCAGAATTATCCATATGTATTGTATCTACACTATATGATTGCAATTAAGGTAATTTCCAATAGATGAACCTTAATCCATTTCCTAACTTGTGCCCTAGCTAATAAGAAATAAAACGTGTGAACCGAACTTGTGTATTCTATGACATTGGTAGGGATTGATATAATGAGTGTAGTATATAAGCCAGTTGTGTCCCCGTTGGTGATTTAAGGCTCTAAGCTTTTCTATGGTGGAAATAACAAACCAATATAAACCGTGCAAACATTATAGCACTCGCATAACAATATATATATATATATATATATATATATATATATATATATATATATTATATATATATATATATATATATATACAGTATATATATACATATATATATTATATATATATATATATATATATATATATATATACCGCTATATGTATGTATATATACTGTATAATATATATATTTTTTTTCTTTCGCTTACACTAACACATACGAAACTGATCTATCTATCTATCTATTGCCTGACGCCGTGATCCCCGAAGGTGTGGCCACGAACGAACCGCCCAATGCACCTCTGTCCCCAGTCAGTCGACGCCCCTCCTCCCAACCAGCACCGCCTTCATCCATATTCTTCCTCACTCCATCGTTCCACCTATCCTTCGGTGCACCTCTCCCTCTCTGTCCTTCCACCTCGCTCTTGTACACCCTCTTAGTCAGTCTCTCGCTTTCCATACGTTCCATATGGCCGAACCATCTCAAGTTGTTCTTTTTCACACTTTCCAGCTCATCTACCTCCACACCACACCTCCTTCTTACTTTCTCATTCGTCTGTCTATCCCTCCATGTAACTCCGCACGCACTTCTCAAATAACTAATTTCCACCGCTCTCACTCTTGGTCTGAGTCTCTTCCCGAACGTCCCTGCTTCGCTTCCGTAAGTTAGTGTCGGGATTACCACACTGTCATGCAAGAACTTCTTCACTTCCATACTGACCACCCTATTTCTTGTTACTGCTTTCAACGTTCCTACAACCCTCTTCCCATGTTGCACCCTCTCCCGCACTTCTTCATCCATAGTCCCATCTTTACTCAACACACTGCCCAGATACTTAAAAGAGCTGACGATCTCCATAGCCTGACCGTTCAACTTCACCTCACATTCTGTGACTTCACCCCTTTCGAAGATCATAACCTTGCTCTTGCCTGCATTTACCTTCAAATTCCGTTTTTCGCACACTGTTCCAAACTCATTTACCAGACCCTGCAACTCCCATTCACTATCGCTCATCAGAACTGTATCATCCGTAAACAGCAGTATATGCAGCTTCCACTCATTTCCCACCCTTTTCAGCAATACACCAACATCCACTGCTCTTCCTTGTATTTCTTTCATGACTCCAGCCATATATACAGTAAACAACCATGGGGACATCACACACCCCTGTTTCAACCCAACATTCAGGTCAAAGAACTCGCTCTATTCATTCTCCACACATACTGCCGCCTTTGCACGCTCATACATGCTCTTCACTGCTTTCAGCAACTTGCCATCTACTCCGTATATTCTAAGCACTTGCCACATACCTTTTCTATCCACTCTGTCATAAGCCTTCGCCAAGTCCATAGAGGCAACATACATCTTTTGTTGCTTCTCCAGATATTTTTCCACAACACAATTCAGGGTAAAAATCTGATCCACACATCCTCTTCCCTTCCTAAAACCTACCTGCTCGTCGCCTACCCATTTCTCCGTTCTCACTCTCACTCTCTCAATCAGTACCCTACTGTACACCTTCCCTACTACGCTTAAAAGACATATTCCTTGGTGGTTACCACACACTCCTCTTTCCCCTTTGCCCTTATATAGGGGGACTATTATGCCAGTCTTCCAGTCATCGGGTGCACTCCCCTTCTCCCATGCTAGTTTGCACATTTTCCATACCCATTCGATCACTATCTCACCACCATACCTTAACATTTCCCCACACACTCTATCTGTTCCTGGTGCTTTCCCCAACTTCACTCTTTTCATGGCTTCCCACACTTCTGACCTCCTGATCCCCACCTCCTCCTCCACTACTTCTCCTCTTCTCCCTCCCATACCCCGTCCAACTATGTTTGCTGGCTCTTCATTCCTTACATTTAGCAACTCGTTGAAGTACTCCCTCCATCTTTCGACTCTCTCTTGATTCTCGGCTAGCATTCTCACATTCTTATCTTTTACACCGTTACTGTTTCCCTTGATACCTTCCCTAACTTACTTGACTTCTTTCCAGTACAGTTTTTTACACTCCCTCCATTTTACACTCAGATTCCTTCCAAATTCCTCATCTACTCTTCTCTTACTTTCCTTCACTACTCTCTTCACCACTGATACGAGGGGTGATTGATAAGTTCGTGGCCTGAGGTAGAAGGACATTAGTTACAAAATTCTAGTTTTATTCACTTACAGTTCAACCTTTTTAAAGCTTGCACATATAGTATGAAGTTTCTAACAATATTTGGATCTCTTTTACAGATAGATGAATGTCATGAATGTTGTCAATGTTTTCCTGTGTGGTGTCTGTGGGAGGGCTTCCTTCACGGGGGTCATCTTCCAAGCTTCAAATTTCAAATTCCAAGAATTCAAATGGGGAAGATTGTTTTAGTTTAGTATTGTTCTATTACATTACTAACGAACTTAGCAAAGGAAATAGGTATTTATCTACAATAGTCCTTTAATTTCAAATAGGGTATTGGTATTGTTGGGAGCTGTGCTGGGTGATGTGGGTGCTGCTGTGAGTGGTGGAGGCAGCATTACTATATATTAACGGGCAGTGTCATGGTCATTTGGTGGGTGTGGAGATGGTCGAGGCTGCAGGTGGGTCCTGTTATCGGTAGATGCGTTCGTTTCCACTTTCCTCCAGCTCCTCTAGCTGCTACTATGTCCCTGTTATTCCTGCAGTTTCACCTGCTGTACCGGTGGTGACGGTAGCAGTGACAGTGGCAGTAATATATCTAAGAATACTACTGCTATGTAATTAATTCATTCGGACATACATATAGTATAATGTTGCATAAATAGGGGTCTTTTTAAAGTCATACTGGTATGTACATCAAAGAAAATTGCTAGCCCGTTTTTACAATGTATCATTTTGTTCAACTCGAGCTTAACACCCGTCGGACGGGGACGTTTGTAACATCTACTACCTGCCAAGCGGGCAGATTTACCCTAAACGAGCTGCATTCCATGCTCTTTGTCATGCATAAACAAGAGCCAGAGCGTAATACAATTATGTATCCGTGAAAGGGCGATAATTGAGCTTTTCAATGACACCTGAACCATCCTTGCACGACCACGGGTTGTCTTGCAACGATGTTGCAACGTGAGTACAAAAACCATAAAATACGGTAATTTCCTTACATATTTCCCTGTCTAGGGAGGCAGTGGATGTGGATGAGTGTGGAGGAGGGACCAGTCGCTGTACGGGAGCCATGCCGAACGGTCAGAGCCCAACCGCGCTCCTCCCACCGCTCGGACTCTCTCTCAGAGCCAATTATGTGCTCAACATCGCATTGGACTTAAGTCGGGCCCCGCCATTTAGTCCTTAGTTCTCTTGACCGCCTTAAGTCGGGCCCCGATAAACAAGGGTTAATTAATCGATAGAATCGAAATTGATATTTCGTTAAGCTGACCAAAACGTTATTAATCACCGATCTTAGACTTGATATATGTGTTCTAATCATTCAGCACCTACATATATTAATGATAATCAAATAAGATTGCAATAACCAAGAGACGTGGCAGGATTTTGGATTCATGCACAGCTTGAAATATTTGAAAAATATTGAAGGCATCATCATTAAGTCCCTTTATTTAGTATATATTTTAATGGGTTGTCTTCTGTACGGCCTATCGCGTACGCTATAGATACTTCCGTGATGCCTATCACGCTTTAGAGGGTAAAGCTTTTGAAGTGTAATATGGCAGGCCTGGATATTGATCCACCACAGGGGAGTTGTACTTTTACACTCATCTCAATGGCCTCCCAACCCCTCTGCAATGGCGGATATCAATGTTGTCGTAGACCTGTGTTGCATTTACAACACGAATGCTGGCACCTAATCAGCATGATCTAGCTGATTACACTGGTTACATACTATATTCATACAGCCATTCTCATCAGTGCTTTGGAGGGCAAGGAGCCTTGAGAGGTCGCTGGAACTGTTGGTGCTTGATTTCCTTTGTACTCCTTTGTATATTTAATTATCTTCAATATAATATATTTGTTAAAGTGTATGTTCTCTTTGTGAATTTTTTAGCTTTTTTGCCTTGAGCTTTTTTGCCTTTTTTTGAGAACTTTTGCCGGTGACTACATCCATAGAGAATTGTAAAATGTACTGAAATGCTGCCAGTATTAGAAAACACGTTCGTTCGTTCATTGGTGTTAAAAATATGATAAAACATGGGTCACATTATTGTATTTTAAGATGCCAAGGTATGACATACATTGTGGTGTGATGTGGTGTGTAAAGTGGGATAGAGGGGCGGTCAGTGATATATGTGAGCTCATATTGATTGATTGATGGAAAAACATGGCGCCACAACAACAAGGTCCTATGTCACCGTATTAGTTAAAATATATGCACAACAAACTCAAACAAATAAAACACTATGATGAATAGCAAAGAACGAAGCACAAAGTAATAAGCCTAGCGATCATAAGACTTGAAAGAGGTCAGCCTCCTTCAAAAATAATAACCATATAATTGCCCATGGTAGCTGCGAAATTAGAATTATAAAATCAGAATACTTGAATATAATATCGTAGCCATGACTTAGTACCATAGCCATTGATACCTAATGTACAGTATAGTCTGAAGATTTCAGCAACGAATACCTTAATTATATCACTAGTTTTGTTCACATTAAATCACATTAATAAGCTGTGTTTTACTTTATCTGAGTCGCCATGGAATACCATAAATAATTGATCTCGCTAGCACAACGAATTATTTTCTTTATCTAAGTTCTTAAGATAAGAATCAATAGAGAATACATGATTTTGCTCCCTATGGTGTACACCGGCTTGGTGTAGAGAGTCGATTTTACAACATAGCCACCAGCACAAATCGTTGTCTAGCAAACCTCTGCAGGAAGGAAAACGTGGGATTCGTCGACACCTGGGACAATTTCTACTACGATGACTATTTGTTTTCGGACGATGGAGTTCATCTGAACCAGGTGGGAGCAGCACGTTTTGGGCGTCTTCTCAACGATTCGGTGAAGGATTTTCGGAGAAGAAATCGACTCAGCACAGGACAACCAGGAAGGAGGACCGAAGACAGCGAGGGCGGCAACCTGCGAAGGAATTAAATGCTAATCTGTCAACAACCGCGAATTTGGATAAAGCTCCACAAACACGACCCAAATTCAAAACCGACAGGGATAACGACCGAGGACCGATGTCAGCCATGAATGTAAATGTAGATCCGATGAGAACCAAAAATTTGATTAAAGAACGTTCTGTGAGTTCTAAAACCGCAACTTTAAAGGTTTTCTATGCAAACGCTCATAGCATACGCAATAAATTTTCAGATTTAGAGGAACTAGTGTTTACTGAAAATTATGATGTGATTGGTATAACAGAATCTTGGCTCAATACAGTAGATACAGACTTTTTAGCAGAGTATTCACTTCCCGGTTATGTAATGTTTGAGAAAAGCCGAATAAATAAAATTGGAGGTGGCGTTTTATTTTATATCAAAGAAAGTCTTAACCCGACCCTCTTGTCAAAACCTCAAATTGTGAACGTCGACACATCTTTTGTGCTAATAAAGAATAATAAAGGTACAAAAATAATACTTGCATTAATATACAGACCTCCAGCTTAATCAGTGCAAACTGACCGAGAAATTTATGAACAAATTGCAGATGTAAGTAACTCACAAGATACCGTATTTTTGGGCGACTTTAATTTACCTGTGACCAAGTGGGGCGATACTCTTACTTCACACTCCGGACATGACTTGTATACGAACTTGCAAGAGAGTTCGCTTTATCAATTTGTTCGAACACCGACCCGTGGTAATAACGTTCTTGACATTGTACTTGCAACAAAAGAAGAATTAATAGAGAATTTGAATGTTGGTGATGAATTCAGTAACAGCGACCATCGTACGATAACTTTCACTTTAAACTTTACTAGTAACGAACCAAATAGTAGCATCGAAAAAGTCCCTAATTTCAAGAAAGCAAACTTTCATAAACTTAGAGCTATGTTTAAAGAAACTGACTGGAGCTTTTTAATTAACAATAACGACATAAATACATCTTGGAAGTTATTCGAAACCACTTACCTAAAAGCAGTGCAAGACTGCATACCATCGAAAATACGGCGTCCAGGCCATAATAATAAGCCCAAATGGTGGAATAAAGATATTTCAAACTGCCTGCTTGCTAAAAAATTTGCTAATGATAGATTAAAATCCTCACAAAATGACGAAGAACGGGTGAAATTTGTAGAGCTACGACGCAAAGCCAAAAAGTTAATTAAGCAAAGTAAAAAGACCCTAGAGTTACATATTGCGAATCAAAGTAAAACAAACCCGAAAAAATTCTATAGTTATATCAGAAAGAAAAAAGTAGTTATTTCAACTGTTGGACCGTTAGTCGATGAAAATGGAGAATACACTAAAGACGAAGTACAAATGAGTAATGCCCTCAATACCTTCTTTGCATCAGTTTTTACAACAGAAGACCTCAGTGATATCCCTACACCATCGCCGATTCAGATTGATAATTCAGATGTTCTAAGCAATATCACCGTTACAGAGAGAGAAGTATTGAATTGTTTAGATAAACTCAAGGTAAATAAAACGCCTGGACCTGATACAATCTCGCCTAGAGTTCTAAAGGAAGCTAAGGATGAGCTCTCCAAACCACTGACATTACTATTCAATAAATCCCTGCAGTCTGGAACTATGCCTGATCAGTGGAAGATAGCCAACGTAATACTGATATTAAAAAAAGGCAGCAAATCCCTACCCAGTAACTATCGTCCAATTAGCCTAACCTCAGTTGTATGTAAAATGCTAGAAACGGTCATAAGAGACAGACTCGTAAATCACTTCGAGGAAAATAACATACTTAAAGATACTCAACACGGCTTTCGTAAAAAACGTTCCTGTTTAACAAACCTCTTAGACTTCTTCCACGATATCCTCAACCTCTACGATGAGAGTAAAGCTGTAGATATTATATACCTTGATTTTCAAAAGGCCTTTGACAAAGTTCCCCACAAACGTTTACTGCTAAAACTAAAAGCGCATGGAATACAAGACGGTGTGTTGAAATGGATAGAAAATTGGCTCAGCGACAGAAAGCAAAGAGTAGTCATAAACGGTAAGGCATCTAAATGGACCAATGTAAGTAGCGGGGTACCCCAGTTCCGATCAGAACCAAAATTTGTATTAAAGAACGTTCTGTGAGTTCTAAAACCGCAACTTTAAAGGTTTTCTATGCAAACGCTCGTAGCATACGCAATAAATTTTCAGATTTAGAGGAACTAGTGTTTACTGAAAATTATGATGTGATTGGTATAACAGAATCTTGGCTCAATACAGTAGATAGAGACTTTTTAGCAGAGTATTCACTTCCCGGTTATGTAATGTTTGAGAAAAGCCGAATAAATAAAATTGGAGGTGGCGTTTTATTTTATATCAAAGAAAGTCTTAACCCGACCCTCTTGTCAAAACCTCAAATTGTGAACGTCGACACATCTTTTGTGCTAATAAAGAATAATAAAGGTACAAAAATAATACTTGCATTAATATACAGACCTCCAGCTCAATCTAGGACCAATTCTCTTTCTAGTTTACATCAACGACATAGATGAGGGTCTCACCTGTACAATCTCAAAATTTGCTGACGATACAAAAATTGCAAATAGCGTACTCTCAAAAGATCAAGTTGACGATATGCAACACAATCTAGATAAATTGTCACATTGGGCCCAAATTTGGCAAATGAGTTTCAATGCGGATAAATGTAAAGTACTACATATCGGATACCTAAATGAGAAAGCAAACTATTCGATGAATGGCACTCAGCTTAAGAATGTAAACAGAGAAACCGATCTGGGAGTAACAATATCGAGTAACCTAAAACCGAGTCAACAATGTTCAGAAGTTGTTAAGAAGGCAAACAAAATAATTGGCTTTATAGGCAGATCATTTGAGCATAAATCCAAAGACGTAATCCTAACCCTTTACAATTCCTTAGTCCGCCCTCTTCTGGAATACTGCGTTCAATGCTGGTGCCCTTATTACCAAAAAGACATAAACAAGCTAGAACGAGTTCAACGTAGAGTTACCAAAATGATACCTAGCCTAAAGAACAAACCATACAAAGAGCGTCTTAGAAAATTAAATCTATTTCCTTTAACCCAGCGCAGATTAAGGGGTGACTTAATTCAAGTGTTCAAAATCATCAAAGGCATCGACAATATGAACTGTAGTAAGTACTTCACTATCGACCAATCTAATTACACGCGGGGAAACGGTTGCAAAATTATTGGTAAATCTTTTAACTCACACGAATCTAAGAATTTCTTCTTCAATCGAGTTGTCAACTTGTGGAATGGGCTTCCCCGAGACGTTATAGACTGCAGCACCGTTGATTCATTTAAATTCAGCCTAGACAAATATCTCGCATCAAACCCGTGACTGACTGCGTTTGTAAATTAATAACTTTATTTTATCCTCCCCTCAGTTACTAACCCATATGTCCCCTACTAACTTCCTAGTCCTGCCACGTTAGTGGCAGGGCAGTAGTTCCCTTTCCAATGTTCCCTTACCCACTCTAAATCACTGTTTGGACACTTGATCCTCAGTGTTTTGGAGGACAAGCAGCCTAGAAGGGTCACTAGATATGTTGTTGCTTGATTTCCTGTGTACTTCCTGTGAGAGACATGCGTATTGTACATCTATTTTGGACCGATCCTGATTACAGGCAATATTCACTTTGTTATACAATAATACTCTTACAGCAAGTGGCCTAATTCGTATAACAATAATGGAAACACAGCTCGTGTGTTGCCACCTTCATTTCGTTGCGTCGTGCTGATAATTATTTATCACGGAAGTCATTAGTGGAAAGCTCTGCCAGACCTCGCTTTTCTTTTGAGGACGAACATATGTAATTTATTGAAGAAGTACTGAACACTTTTTTCGAAATTCTCCTAACACTTGCAAGCTATATTTTAGCGGAACCGTGCTCACCACTGCCTAAAAATCAATATTACTACTTAGTGTTCAACTGTTGCGTTAATGTCGTAAGTTAAAAATATATTACAGTTTAGAAGCCGGAATATTCAATTAGGCTTTCGAACGTCAAAATGTTTACTTATTTACGTAACTGTTAATGTTAACATTACGTATATTTCAAACAGTTTAAGCAAATTATTTTGGTTGATATTTATGGTCATTCTGGCATATACATCTCTGTTCTATCCACATGTTAATTATAGAGTACATTTGTAATATTGATAATGAGATTCACATTAAATTGTAATAAATAAATGTTCACTCGAAATAAAAAATTACTTCTGAATATTTAAATATTTGTGTTATATATTGCCAATATATAAGATAGGCATCAAAGGTAAGTAGGTAGATATTTGGAAAATTTACTACACTCGTTAATGCTGCTGTCCTTTAGTTCTACAGATATTTCGTTTGTCAGTCCTGCTCCCTTGGCCTGAACTAGCTTGTGTATGCTCAATAGATTTTAATGTATGAGAGGTGTTACGTTTATTGGGAATCATAGGGAGTTATTAACATACAACAGGAGGTATTGGTTCTCGTATATAATCAACATGAGGCAAGCAATATACTTATCGTGTGATAAACTTGCGGATTTTACCAACTGATAGTGTAAATGAATACTGTGGGCTATTGCCCAAACATTCGGAAGAAAGGGCTCTGTTATATGAGTCCTGATTAACTGCGTCTGCAAATAATCCCCTCCCATCATACTCTGTTAATTAACCTTTTATTGCTTCACATACGCTAGGCATATTAGCCCCTTGAGGATAATGACGTATTATAACTGTTTACTATGGGTATCATAAGTCGATGTTATTCAGTTTAGGAAGTAATTGTGGTTGTCAGAGTGAGGATTGAGATATGTTTTACCCCTTTGACTGCTTGAGGGCTTTCCAATACTGAATAATATCGCCTAATGATAGCCAGAATAAACGGTCAAAGAGCGTCATGGTCCTCAAAGGGTTAGCTACAAACAACCTCGTAATTAGCGTGTTGTTGCTTGTTTTAATGCATTTGTAGTAACTTGTAAATAGCGGAGTAAAAGAATACCCATGTCCCAGCACTAGCTTATTTGTAATAACTGGCGAGACATTAACAGAATGAGAGTGGAATGTGAACTGAACAGTAATAAGCAAACCAAGCTTCCTAGTTTGAGCAAATAAGTCTGTGTATGACACTCTGATGCAACTTTCGAAACAGCTATGACTTATTAAACAATACATGAAACAATATAGCAATATTCAAACAATACACTACAATAGGAATAGAAAACTTGAATAATTAAAACATTATACCTGTGTACAGTTGACCTAAAAACAATATTTACACTAACGCTCTTAACATTCTGGAAGTGGGTCGAACTCTTATGATAATGCCTCTGTCAAGACTTAGGATCGTATAGTGGATTTAGGAATTAGTTACAAGACAAGTAAAGGAATTGGATTATCAGCCTAAGGGGGAAGCATTGAGATCGTATTACCTTTGTTGTTAATTCACATGCTGTACATGGTCTATATATATTATAATGGCCACCAGTGAATATATAGACTTAGCTGGTTAGTGGAGCATGTTGATGGATAGTAGGTGCTGGGATGTTTAATATATGGGACGATAGATGTGGCCGATCGCCGGTGTTGCTGGTAAGGGTTGTTGTTATTGAGTGGCACCCTTTATAGGGAGATATCTTAGAACGTCAGCTTGGTAACAAGTGAAGCTAGACATGCGCAATCATTCTCGATGCTGCTAACGTTCCTCGTATTACCTTAATTACTATATTTATACTTAATACTTAATACTTAATACTTTAATACTTATGGAATACTATATTCTCAAATTAACTCTTTATAGAATAAATGTACACCATAGCCTATACCTTAATTACCCCTTATATATTATTCATCTGATATACAAACCCAATTAACTTTACATGCTACTTTGTGTATATACAGAATAGATCCCATTTTTAACCAATCCCAACTGGAAATAGAAAGGTCTATCGTGGACACTCATAAGTCACGATATATTCCCGGCCACCAAATATTTACAAATTTTACAATTTGGACTTAAACTAGTGTGGAAAATTATAAGGCTCCACCACCTATCAATGATTGCCGAGTCGCGTGGAACCCAAAGCAGCCTGCCGCTGAGGACGAAGATTACTGTCATCCCGACTAGCAGCAGACTGCGCTGGTGCGTCCGCACCGGCGATACTATCTGCAATAATCTCGCCCACATCTTCACATTCCTGTTCAATAGCATACAATTTAGCAATCGGACGAGTGGTAATACCGGTAGAGGTTTTGACCAGCGCGACTCTTAACAAGCTGATCTAGGCCTGGAAGTAATTTTAGGACGAGACCTAGTCTCCAAAACAAACGAGGACCCTCATTGTGTATCAGGACAACGTCACCTACTTTGGGCCAAGATTTACCCTTGTTTCTTATTAAATTAGTATGACTTTCCCTTAGAGACAGCAGGTAGTCAGTCGTCCAGCGCTTCCACAAATCATTTGATAATTTACAGACATAATTATATCGCGCTGAGACGTTGTCTATAACGTACAATGAGGGATCCGTGATTTCATCGTCGTTCATCGGTTCAGGAAACAGTCTAAGTCTACGTCCGCTGGCCAACTGTGAAGGGGTAATAGGTACAGGATCCTCTAAATCTCCTGACACATATCCTAATGGTCTGTCATTCACAGCCGCCTCCAGTCCTGTTAGTATCGTAGTCAACTCTGTAAGTGTAACTGAGGCACGACCCAGTACCTTTTTCAGTCCTACCTTAACTGTGCCGATTGTTCTCTCCCAGATCGCTCCAAACCATGGAGCTCTGGCTGGGATAAACCTCCAATCACATTTAAACTTACTCAGATGTTGTTTGAGTTGAGGATCATCTAGTCTTGATTTTAATAATTTGGCTGAACCGACAAATGTGGTGGCATTATCGCTGAGCATTAATTGGGGATAACCTTTACGACTACAGAACCTTCCGAAAATGTGCATGAAGGTTTCGCAAGATAAATCAGGAACAACTTCTAAATGAATAGCACGCGTTACAGCACAAGTGAACAATACTATATGAACCTTTTCAATAGTACCGCCCCCACCCCTCACAGCCAGTGAGCCGGAGTAGTCCACGCCTGTGACCTGAAATGGTTCCACCCTGTTAACGCGGAAATCAGGTAGTGGAGGAGATGGCTGCAACGCATAGCTTTTGCCCTGAAAGCGCTTGCACACGACACACTTCCTAGTTACTGACTTCACTGCTTGCCGCATTCTCGGAATCCACCATCTCGTTCTCAGATACGAAACCACATATGCCACCCCATAATGCAAGCACAATCTATGAGCATTGTCTATCAACAGTGAGGTTAAGCTGTGTTTGTTTGGAAGAAGGATTGGAAACTTAGTATTATAATCTATCTTAGCCCTTTGTAGTCTCCCTTTACATTTAATGATCCCTTGATCCAAAAATAACCCCAACTGTTTAATAATGCTACTCTTAACCTTATTGTCAGTGGTGCTAGTGTCAAGTTCTTGTCGCTCCTTATGGTAAACTTCCCTCTGTGCTACATCTATTAAAGTGACTTCAGCTGCTCTTAGCTCCGGTACTGTAAGTATGCCATGATTCGGATCCGAGCCCTTCGATTTGGCTTTCAGATTACCCACGTAGCGCTTCACCCATGCCATGATGCGTACTAGTCCCTCATACGAACTATAGCAAGGCCATTTTATTACATGGGTCTCGTTCGAGGGAGTATCTGTAGTGGTCGCAAACATTTGTTGAACCACATGACCTTGTTCCTCCCCATCTGGCCATTGTTCAGGATGGGATAGCCAAGATGGCCCCTCCCACAAAAGCCGAGAACTGTGTAGGGAGGAATGAGTAATTCCCCTTGTGTGCAAATCGCCTGGATTAACGTCGGTAGGGACATACCTAAACTGAGTGTTCGTACATGACGCTAAGATTTCGTCAACTCTATTACGAACAAACATCTGTAACACTTTCTTACTTGCAAGCCAACATAAACTTATTTGACTATCACACCAGATGACTGTTTCTTTGATTGACAGCTCAGATGCGTAGGCCTCTTTAACCCTTAATTAGCGACGAGCAACATAAGTCGAGTTAAATAAAGCAGGACTATGTGGCGGCGCTCGCCATAGGTCGAGTGGCAATTTCAGCACGTAATGTTGCTGAGAGAGAGAGACAAGTGGTGGCAGGAGAGTAGCGAGCGTATGACTGCTCCAGACCACCGCGGCGAACATACTGACACAAATCCCAGCTCCCTCCTCCCTCTCTCACTCGCTATATAAGGAATTGTATCGGGAAAGTGGCTAATTACATGCTTTTTGCACTCGCGTTGCACGGTTATTGCAAGAAAACTAGCCATCATAAAAGGATCGTTATGGTGTCATTCGAAAGCTCTGTTTATGCCCTTTCAGGGATAGATACTTGTTTTACGTTTTGGGTCTTATTTAGGCATGAAAATGATCCCGTAAACAGCCCTATTTTGGCTAAAAACACCCCGCTGGGCGGTACATATAAATAAACCGCATAGGCCGCTCTTAAGGTGTTAATGAACGTGGCTAACCTAGATGCAGGTACGCAAGCTGTCAGTTCAAGTTTAGGGATAGTGAAACATTTAATCGGGGCCACCCTAGCCTTAGCCATAATCAAGCGGCACGTATCCCTGTCATCACAGAAATACGCAGCGGGTCCGTAAGCAACTGTACTAGCATTACTGAAAATGTGTAAGGTCACATATCTTGAAAAGGTAACCTGTCTAGGTATTTCTAAGTCCATGCAACCCCAGAGATCAGAACCAATGTCACACCAGCATTCCCTAAGCGCGTCCGAAAGAGGTTCGTCCCACCCACAATTTACACGCCAAAGCTCCTGTACAAAAATGCGAGTCCTAATGGTGACAGGTAACAAAACCCCCAGCGGATCAAAAATGCTAGCAGTGACACTGAGCGCTTCTCTTTTCATGCTAGCTTGTAAAAAATGCTCCCTTTTCTGGAATGTAAACATATCAGTATCAGTTACCCATGTCATCCCGAGTGTCTTCACCCTATCCTGTACTGTACTTGCGACATTATGTGAGAATAAGGTATCACGGAGATGCGGACTATTTGTGACCCATTCCCTGAGAAAGAGATGCGCTCCCGAGAATATGTCCTGGGCGTTGTTGTATATGGCCAGAAGGTCCTGCTTACTGTCATGGGTCGCCTGTAAATTATCTATGTAAAGCCCACGTCTCACAACGTGAACATGTTGAGTATGATTATCTACCAGTGACAAATGTTTCAAGATAGTTGCATTTAACAAAAACTGTGAGCAGGTCACGCCAAAAAGAACCACGCGAAACCTATGGACCGATACTGGACTGTCGATATCCAGCGGATCATCGGGCCACAGAAACCGCGTGCAATCCATGTCATCCTCGTACAACTTGAGCATAAGAAAGGCCTTCTCAATGTCGCTGACCCAAACATATTGGTTCAATCTGAACCTTAACAAGACCTGGGTTAGGTCAACGACAAGAGAAGGTCCTGTAAACAGACAATCATTCAAGCTCAGCTTATTTGTGCCTGTCTTTGCTGAACAGTCGAAGACTACCCTCACAGTGAGGGTGTGGTCCAACTGTCCTTTTCAACACCATGATGAGCCAGATAGTGAGTCTGGTTAGTGCTGTCAAGGGTATCTACCGACACTCTCTCAATGAAACCTCTTGCTATCTGATCCCGAATGACACTTCCATATTGCTCGCAGTATTCCGGGGCCCGTATGAAATTACGCTGAAGACCTCTAAGTCGTCCCAAGGCTAGCCCATAGTTGCTCGGAAGTAAGTGCTTGTTGTCCCTCCAGGGCAACTGAACAGTGTACTGACTATTAACACGAGAGTACTGTATAGTCTCATTGAATTTTGACATGACTAATTTAGCCTCCAAATCTGCTTCCTTAGAAGCAATGCCAATGTGGTCCAGTTCCCATAGTGCACCAATATCTTTGTGTTCCCAGTGGCCCCCACTGTCTTGTAAGTAGGTATCCACCGGGCTGGTAGCAACTTTCAGAACTGTGACCACTTCGACAGTGGTTTCTGAACCTTGGGCGTGGAACGATCCACTCAAAGCAAACCCGTAAATTGTGGGCAGGAGAACTATCCCATTAACCCTTTTAAAGCCTGGGTGTACAAACTTATAATAATTCTCCACTCCTATAAGCATATCGAGTTTGTTTGAATGAAAGTCATTGTCGGCTAATTTCAACTTTTGCGCAGTTATACAAGTAAGTCCCTTGTGAGCACAGTAACTAGGAAGCTGATCAACAACAATGGCTTTCATTTGGCGCCATCGCCCTTTGTGTCGATAGTTTAGTGCAACAACATCATAAGTTGCATCCTCCAGCGAGCCTGTGAACCCCCTTAATTGTAGAGTCTCTTTACCAACTACTGTATGTTGTATTAACTCCAATGAAGACTTCAATATAAAGGACTTTTGTGAGCACTGATCTAGTAAAGCACGAAGTTGTGTAACATAAGTCTCCCTACCTTTTAATGGTACCTTTATTGTGGGGAGTAATGCCATTTCTTTTTGAGTAGTAACTGACATAGTAACTGAGTGTTCCGAATGAGCTTGTGGCGACTCCTGGCCCCTATTCGGACAAAGACTATGGTAATGTTTGCCCTGACAATGTTTGCACTGCTCCACTTTTGGGTTGGTGCAACCATTTCGACCATGGTCTCTATCCAAACAGCCAACAGACACCTTTAATACCTTCGCCGTCTTTATTTTGGTTTGTGCATTAGGATATTTGAAACATTTAAACCAGCAGTGCCCTGACTTGCCGCACAGCTTACAGCCCTTATCAGAGCCATTGCTTCCTGCCTTGTAATGTGCTGCCTTGTTTTGTTGAATAGTAAAAGCAGCAGTAGGTTTATATTTTTCTTGTGTAGGCAGGCCAGCCCCCTCCATGTTACAAATCTCCTCGTATAGGGTCCGAGTGACCTCACCAACCTGTAACCAGTCATCCTTCAGTTCTCGCCGAATAGTCTCACGCAAAGGAGACGGAATCTTATTATACAACATTACGGCACAAAAGTCCTCCAACGTCACATTGCAAGATTTAAGCGACTTAAGTGTGCATTCAGCAGCCGCATGGAAATTTCTAATGTCCTGCGCATCATATCGAGGACCAGGAATCTCACAAAAGGCGGCAACGTGGGCAGACTTGATGCGGTCAATCTGTCCGTAGGTCTCGAGGAGAAGTGTTACGGCAGGAGTATAACTTGTGGTCTCTAAGCTAAATCCGGCTATGAGCTGCGAGGCTTCTCCCTCTAGCTAACCCCTCAAATATGTGAATTTCTGAATATCTGTTAGGTCCTGACGCCCATGAACCGAACATTGGAATAAATCCCAAAATCCGGTCCACCGGGCAGGATCACCACCAAACTTCGGGAGGGTTAAGGCTGGTAATTTTACTACCGACTTTATAGTCTCTTTGCGAGTGACCTCTATACGTACCAGTCTACTATCTAAAGGGGCTAAAAAGTTTTGTACCTGTTCCTCATAAATCATATCATTAGCCACTTCTTCATTTATATCTTCCTCAGACTCTAACAATAGATATATTTTCTCATTGAAAGAATTGATGTTGTGTAAAGCCTTGTTGATACTGACTTTTTTAGCAACTATTTCATCGTTTGTGGCTTTGTTGAGGAAAGTGGTGAAATTCTTAGTTAATTTAGTAATGCCTCCTTTGGCCACAGCCCTCAACCTCTTCAGCTTGGTGATGTCCATGTTTATAGGGAACCCAACCTGTTACCAGTCAATTCACAAATTTATAGGGGATAGGCGAGTCAGGATGGACGATGAACGACGATAAAATAAACTATTAGCCTAATAAACTGAAATAAATATAGGTTAGCCTATTCCTCGTCAAAATATCGCGCCGCCCTACTGACGATTAGGTTATAGAGCTTGTGCATCCCCCAAGGGCCTAAATGGACGCCATCATATGCCAAGTCCTCCTTACCTATCTCCATAGGGTTGAACCTTGACTTGGAGAATGGGAATTTCTGACGTAAATGTCTGTTGACGGTATTTTTTATTCGGTTATATTGCTCTGCACTGAGGCCTCTGGGGGAGGTACGAAATTCTATTCCCACGATTTAACAATGCCCCCCTGTTCTATCCTCAATATGTTTAGCCAAATCATTTATTTTACTGGCTAACTCATTAACTACTGTATCGCCAAATATATCGTTACCTCCGACTATCAAGAATGTGAGATCCGGACGAAACTTTACAAGACTATCGAAGGCTGGTGAATTACGGATTGAATGAACTGTGGCCCCAGTTTGTGCCAGAAAGTTCAGCTGGAAGCCTTCACGGAGTATAGGAGATGGTGGCGGTTCAAATCTATTGACAAACGAGTGTCCAATCACCGCAACTTTAGGTAACGGGTGTTTATTGTGCGATGGTGACGGCTCAAAATTCTCGCCAATACCGCCCCTACCCCGCGCTGCCTCCCCAGACCCTCGAATCATTGGCTAGTGTGTAAACTATAGCCTAGCACTAGAAAGTAGAAAGCAGGGATGGTAAAAGCAGGCCAAACAAGACGCCCAGCCACAATTAGGCCTAGGTTAAACACCAAAATGGGGTACAGTATATTAATTAATAAGGCATATAGGATATACTTAAATCCTGGTTTACGGCACCATACTTTACTGTCAAGACTTAGGATCGTATAGTGGATTTAGGAATTAATTACAAGACCAGTAAAGGGATTGGATTATCAGCCTAAGGGGGAAGCATTGAGATCGTCTCACCTTTGTTGTTAATTCACATGCTGTACATGGTCTATATATATTATAATGGCCACCAGTGAATATATATATAGACTTAGCTGGTTAGTTGAGCATGTTGATGGATAGTAGGTGCTGGGATGTTTAATATATGGGACGATAGATGTGGCCGATCGCCGGTGTTGCTGGAAAGGGTTGTTATTGAGTGGCACCCTTTATATGGAGATATCTTAGAACGTCAGCTTGGTAACAAGTGCAGCTAGACATGCGCAATCATTCTCGATGCTGCTAACGTTCCTCATATTACTTTAATTACTATATTAAATAGTACTTAATACTTATGGAATACTATATTCTCAAATTAACTCTTTATAGAATAAATGTACACCATAGCCTATACCTTAATTACCCCTTATATATTATTCATCTGATATACAAACCCAATTAACTTTACATGATACTTTGTGTATATACAGAATTATAGATCCCATTTTTAACCAATCCTAACTGGAAATAGAAAGGTCTATCGTGGACACTCATAAGTCACGATAGCCTCACAGACGTATGTTTCACCCTATTCATTCCGTTCACACTAGATTATTTACAGCTCACCAGTGTAAAGATTATTTTTTTGGTCGAGTGTACAACTGGCTTAATTTAACAAACACAGAGATGAGCTTCGCAGATTTAACCCCTTCTGTAACAGCGACGTCGTTTTCATTTGATTCTAACTCTGTATAGACGATTGTATGCAGCTTAAGAAGATCTGTGATAGTAAAAATGGTTAAGTGAGATAGTTTGAAGCCTGTAAATTGCCGGAGGCACTATTTAAACTTAATTAAAGCATCTAAGAGTAGCCAGGATAAAGTTAATAAGGCGGCACCGATACTGAATGAGTTAACTTCACTAGTACACGATAGTACAATGATCATGCTAAAAAACAAGTTTCGCCATTTCGCTCTCTGGTCAATAATTACATGAATGTTATTATGATCATGGGTTTCACATTGCTGAAAAGTAATTTGTGAACTCGCATTGAATTTTCTCAGCAATATTGGTATAAACAGATTGTACAATACAATAATTTTGCGTCGCTAAGCCAAACAGTTAAGTATTTTCTGTCTGTTTTAGTTTTCTCCTTAGACCTCTATCAAGCGTAAACAAAATAAACACCCGCTTCGAGATCAATTTGCCCAGTTTTCGGTAGAACATTTTTCGGCTAAAGGCGGATTCCTTCAACAATAAAAAAGGCTTGCTGTCGCTCGCCAGAAAATAAATCGATACCTAAATGGTCTTAATATCGACAAACAAATGAGGCGAAACATCTTCATATCGCCAAACAAGTGGGGCGAAAGTCTTAGAGTCTCAAAACAAGTGGGGCTAAGCATGAGGGAGAAGAGGGTCAAGACAAAATAATATTATATACCTCCCCTTAACCTCTTCTGTACCGTTGACATCTTATTTGTATTTTATTCTGGCTACTAGTCATCGATTTTATTCAATTTAGGAAGGATCTCTAGCAATTATATGGCTTTGAAGTATCTCGATCAACCCTTTTAACATCATAGCTCCTTCCTAAACTGCATACAATCGTCTAGATATAGCTATAATTAAACTTAACAAACCTCGCTGGTACAGAAAGGGTTACTTTATATACAGGCCATTCCTGGTATTTGCAAAACATTTACCTAGTTAATCAACGCATTGCCGCCAAATAGCGTATTTGATTAACATAAATTTTAAGGTATTAATTTCCGGTTATCAGTCCCATGCCAGCAGCTATATGGGTGCGGGTCAAATACTAGATATTGGTGATTTACAGTTGCATAGTGGGAGAACATTAATTTGTCGTCCATATACTATCAATTGGGAAACTATAAATATGATTACGATTATTCTCGGTGAAATGAATTACATTTACGAATAATTAACTGACCAATCTGCTTTAACGTAATTGTTGGCAATTCATTTGCGAGTGTATGACAGGAAAAACAAAGTTAGTAAGAAGGCATGTCCATTATGGAGGATTATTCGATGTTTATTGGAGACAAAGCCGTCACAAAGGCAATTTAATGATTGATTAATGTGAATGCAGCATACGACGCAATAGCCTGGTGTTGAAGGTGAAATACCTGATACCTACGAATCATCATGGTGAAGGTGAAATAATTGATGTTTACGTAGCATCATGCCACAATAGTTGACCAAGAGGTTGAAAAAAAAAAATATATATATATACCGGTATATGTATATATTATATATAATATTATATATCTATATATATATATATATATATATATATATATATATATATATTATATACTGTATATATATATATATATATATCCGTAAGCGCAATAACAAACAATGCACTGTATTATACTGTTAGTCAGTCAGTCAGTAGCCAAACCCGCACTCCCTTAAAGGGTTAAGCCATCTTCACACATACTGTACATGAGTCGGTGCCCGAGTCCAACACGAGTGATGAGATTTCCATATTCGGCAATGACTGGTATACTCTTCGTGGCTCGTGTTACACTCGTGTGAGTACTGTTGGTATCGGGGTGTGTCCTGGGTACTCGTGACGTAGCCTAGTAATTTTAAACCTGCATGAAATTTTGTGTCCCCGTCACGAGTCCGAAGGACATACGTGTAGACACGTGTTGACTCTTGTTGACTCTTCGTGACTTGTGTTAACTCTTGTTGAACTCTGCATAACTCTTCGTGACTGACTCGCTTGTGACCCAACTTCTTCAAAATATTATATTTAACCATATCTAACCATATGAAAACATCGAAATTGCAAAGTCCCTTTAGAAAACATATCGAAAACATCGTAACTTCGGTGACCCTTTAGAAAACAGACCGCTAGTGTTATTTGTGTACAGTTGGTCAAGGATGAAAGTATACAGTTTTTCGTCTGCTATAGCCACACATAGTTTGTCATGTTGGCAGCCCTGGTAGCCATATTTCAGAGCCCGCCCACCTTATACAGGGTGTTTAAAAACGTGTTCCTGGACTTACTTGTCAGACGGAAATATGAATATATTGCTCTATAATCTTTGACGTGAATATCACTTCGGAGATATTAAAAACTTAATGTTATTGATAGATATACAAGAAATGTGAGAGTGAAAACGAAAATCAAAACGTCTACCTATATACGATATTTCAGTGGAATACAGGTCCATTTTCACACTGGTAATATGTGGCTAATAATGTAGGGTATGGTGATATCAATGTTGCAGTTGGTTTGCAGGTGTTCTGCTGATAAAAATAAAAAAAATAATAATAAATAAATAAATTAATAAAAATCACAAGTAAAGCCTCATTATGCTTCGAGGACTGACTCATAAAGCAATGGCGCTCGCAAGATGAGTAAAATTACTGGGTCATTACGCTATTGAACACACAGGCTTCCTTACGTCCACGTTTAGGAATTCGATTTTTGTGTATCTAAAGTAGACGAATATGGCGTGGCTATAAAAGATATTACGATATACACTTAACATTATAACATTCATAATAAATAATGAGTAGAAAGAGGAAACTAATAATACTTGTTAATTAATAAGTAGGTAAATATTGATATTTCACTTTCATCCCCAAGACTGGATTATATGTGATCCAAAGGGCAATGAAACGGAGGCGAGCGCCGCGGCTACGCGCTGTTCCAGCGTATGCCCCCAGCTTTGTTTTGCTATCTCCATAACAGTATTTAGTCACCCTGAAGGTTTATGAATTATTCTCTAAATTTTGATATTTATGGAAACGCTTTTTCGAAGCACTCCGTATATTAATTAATGTATCAATATAATAAACCCCATGTGTGTTAGGATGGTTTGGGCTAGTGGAAAGGCTGTCATGGCAGCCAACATGACAAACCATGTGTGGCTAAAGCAGACGAAAAACTGTATACTTTCATCCTTGACCAACTGTACATAAACTAATTATACCACTAACACATAATGAGCAAAATGACAAGTCGATTAAAAAAATGTAAACATTTATGTTCCCGATTCTTTACTGAGAAGTGAAAGCGATTGATAACGAGAGCAAAAATAAGCTTGCTATGAAACAGAGACTTAGGTTTCTGAAACGAAAAATTGTCAAAAGCCTAGATCAGCTTGAAAAAAGACGGGAGGGGGGGGGGGGATTTATATTATATTCTTTTGTCATAATAATTATTAATGTGATGGTAGGACATTATTGTTTTCATTTCCACGGCATTAGAAACTAAAAATTTATTAAAATGACATCAAACAACATATAATTATGTCCATTAATAAGGGAGATAATTAGATAATGGTGATATAGATCGAAGGTCGTTAGGTCCAAGTGAGCGTAAAATGTGCGAATTATGAAAAAAGCCTAACACTCTGAAAATATAAGGTGTCTGAATCATACGTTCAGCCTTACATAACAGATAGCGGGAATGTTTTTCTTTGTTTTGTTTTTTCCATAATAATTATTAATGTAATGGTAGTATAGTATTAATGTAATGGTAGTATAGTATTAATGTAATGGTAGTATAGTATTTTTGTCCATTGTATAGCATTAGAAACTAAATAATGATTAATGAAACATGAAACAAGAAATAATTCTGTTCTTTAATAAGCTGGAAGATAGTTAGTTACAGAACATATATATACAGTAATTTGATAGAGGGGAAGAGATCATTCGGTTAAAGCTAGCGATAATGTGTGCGACAATTTGTGAAATTTTTAGCGCTATTTCTTGTCTTGATATATTTTTTCTATATATTTGTACAATATAAACAGTATATACTTTTACTTACTATTTTCTATCTGTCTATTTTACTGTCCTACTTTTCCTTCTGGGGTCGGCAGGCTAGGAATCCTCCTCCCCTTGTAAATTTCATCTACTAGACGAGACAGAGAAAGGGGTAAGGGAACGCGAAAGTGGTACCAAACAATAAAAATTGGAACTATAAATGTTGTTTCTGTTCGGTCTGTCTCGAGTCGGCCACCCCCAGCTACGGGGTGTGCATGAGTATATACATACATACACACATACATACATACAAGGGGAGGTGTGGCAGAGTGGTCTTGCCACTGGACTGGTAATCCAATGGACCCGGGTTCGAATCCCAATATGTCAATGGGAAGATATTATTGGGATGGAATTTGTGCTGTACCTAGTTTCAGTGCATTACCACAGCACACCGAAATGCCAAAAAAATACCCTCATTGTTCCCTGATTAAATAGCATTGTATGAATATTCCCATATTCAAAATATCTTACAGGGGGGCAATGCCGAGTGAGTTAATTGCTCAATAGTTGGCGTTCTGAGTGTGAGGGTCCGAGTGTGGGGGATGAGACGGTGAAGCGCAGAGGCGAATCGGCTTCAGAGCTGGCGTTGCTTCGAGCCGGGGTGCTTTGCATGTCTCACTCCCTAGACTGGAACAGGACCTCACGGGCCTCACCGTCTTCAGCGGTGTAGTGTAAAGGCTCTCAGCCTATGCCCGAGAGGGAGTAGATGGAATAATAAAAAAAAAATAAAAAAAAATACATGCCGGTACATTGTCCGATGACACCCCAGATGACGGCACTCTTCGTGACACTTGTTACACTCTTGTTGACTTGTGTTGACTCGTACCGACTTTGTTTTCGTAACCTGGAATTTGACCGTTATTTTTCAATTTTCCTCAATTCGTGTTGGGTTTGTGTTAAACTCTTTGTGACTCTTGTTGACTCTCCGTGACTCTTGTTGACTCTCCGTGACTCGTACTGACTCTTAGATGAACACGTACCGACTCTTGTTGATTCTTGGTGAATCGGGAACAGTGACCTACTCGGGCTGGTTCTTGCCAGAGTCATGAAGAGTGTCACCCATCGTTCACTCGTGCTGGACTCTGGCACCGACTATTGTATATGTGTGAAGATGGCTTTAGGTAGCACAAGCAAGATGGACTGGCCACCCGGCAGGCAAAGGGCCCAGTTCCGAGGCTTGCTGATCCATTAGTGGGAGTAAGTTTGGGAGGTGGGATTCCAAGTCCAAACCTCCAAGGGCTGTCTGTGCCACAAACTTGACGGGTGATGGGGTCGCCACATCCTTACACCTTATGGTAATACTATAGGTAAAGCATATGAACAGATGCATCGATCTTTAAAATTATCCATATCATCATAGTGATGATTAATGTAGGCCTAGTCATTAAGGTATTTATGCAGTAGTAGCATAAATAGTACTATGATATATTATGTCTAGTACCACTCTTGTTCGTCAAGAAGAACATTCCCCCAACGCAAGAAGCCCTTCTGCAGCACACACTGCGCACAGTCTACCAAACTGGAATCTGGGCAACCAGTGATCATTGTGAGCAGAAGCCTCCAACCCCAGAGGGCTTTGGATGGGCTCTAGAGAGAGCAACGAAGACCTGGCGTCCTGTGTGGTCCAACCTGCCTGTGGCATCCCAGGCCTGCAGCGAACTGGTCAAGTGTGGCTGCAGAAGCGCCACGTGTGGAGGACTATGTTCATGCAAGAAGGCGCGGTGGAAGTGCACCGAACTATGCAGCTGCCAATGTGAGAAGTAGCTTAGCCGGCTTAGTGTGAAATGTAGTAATTGAATTTTGTGCAGAGAAGGGATTTAAGACATTAACACTGAATGTTTCCATGTTTTAATGTTAGTTGTTAGCAGATGCCTCCATTAAAACCTTTGAACTGACCTTCATGCTTTGCTCTCCTACTTAATTGTCAGTATGATTATTTCATGTGATTTAATTATAAACACCCCTAATGGGCCAAATAATGAGCAACCATACTTAGAAAATACCTCAAAACAAGAAACATGGCAATTTTGCACCATGTTGGGTAAATATACGCACGGTCTGAAAGAGTATAAATTTGTTCTTGATTTTCGTATGTGTTAAATTGCTCACATTACAAAAATGTATCGTAAAAGCATAAGAGTGGTTGTATCGCTTGGCGCCGGTTATAGAATCAGAGCTGGGACCCTGAAGATTGCAGGATCAAAATTTGGTGCTTTTATCCGGCATGTCCCCATCCCTTTGAAATTCGGTGCTAAGCTGCCTCACTATTTGTTAACCAACCAATGGTAACAATATCAATGCTGTAGCTATATGTTTTGCGATGGAGTAAGTTGGTGATGTTGGTATGGTATACAGAGTTGGTATGACATAGTGAATATACTATTGGGTGAATTGATCCTTATATACAGGGTGGCGCAGAATTTGGTTATCCACCTGCCAGACATTCCCAACGCTTACTCTCGTTGTATTTGTATAACTAAGCGATAGTTTGCGTGAACCACGTAATGAATATTTTATAATAACAAACAATGTCCTCACAAGCATTGCATACATTGCTTTTATATTACTGCATTAAATGCAGAATAGATAGTAGCCTATATTTGTACTTGTTAAATTAAAAATTCAAATATAGCTTATATGAATAACGAGGAGTATACGATTAATTACGAATCAATGGCCGTATTTGATCAATGGCCTTTCTAAACTGATATAACAAACGTCGGGCAGTTGTCATTGTAAACCATGTTTCAATATTGGCCACATGTATGTGACTAGCACTGATGTTGGACAGTGGAGTTCATACCGTGTGTAGTAGACTGAATGAAGAGTGAAGGTCCAACATGTATGATAAAGCCAGGTGACTGATTATCTGTCCATGTCAATAGACTGACTGCTGGACAGACTGACTGGTCAGGAAGGATAAGAAGGGCAAGAGGAAATAGAATGGAAACAGATTGGAAACTCAAAGACGAATATGTAAGTGCAGTGCCAAATTATCATATATAAAAATATTTACGAAATTGTAGTGTATAATGGAAAGACATAAAGAAGTAATACACTTATAATTAATATTATAGGTACACATAGAACAACGAACTAGTGCTCAGAGAAAACGCAAATACGATAACAAGAACCCAATATTCCATCGAATGTGAAATAGCCAGAATATAATGTATGCAGTGCGATGTACAATGAATTAAATGCACTACTTGAAAACATGATTTACTGATGTTCATTGTCAACCTATTGTTAGGTACTAATATCACATATATTGTAATCCAGCCCAATACTCCGATGGAATACATGATTCATGGTATAATGTATTGTATTAGAGTTACCGTGTTTGAGTAAAACATGTGTTGTGCATTACTTTACCTAAACACTTTAATTTCCACCATTACGGATATGTAATAATTATATTTCTTAATCTTGAATAGACAGCTTACATAAAGGAAACTAAAATATTTCATATACCTAATAATAACAGGTAACGGATTATCGGACTACGTCGCAACAAGATTTGTGTGTATTTTATAATGTAATAAACAGGGCCCGAGTAACTACTGTGTCAACATTGTTTATACAGTATATAGTATTATTTTTCTGGACCATAGATTTTCTGGAGTTGATGCCCTCTATTTGTTTTGGGTGGCAATACCCCTTTCCTTTAACAGGCAGCCTAGTATGGATCATTGGGTATACTGTTGCTTGTTTTCCTTTGTACTTCTCTGTGAACTTGTGAACACCTCACGTCCTGGCCTCTGTCTATCACAGCAGCACACGTTCCGACACTGACAGTTCCGACGGTGTATTTCAACGTTCACAACATTTCTCCAATAACCGAGTGCAGGCCATTTCCAGCCGACAGTAAACTCCTGCAACCCAACAGTCAGCCGGGTGAGCCACAGACTGCTTGGTTGACACTAACATTATATTGGGTTGAACTTTGCTTTTCTTCTGCTACTAGAATTAATCTGATAAGTAACACAATTGTGAATATATATTTCATTTTTTTTTTTCAAAAAAAATCATACATTATAACAACATAATTTGGCTCTCCATACCTACTTATCGTATTTATTGAGATACTTTTACATTGACATCATTACAGTTTGTTGTCCTATGTGTATGAAGGAGACAAACGAGTGTCTCACCCAAAGCCAAAAAGAGTGACAGAGAAAAAACATGAAAGCATATGATATATATATATATATATATATATATATATATATATATATATATATATATATATATATATAATAAATATATATATATACAGTATATACTGTATATATATATATATATATATATATATATATATATATATATATATATATATATATATATATATATATATATATATATATATATATATATATAATAAATATATATATATATACAGTATATACTGTATATATATATATATATTGAGAATATATCACAAATACACGTGAGCCACTAAATGTTTCTAGTCTCTCAGTGGGGATCGAACCATCGACCATCAGGATGATAGCCGACGCTTTAATCAATTACACCACGGCAGTCTAAAAGACACTCAGCCTTCTATCCTATTTATGTTAGGGAGAAGGGAAACCCACTAGGCGAATATATTTCAATTCAAACCTAGTTGTAGGATCCATATTTCCAGAATACCATACACGGATTTTTGAGTGTCCCGACGCAACTAGTGGGTTTCCCTTCTCCCTAACATAAATAGGATAGAAGGCTGAGTGTCTTTTAGACTGCCGTGGTGTAATTGATTAAAGCGTCGGCTATCATCCTGATGGTCGATGGTTCGATCCCCACTGAGAGACTAGAAATATATATATATATATATATATATATATATATATATATATATATATATATATATATATTAACGCAGAATACTGTATGAGCTTGCATCAATTAATACAAATGTAAATCATCGTATAATTGTAATATTGGTGGGCAATACCACGATGGTAAACAAACTTTCGTCATGGGTGTCAACAGTTTCATTATTCGTAATTATCTTTCACCAATGATTGAGTTTAACCGGTCACGACAAGTTATTATAATTCAATCAGTCGCTGTCTCGTATATTACTCGAAATGTTAATTGAGCTAATCGCTTAACCTGGATGAATACTTTAAATGATTAACTGTAATGATATAAGGTCTACACTTTCAATATAAGATTAAATTTAAAACTTATAATCGTCTTACCAGTATTATTTTGCAATGAACATACAACACATATGTCGTCTGCAGAGGAACCGAAGGAACAACAGCACAATAGATCCTCATGGCTTGCATTATTAAATAGATGTGGTATGACGAACTACAAGAACACATTGAGAGATGTTGTGTATATCACTACAAGGTTTGTGAGAATGATAATGTTTACAGTTTACGAAGAAGTTTTCATTTGAAAAATATACTGTATCAGTTGTAGATACATTAATAGTAAATGGATACAAACGCAATTGCTTAAGGATTAAGGGCGAAATTTACTGTATATGCATGTGAATGTTGAGTAGTCTTACACATAATTTACTGTATATGCATGTGAATGTTGAGTAGTCTTACACATAATTGACTGTATATGCATGTGAATGTTGAGTAGTCTTACACATAATTTACTGTATATGCATGTGAATGGTGAGTAGTCTTACACATAATTTACTGTATATGCATGTGAATGTTGAGTAGTCTTACACATAATGTACTGTATATGCATGTGAATGTTGAGTAGTCTTACACATAATTTACTGTATATGCATGTGAATATTGAGTAGTCTTACACATAATTTACTGTATATGCATGTGAATGTTGAGTAGTCTTACACATAATTTAGTAATTAGTTCTATAAGTTTACTACTCGACTGAACTTGATATGTTTTCACTATTACGAATGAAAACGTATTCCAAACATGTGATTACATACTTCTACTTGTATTACTTGAAGGATCTATTCTGAGCCGCTATAACAGTTCCGTGTTCAGGTTGGTCGGTTATATTATAGTTATCAGTGTTAGTACTAACTGAATACCAACAATGATGTGAATGTGAGACTTGACAGCTGGACGAGACTGTACTTTGTTAATTCCATGCATTGGATATGGTCTAGTATGTTTATTACCACTTCATTCTTCCTGTAATTCAGCCTTCAAGTAGGTAAAGTGCAGGCACTAGTACAGGCACTTGTATCTATCAGGAGCTTTTACGGTAGATAGTCAAAAGCTTTCTGAACATCAAGATATACAAAAACGATTAAATTGATTTCAATATGCACGTAAAGGAAATCAAAGATAATTTACAAGGGAGCTCTGATGAAACTTAAAGTAAGTTTCTTCTGCGGCTCAGGGGTTAATATTTTGTCCACGTCCTTCAATCAGTTCATGAATTAATGGAAGTGGTGTTTACACAAGATGCAGACGCACATACAACATTCAAGACCTGAACCGATACCTTCCCGAGGGAAGCGGATTGTGTTAATGATTTAACTGTTAAGTTATACGCTGTTTTTACCATGACGTTATTAATACCATGCAACTTAATTATTTACTTAACTTATTTAGGTAACTTGTAAGAACAACAACATAATCATAAATAGGGTTATCTAATTATTGAAACACAATCTACTTTTCATGTGTTCTGCAACGTTATGTAAACTCCATAACTTTGTATTTGCAAACAGTTTAATCCCTTGAAGATTATGGCGCGTTTTTATAGTTTAATTGGGCTATCATTATACGATTACAAGCAGCTTAAGAAGGATCTGTAGGGATTAAAATGGTAAATACTATCTCAATTAACCTTTAGACTTTCCCTTACTCTTCTGAATCAGAGCAAAATCTTCTAATAATAGCCAGAAATTATTAATTAAATGCATCTTTGTATCTTGAAAGTGTTAATCACAAGAATCATTAGTGCATCGCCATATAATTACCCACCGTCCATGAACCATCCAGGTGAATGATTACAATATTCGTACGTGTCTCATGAAATGAAAAACATTATAATTATGTTGTGCGGTGCCAGGAGCGCACACTCTATGTTTGGGGGTAATTTTCAGTGATTGCTTTCATGATAGCCACACCATGGATGAGTGCTGGATAGATATGCAACATTTGTGATTAATATTGTTCATCATGCTCACGAGAGATTGTTTGTCAGTCATTCATTACTAATATGGAATGTCTACTACTACATAACAACAGGCCAACAAATGATAGATGGTATATTCTGTATGTGAAACACACAACTATGATCTAAAACGTTGATCGATATACAAAAACATAAGCCAGACATTTCATAGACTGTTATAAACATATACGTAATACGTATATATCATACAATACTAAAACTTACTGCACACATATAGGAGCCACAAAGGTGTAAACTTCAGACATTAAAGATATTGTCTGTGTCAAACGCTATTTCGCAGAACATATATACTGTACATTCACTAAGGACACATGAATCACATGCTACATACTAGCCCACAAGTATTTCAATTCCATTTATAGTAGCCACACAAATATAGAATCAACAAATACAAGATATATACATGAGACACAGACGCAATACACTCAGTCAAGAACCGCACATCTGTTTACCAAGGCTCCGTAACTTGCAGGAGCAGATGGGAAGAGAACGTCCATGATTGTCGTAATTCTTACAGTTTGAAACACATCACGGTGGTCGTGTTCTTATCCTCTGTCTGACATTGGCTTTTCTAAATGCACACTACCATAAGAAACGCAGCCTCCTAAACAAACACGCTTGTCGAAACTCGTAAGTAACTCGACAGTTTAGGTTAAGTAAATATACTGGAAGTCTGAATTTGGCGCCAGTAATAGATCAAGCTATATATCTTTATAACAGCAATGTACTGTACTCTTTCGTATTTAGTTTCTATGGGTTTATTATCCATAATTGTATCGGGTTATCATTATAATTAATCTGGTATATTTAGCTTGAAACGAATGAAATTCAAAATAATTCAAACAAATTCCTCAAAGTGTCCGAAGCCTACAAGTTCAAAATAGAATACTCTGTTTAAGCAATACTATTTATAGTAACATGACACTATTTTTTAACGAAGGACATAATAAAATACAGTATATTGCAACCCGAAGTCACAAGATCTAGTACAGTTCTTCCGAAATAAAAAGCTTGATTATTTTACCCCGGGTAATTCTATTTCGTATTATAAAACCTTGCTAAAGTGCTTTCCTAAATATATAATTAAATATATTTAAACAGCTTTAATGTGTGATTAAGGATTTAGTCCATACATAATCAGAAAGATCACTATTTGTTTGTGCTAATTCAGTCCGTGATGGATTAGGGAAGCCTTCCTGTGAGGTTTAATAATATGGCGGTAAATTCTGAATAAATATTATCCATCATGCAACACATGTCTACTATTTGCGACAATACAAAACCTGCGCAATAGCTGACTACCGTAGGTAAAACGAAATGTCACATATTGCCAAAATGTATGTGCACTCAACAAAGTTTAGTCGTACTTTGTTCATGATTAATCATTCCTGCAGGTTACCTGATCACCTTATCGAGTGTTTGCTCCTCCCATCTCACTTCCTCTAACACAGCAGTGTTGCAAAAATACCATTAACACTTATCCAATCTAACATATGTAGTGAAGTATATACAGTATATTTATTTGGTATATGTGTACGAGGAAGACAAAAGGCAGAACAGCCTGATACGAGTGCCTCCCCCAGAGTTAAAAGGGTGTTAGAGCCAATATCTAGGAACGGTCGAGCCCAAATGCCTGCATACACGGAGTTTGAAGGAATTTAAGTCATAGGATGAGGGGAATATGGGTACAGGGAGAGAGTTCCAGAGCCTACCTATTGAATAGAATAAAACAAACTGGGAATATCGGTTAGCTCTTGAGTTGGAGAGTTGCACAGAGTACAGTATATGCTCATGAACGGAAGCTCATATTAAGCAACATAAGGATTAAAGGAAGTTGATGGAATAATAATAAACGTTAAGCTATATACCTTAGAAGTTATCTCCTTGTGGATCATGACGCATTTGTGAGTTTATTCCGCTTATAGTTTGATGAGTAGCATGGAAATAAAAGGATGTATTGAGTCTGTATCCGTGTAATACCCACAGATCTTCCACAAGCTGCATCAAATTGAGTTATGATAACAAGAACAAACGGTCAAAATGCATCGTTATCTTCAAAGAATGAAGTTAGTTGAGAATGGGATTTCTTTGCATATATACTTATTTCAAAGTTGTCATGAAGCCGATTGCGTTACATTAGTTATTACATTACTTTAATTTAGCATTTGGACATGCTGTAATTACGGAGTGAATATAATGCCATTGAAAATAATTCAGACGTTTTTAATAAGTAAATAAGATAATTGGATAACATCAGAATTGAGTTTTTTCCTCATAGGAGCTACTTCATTCTGCCACGAACTCTGTATTCAAAAGTCAATAGTATCGCAAAATTAGTGGATTATTCGATCATGAGGTTATAAATCTAAGCTAGGCTTAAACTTTAAAGTAACAAGATTGAATGTAACCATGTTATTTGGTGAAATAATATAAACAAATGCAATATTTTTACTATTCAACAACTGCTAGTATCATTCCAGTCTCTCTCTTTCTCTCTCTCTCTCTCTCTCTCTCTCTCTCTCTCTCTCTCTCTCTCTCTCTCTCTCTCTCTCTCTCTCTCGGCTACATATCTTAATTGGTTTGGTTCTCCACTTCTACCAACCTACAGTATATTTGTGTCGAGTTTTGTTATTATAATGTTAATGATTTCCAAGTTACTCCATATTTATTATAAGCTCGTATGTATAGTGAAAGTTTGTCAGAAACAATTTTACTATTCCTAGAGCTGAAAACTTAAGATCATACATTTTACCCAGATATATGGTGGTATGCCTGAACAGAGTGAGCTGTGCATTTTACCGGTCTAGGAAGGTAAGGTCTTCCTAAAGAATCATGGTAATCTCTATCCAGTGTCAGAGAGCAATAGAAGCTAAACAATAATTTCAAATTAGGGAAAAGGGGGATTGTGGAGTAAGTAGTTTAGCAGGGCACACAGGAATATCGACTTTATATATTACCATCAATAGAGAGGTATATAGTATTAAGTTGAAAAACGGTTGCCAGTTGTTCTAAATGTGATTAATAATGCTTGACCACTAAATCTGCTACAATGCAGTGAATATAAGTAATTGTTTTATCAATTGATTCACAGACATAAATAACCATACTCAACCATTATCAATATGCCTCGTTTGGGTCAGTACGCCTAGTGCAGATTTCCGTGTCCAGTTATACAACTTGACGTAATTTACATCCTGCGAAAATATGAAACATACCGTGGTTGCAGTCAACCACAAAAGGTTCATATGGCTGTTCGAACTTCTGTTTAATTTGAGCGGAGTGTGTTCGTTTGTGCGTTCCCAAGTTTACCCGTCGTTCAGAAAGACCCTAGCTAATTTTATTGTTAGCATCGAGGGGGGCTTCCTTTTAGGGATTGAGACTGTACATGTGAAGTTCATTCTTTCTTTTATTGTGAAAGCAATCATAGTTATAAAAATATACTTACTCTAATAATACATGTATACGGTTATTCTCTATCTCTTAAGATTATACTCAATATATAAAAGGCTTGCATGGCTGCATGATAATTGTGTTTTCTTTTATTCACTCTTCCTGACTTTTTCTATATTGCAGGCCATGCTTTTGTTCCTCCTAATTCTTTTTTTTACTATTTCAACTTTTCAAGTGAGGTACTGTAGAGGTGATTCCCTTGGTCGCATCTGTAGAGGTATTGCACTGGATCTTTATGCTGCATTTGTATAAACTCTTGTTCGTCGTATAACAAATCCGGCTCTTGTTGAGTATTTGCCTTTTGTGTTTGTCCCAGGCTCTGCAATTGGCTGGACAGGTATCTCCGTGATTGGTCCGGGCTCGAACTTCTGGTAGGTCCTGGATGTGGTGAACTTTGGCGGGCAAAATGTCATATACCTGCAGGGATTAGAGCATGGGTATGTATTCCTTGCTGGGTAGACTGTGTTATTGCTGCAGGTATTAGAGCATGGGAAACTCGGGGAAACTGTGTGGTTTCTCTTTCCATCCTCTGCTGTATCTTCTTCCTTGTTCTTTTGCTCTCCTTTACTGTAGCTATTTTGGCTCTTGTAGGCTGTTCACTTCCCTGCATTGTTAGGACCTCTGGTTTGCAACCCCGTCATCTCACCACCGTCTTCCAAAAAAAAATATCGGCCCCGAAGCTTAACCATCCTGGCCCGGGCTGGCTCTCCAAAGGACGGAGCTCATATCCGGGCGATCTGGCCGAAAATCAACGAAAGTAAACTAAGGCTAATCTCGCTTAATATATTACCTACATTAATCAAACATACATAGAAATGGGCGCCTTTCCTTGCCGCGTAGAATGGCGTTGAGTAGAGCTCTCTAGCTCAACTGGTTCCGGAGTGATGGTGATGGAAGTGGAGGTAACTTTTGCCGCGTATTTACCTCGGCGCGTCCGAACACTCAACTGCGGCCCCGGCTACGACGCCCAGTTGCACTCGTCGCTCCACCCGCAATTATGCCGGGAAGCGATTTGATAGTGTTTTATTGTTTATTATGTCATTTATTATAGTTATTGTGTTATTTTCACTCAAAGTTATTTACATGAAGTTATTTGTGTCTCTGTAACTTATTACTTAGTTTTATTATTATTATTATGATTATAGTGTCACTTTCACTGGACTTTGATAATTGATAGTGTCATTTTCACTTTTATGTATTGTTAGGTAAGCTAATAATATATAGTATCACTTTCACTTGTTCATGTTGTTATGAAAGCACTTATTATTACTTGTGTATGTTTCTTTCACTTATACTTAGTTTTATTATTATTATACTGTCACTTTCACTGGACTAGGCTTATTGATAGTGTAATTGTCACTTATCTATTATTAGAAATATATATTTTAGTGTCACTTTCACTTGTTCATATTGTTATTGAAGGCACTTATTATTACTTATATTTGTCCTTTTCACTTATACTTAGTTATATTATTATTCTTAGCCTACATTTGAGTGTCACTTTCACTGTTGTCACTTCCACTTCAAAAGTTTATTAGAGTGTGGAAGTCGTTGAAGCAGGTGCCAGCAGCACTTGACACTCGAGGCATTCCCAAGTAGTTTTTGTGGCTTTGCGGGGTCTTATAGTTGTGTGGCTGCACACATGGCACCTCTTCTGACTCCTAACGTTACTACCTGGTGCTTTGAAAGGAAGGGCGTTGAGCTGGTGCTTCCTGAAAAATTCAGGACACCCCGTTCTGTCCAGCTGGCCTGGTCCTTGTAGTGGCCTCCCTGGTGTACCCGCATGCTTAGCCAGGAGCTCAAGTATCACCTGTTTGTGGAACTTCCGCAGGGACTTGTACTTCTTGGCTCCTGGAGTCCTCAGACGGTAGATGTTGTAAGCATTGAGGAACGACATATCTACCGTATGCAGGATAAACTTCTTGTACCACCTGCAAGATGTTCGCAGGCAGTCGATGAAGCCCATCTGCATGTCGGACTTGTCAACGAGGCGCATGTTGAGGTTGTAATCCAGGACAGCAGCTGGTTTCTGGACGGGGTTCTTGGTTCTTCGGTCCACCTTCCCTGTGGCGACCATCTCGGCCTTGTGGCATGTGCTGAGGAGGTTGACCTTCTGCTGGTCATGCCAGTGGATGGAGAGGATGGGGCCACTCTTCTTGTGGAAGATGTCTGTCTTCTTCGTCTTGGTTGGGTAGCCTGGCATGCCCTTCCTCTTGGCCTTGACTGTGCCGACAGTTCCGGTCTTGCGGTCATGGAGGTACTTGGTCAGGATAGGCGACGTGTAGTAATTATCTGTGTAGAGGATGTGGTTTTGATTGAAGTGCCTCTCCATCATCTTCTTCACTACAGCACCACCAAAACCAATGAGGGGGTCAGTCACAATTTTTCCACCCTTGCCGCTGTATACCACAAAGTCCAGCACATACCCCGTCAAACAGTCGCAGAGGACGAAGAGCTTGATGCCGAAGCGGTGTCTCTTGGACGGGATATATTGTCGGAAGTGCAGCCTACCACGGAACAGGACCAGAGACTCGTCGAGGCACATCTTCTGGAAAGGAATCAGGTAGGTGGTGAACCGATGACGTATCATGTCATACAGCTTCCTGATCTTCCATAATGAGTCGGGAAGGTGGACTGCCATGTTGTTTGTCAGGTGGAGATAGGAGAGAATGTCGAAGTACCTGTCCCTGGACATGTACTTGCCAAATGCTGGAGTCATTATGATGTCGCCAGTGATCCAGTAGTCTACCAGAGCGTGCTTCCTGATATGTGTCATCAGCATTCTGAGTGCCAAGAACACATATAGTTCTGCCACAGTGACAGCTCTCCATGCCACCATCTTGGCACTGGTCTTCCTCCCAAGAAAGTTGGCTCAGATCTCATGATGGTTGTTGGTCTCCTCGACGAGGTATTCCATGACTTCATTGTCATAGAAGCCACAGAAAAGTTCACTGGGGGTAGCATCTGGGCCACAGGGAAATGATGGTGACACCCCGGAACCCATCTGTACCTCGTCAAAGGCAGGACAATCTGGCTCAAAATCAGCCCCATCTGTCCACACAAACTGGTCGGATGCTGATGCTCTAGCACGTGCAGGTGCAGCAGGCACATGCCCTGGACGCCCTGGCACACGCCCTTGGCCACGCGGACGCCCTGCACGCCCACGCCCACGCCCAGGGGCAGCGGCGTTGGCAGACTGACTACGTCCACGACCTCGCCCTCTCACTCGTCTTGTCGGGACTTCCTCTTCCTCTTCCTCTTCCTCTTCCTCCTCAGGCGACGTCAGGTCATCTGGGACAATGTTGGGGTCGTCAGCATCCTCTTCAGGAGACAATTCGGGTGAAGAAGTGACCGGGCGTCGGCGGTGTGGGGCGCGGGAGGCTGCGGGAGGTTCAACAATGGGAGCCTCGGCCTCGGGAGTTGGGCTCCTTTTGCGAAGAGCCGAGGGCTTCTCCGCATCAAATAATGCTCTGCGGTGTGTTGAGGGCTGTGGCACACTACTAATACCACTTGAAGAGGCCCTTTGGTCATCCTGAAGGAGAGATGAAGCCGAGGGCTGTGGATGACCCACGCGGCGTCCCGGGTCAAGGCGTCGGGACAAAGGAATGCGGTTGGTTGCTAGACCAGGGTCGGCGTCACTATCACTGTCTTCAGCTTCCCTATCCTTTTCTGCGGCTGCCCTGCGTGCTTTTTTAGCTGCACTTTTCACCAACGATTGTTTATAAAAATATTTGCCCACTTTCAAGAGCGTACGGGCAGGCAAAGGGGAAGGTCCTGGGCTAGGCCTTGGCTGACATAGCAAAGATGGCGAGGGGGTAGACCTAGGTTCTAGCACACTTGGAAGTTCAATAGCACCTTCCTGAAACACTCCACATCAGGATCATCACTACTGTCTCCCCCCTCAAATAAATCAACATTATCGTCGTCTCCAAAGCCAACGAAATCGTCATCTTCGCTTGCACTTATAAATTGTTCTTTGTCCACCAAGCTTTTGCCACTGCTCTCTTCACTATCAAAAAGTTCTCGCTGTATAGCACTATCACTCAACAAATGCTTCACTTTCTTTCGTTGAGCTTTCTTCTCGGTTGCAACAGGCGTCGAAGTTGCAAGCGGAGTAGCAGTGGGGCCCGCGGGAGGTTGCACCGAATTGGACACATTGGAAATCATTTTTTCAGTATAACTCGCTATGGCGGCCACGTACGAACTGATAACGCTAGTAGTTGAGGCTTGGTGGCGCTGCGGTCGCCCCTGCAATGTAAAATTTGGCAGCACGAATTTTGAAGCACGCTTTCAAGCACAGGGATTTTAAAAGGACACCCGGGCTCCTGCCCTTCTTTCGAGGTGTCATTTTAAAAGGACACCCGGGCTGGAAGGGTTAAGGTTATATTTTCTGAAAGTTTTGGTGATGAGATAAGGTGTGAGGTGCTGCAGAAATAGACACCAAACTATGGTGGTGATGTCATTAGGGGCATCGGCGTTGTACTGCAGAGTTAGTTGGAGGAGAGTAGTAGATGAATTAGCCACATGTATTAAGTGGGCTGGAGAGGTGATGTTGATAGTGGTGTTGTTAGGTGTTAGGTACTCTTGGCACAGGTGGTTGCACAAGTGTTTGTATCATCACAGGCGCAGGAGGGATGGGTGGAAGGATAGGAGGTGTCAATGGTTCTGTGGATCCTAAATTTTGGTTATCAATTGCAGGCAATGTGTCATTATCTTTGGGGTCAGCAAGCATTGTCATATTGTCATCAATGGGCTGAAACCTACGTACATATCTATTTCGATAGGTGTGTGAATCTCCAAAGTAATTAATGGTAACCTGGTAACAGTTTGGCACAGTTAATATATCAAAAGGACCTTTATATCTGGGTTTGAGTTTGGAAGGTACTGGCAGGTGAGCAACCATGACAAGATCGCCGACATGGTGAGGACTTACTTTCGCTGTCTCGTCAGGTTGAAGGTCTTGGATGTATTGAAGTTGTCGAAGGCGGTTCTTCAGGTGAACTAAAGATTGTTCAACAATGGAGGAGGGTTCGTAAGGCACAGACAGGTGATGTTGAGGTAGGAGTAGAGGTGGTATTCCAAAAACACGTTCATGGGGTGAAATTCCGTCTTGACGGGGGCAGGTATTGATTCCCCACTGCACTATTTTGACTTGACTGGGCCAATCAGTGGTGTTGATCTGCTGCAGACGAGTCCTTATTTGGTTAGCAATAGTGCAGTGACTCTTCTCACAAATAAAGTTCCCTTGAAGCCAATAAGGGGATGAATGGCTAATTTTGAATCCACACATCTGAGATAGTTGTGACCAAATGTGACCGGTGAACTCAGGGGCATTATTGGAATGAATGGCTTCAGATAACCCAAAATAGGGGAAAACATGCTGTATCATTGCCTCAGCTACTGCTAAAGCTGATTGTTCCTTTGCTGGACAGGCAATTACATATTTAGAATATGTGTCCACAAAGGTGATAATGCACTTAAATCCTTTTATATCTTCCAAGGGTCCCATTACATCTACTGCCAAAAGTTGCCATGGTTTGCATGCTACTAACTTTCCTGTAGGTTCGGCTGTGCGGGTCCTATCTTTGCCCAAGGCACAGGCTTGGCAGGTTTCAGTGATTATTTTTGCCGTGATGTAAGGGAAAGGAGTCCAGTATACCTGCTGGAAAGTAGTAGTTAACTTCCTCTGGGCCAAATGAATGACATTGTGTGCATGTAAGGATTGCATAGTAGACGTTGGGTGTAATAACAATTTTCCCTTCTGGAGTATGTAAATTATCTCCTCTTCTTGTGAGTTGGGAGAACAAAATTCTAGGCAGCCAATCTGGCTTCTCTTGTCTCTGAAACTGCTTAAGTAGTTGTTGTTGATCTTGATCCATTGAGTCTTGATGATGAATGGCTAGGATAGGTTGATAATCGGTTTTCTGGCTAGATGTGTCAGTTATTGATGTAGTTGGAAGTCTGGACAAAGCATCACCATTGGTGTGAAGTTTTCCCGGTCGATAAGCAATTTCAAAATTGTTTTCCTTTAGCGATTCTCGCCATCTGACAGTTAGGGCATTTTTAGTGTTAGATTTGCATAGCCATAGGAGGGCTAGGTGATCGGTAATGATGGTGACCCTTACACCAGCTAGGTAAGCTTTAAAATGTTGCAGGACCCAAATTATTCGCAGACATTCTCGCTTGGTAACCGGATAGTTGACTTTTGCCGGATTGAAGGTTCGGCTGGCACATGTAATTATATGCTCTCTTCCTTCTCTAGTTTGCCCTAGAACGGCTCCAATACCGAATTGTGAAACATCGGTATACAGGCGGAATGGTTTGGTATAGTCTGGAAAAGATACTACCGGGGATGCTACTAGCAGCTCTTTTAAGGGGAATTTTTTAGTGTGTTTCCTAGATTTCCATCAGGCTTGATTTCCATTCCCCCTTGACCCCCTTTCAAGATAAATTTGTACATTTTTCGATAGAAAAAATGTCCCCGCCGAAGGCCGGTTCTTCTTAAATTACAGGCTCGCTATCGCTCGCCAGGAAAAAATCGACACCTAAATGGCACGAAAGGTCTTAAAAGTTACATACATGGGGTGAAAGTTCTTAAAATCGCCAAACTAATGGGGCGTACATCTTAAAATCTCACTAGCAATGGGGCTAAACATGAGAGAGAAAGGGGTAAAGAAAAAAATCCCTCAAGTGGAAATCTCCCCTTAAGGACTCCAAGGCTTTTAGGCGTTGGTCTGTCCACAGGAATGTTCTTCTTTCTTGGTTAAGTAATGTAGTGGTTTGGCTAGTGGCAAAATTCTTCACAAATCGGCGATAGTATGATGCCAGGCCGAGAAAGGCTCGGACTCGTTTTACATTGGTGGGAGGAGTTATGGTACCGTACTAATGGCATGTAATTTGTCTGGATCTGGGGCAATTCCTTGTTCTGAAACTATGTGGCCTAGAAATTGAAATTCTTTCTTAGCCAGAGTACATTTAGAGGGTTTGAGTTTCAAGTTTGCCTCCAGAATCCTCTGGAATACTTGACGCGGCCTTTGTAGATGTTCAGCCCAGGTTTTCCCAAACACAATGATGTCATCCAAGTACGCCAGACAAGTTTTCCAGGTTAATCATTGTAGAACAGATTACATCAACCTGGAAAAGGTGGCAGGCCCATTGCATAGACCGAACGGCAATACTGTGAACTCTACAATCGTCCTTGGCTTGTGGCAAAAGCTGTCATCTGTTGGTGTTCTGGAAGTACGGGTACTTGCCAATATCCGGCTTGCAGATCAAGAGTGGTGAACTATTTAGCTCCTAACAGGGAATCTAAGGAGTCATCAATTCTAGGCAATGGTCTGGCGTCTTTGATGGGTATGTCATTCAACTATCGGTAATCGATACAGAAACGGGTGATCCATCTTTCTTCCGGACGAGTACCACCGGAGATGACCAAGGACTAGTGGAATGTTGGACAACTCCAGTTGCTAGCATGTCTTTTACCTGGGATTCCTCTTCCTGTCTCTGTTTTGGATTTTTCCTCCGAATCGGCTGTTTGATCGGATGTCCTACAGTATGTATAGGATGATGCAGTACATTGGTTTTCCCGACGTCTCGGTTGGATGTGGCGAAGATGTCTTGATAAGAAGTCATTAGATTACGTAAGTCAGTTTGTTGTTGAGGAGTTAAATGAGAAGGAATGTCAGGTACGGGAAAGGCAGATGGAGAGGTATATTTTGAAGGTAACGATAGTTATTCTGCATAAGTTTCAAGTTCCTCGATGGTTAACCCTTTCGCCAAAGTGATAGGTTGATCGGAGATATTAGCTATTCTGATGCAATTTAATTGATTAGAGATGATGGCTGGATCAGTCAGGCAATCCCTGTCAAAAGGGCTTCGGAGGTCAGTTACATCCCCAGGCAATGTGAGTATGATAGGTACCCATTGTTCATGATGAGGGGAAAGTGTCACTAATTTGGAAGTGACAGCTTGAGTTGTCTGTATGAGACAAATGGTAGGCTGATTCTGTTTCTCCTGATTGATCATAGACTTCATGGTAGGGGTTACGTTACTCAATGTTTTAGCAATGGGAGTGACATTAGACTTTTTGACCGTCTGAATTTTTTTTTTTTTTTTTTTTTTTTTTTTTAAGGTGAGGGTGTAAACTTTAATGTTCGCATTTTGCAATCAATGGAAGCGCCCAGAGAAGTGAGCAAATCGAGACCCAAGTATCCATCGTACTTGGTCTCTTGGGGATCATAAATCATGAAGGAATGTTCTGTCCCATGATCAGGGACAGGTGTGCTAACATAAAGTGGAAGTGTCTGTCCACAGTTAGGAATAATGTCATCATTAGCACTTACCAAAACTATTGAAGAGGGTTGAATAAGACCTAACGTTTTGTGGTGCTGTTTGAAGAAAGGAAAGAAGAGACATGAACGGGAAGCCCCTGTGTCAATTAAAAGTCGACTTTCACTCCATTTAAAGTGATTTTCCTATAGATGGGAAGATTATCCGGGTCTTTCCCCTCTTGAGCCCCCGCCATTCTGACAATCGTTTGTGAACGGGGGCGGATTAAAAATCCAGGTTGTCCTGAATTTCTGCAGCTTCCGCTACTGTTTCCGGCTCTTCAACATTATCCTCTTCGTCAAAGTCCTCGATCCCTGCGGTTCCATCTTCCGTGATTGTAACCACACGCTGGGGCTTAATCCAGGGGATCTGAGCCCACCAACTAGGTAACCTGCACCACGGCTTGGTTAACTCCATAAATGAATTCTTCATGGACACCAGTGCACATTGGCCATTGCATGGTTTCCAGTCGGATGGGAAAATTCTGGCCCATTCCTCCACTTTATCACTGGGTCGTGGTGCCGCAGGAGTAGGTGAAGGTGCTGTTGACAGGTGATTAGTGACCCTACTGATGACGGCGATCTTGTCCTGTTCTTTGGTTTTTCTTAAAGCCAAGATGCGCCTTACTACTGGCAAATCATCCTGATAATTTTGGGGCTCTGTGATAGAGAAATTATCTGCTACTGCCAGGGGTAGTATTCTCAGTAAAGCTTTGAACACAACTATCTTCCGTTGAGCTGTTGTGTCCTCAGGAAAAGCTGTTATCGGCAGTTGACTCAACTGACGGATTGTGCTCTCCAAATTACCTGTATATTTAACCTCATGAAAGTGACAGTCCGCTATGCTTTGACCCAGTGCTGGGTTGGTAGCTAATTTTGTATAGCTCTCAAACTGTGCCTAGGTCAACCCTGGAGTGTCATGCACATACCCTGATACGTTAGCCGTGTATTTCCCTAACTTCATAACCAAAGTATGTATCTTGGACATATCATCGTCCCTGAACGTAATGTCCAGAACCGGTTTGACAACTTCCAAATAAGTGTTAATGTCATGCTCCTCTGTTTTGAACGCAATAATATCGAGTGTCTTAGCCACCATAATGAATTTTGTGTCCGAAGATGATTGAGTAATAACAAATACAAAGCACAATAAAGCTGATATGCCGTATCGAGACACCAGTGTTATGCCGGGTTGTAATCCAACTTTCTTTGTTATGTATTCTTTATTAATCCGGGTTTCGGATATTTAGAATTAGATAATGCTCGAAAGGAACATGATTACTTTTTGATTACTCAATCGCTCTCACAAAAACACAATAAACACACAGAATAAATTTTTTTTTTTTTTATTTTTTTTTTTATTTTTTTTTTTTTTTCTATATTCCAACTTACTTCCTCTCGGGCATAGGCTGAGAGCCTTAACATTCACCGCTGTACAATGAACAGTGAAGCCTGTGAGGTCTTGTTCCAGTCTAGGGAGTGAGACGTGTGAAGCACGTAGAGTACAACGAGCACCTGTCATCTTGCCTTCACATGAGGCACGGTGCTCACTCATGGGCCGAAACGACCCAATCTCTGAAGCCACCTTGTTCCCGTGCTTCACTGTCTCACCCCCTACACTCGGACTCTCACACTTACACACACACACAACGCCACCTGTTGAGCAGATAACTCACCAGGCATTGCACCCCTATAGCATATTTTGAATATGGGAATTTTCATACAGTGCTATTTAATCAGGGAACAATGAGGGTATTTTATTGACGTTTCGGTGGGCTTGTGGTAATGCACTGATACCAGGGACAGCACAAATTCCTTCCCATTAATATCTTCCCATTGATTAATCGGGATTTGAACCCGGGGACCATTGGGTTACCAGTCCAGTGGCAAGACCACTCCACCACACCTCCCCTAACATAGTTAAACATAGTTAAACATAGGTACAGGAAATGGGGTATTAAAATCTCTACTACAATGAGTAGGACTCCAATACTTATACAATGTGATTTGTAAAGAGTTGGATAAGGTTTACTCTTTTCATGAAATAATGTCTCACTTATAAAGCATCAAAATAGGAAATACACAATTACATAAAAAACATATACAAATATAAACACTGATGACAATATCTATACGGGTCAAGTGTATAACGCGAGGTATAATAATTACAAGGTATGGCAACTGAGGGCACCTACTCAGCAGCGCATAGGTATGCGGGGCATGAAAAACAAATAATGCCGCGCTCAGGTGTGCACTCAAATATACCGTTCACGGGGGGTACAGGTCAGTCGGACTGAGGTCAGGTTAATCATAGTTCCGATTTAGTTGCAACGTTAAATCGAGTTTGGAAGATATGAACTTTTGCTTTATCATAGGGGGAATGATGATTTAAATCTGAATTTAACTATCAAAGGATTATTGTGAATAATCTCTCCACCACGATACACGAATAATGAATCCAATCGTAAATGAGTTTTAAAATTACATGAAGTAAGGAAATCAGATTCACGGTCAAATATAGCGTGAATAAATTATAGCAGTGCAATAGCTATAGACAAGTATGTTTGCAATGAATTAACAAACTACTGAAAAGCACGCAGAACGGAGTAGTGCTTTAATTATAGCTTTACTTAAGACTATAATGACTTAGATACGGTCAGAACAAAGTAGTATTTAATAAAATAGGCCAAAAAATGATGGTATCAGAAGGAGTTTTAGAATAAATTAACAAACTGCTGAATGGAACGTCAGAACTAAGTATCGCTTTACTATAACTTTAATAATCGTTATAATGATTTAATTACAGAACAAAGTTGTAACATATCACTAGCCAAAACATGTACAGGCTTGATGAATATAGGAATGTCCATTAATCGGGAAATTCCTAAATCGGTGACGAAAGCATTACATAACCTGGGGTAACGTATACTTATGATTAGATTATTCACAAGAACTAATACAAATTAGATATCTTCCAACAGACGTTAATTCTTACTCAACGGATGGGTTCTTCACTTTCAGCGGTGGCGACTTTATACACTAAGTAATTCTCTTGTTAAAAATGGTACGACAATATGGTTCTGAGTTTAGGTTTAAGTTTTGGTTTTTAAACATATTTAGAAGGAAAATAACCCTTCGTTCACACACCTAACTTCGACTAGGACACACAAATGAATAATAACACAACAGAATTAAATACTGAGAGCATTCACTAAGTAGCACGTATAGTAGGTAAAAATAGTTGATCAATGCTTGAACAGACGAATTATATAGACAATACATTGTACTTATATAAAATCACTGCACGATCAAAGGTTTGATAAATCTCACACGTGTACTAAATTGACAAGGGGAGTCCTGAGAAGCGGATTATCTACGAAAAAGTTAAGTTTTGAACACTTTGCATATTTTATATTAACCTTCACCATAATTTCCCGAAACTTATAACCCCACAGCTGAGACAACTTAGAGACACTGTAGAGGAGAAGTAACTTCCATGAGGGAGAATCTGGACGACGTAGGACTCGTAGTTCTCTTCCTCTCCGGCTGGACGTCAAAGGAAGCTGTCCCCCCCCCCCCCCCCCCCCCCCCCCCCCCCCCCCCCCCTCTGCCCTCTCTCACGGACACTAGAGAAGGTTGCTCCTGTCTCCTCTAACACCACACTCGTTCGCCACCCTAGTTGACTTTACTATAGGGACAGAATTGACCTATAGAAAAGTATAGCCCAACATTGTTTCTCTACCCACACGACAGCTGAACTAGTGGAAGGTATTACCTGTGTTTTGCATACCTTCCCTCAATTTCAGTCCAGTCCTATATTTGGATGTTAATTTGAACTCATTTGGGACCTATCGTCATAATAATAGGGACATGGGAATTTCATTCAATTCTCTTATTGTGAAGGCAATCAGTATTCTAACAATATACTTACTCTCATAATACATGTGATACGGTTATTCTCTATCTCTTAAGAATTATACTCTTTATATAAAAGGCTTGCATGGCTGTCATAATAATTTGTTTCCCTTGTATTCACTCTTCCTGACGTTTTCTATATTACAGGGCCATGCTTTTGTTCCTCC
>CM064535.1:10091985-10366985 GCA_032716605.1 Paralithodes platypus
TTCATGTTAAATGTGTTATGTGGCGTGAAGGGAAGGACTGAAGCGGGAGTATATAAACAAGGCAGGATATTACTATTTCCACGTGGGCTGAGAGAGAGAGAGAGGTGTGCTATTAACCCCTTATGTACCGCGATGTTTTCTTAACTATATTCCAGCAATATTTAGATGATTGTAAGAGGTTTAAGAACGATCTGTGGTAGTAAAAGGGCCATGTGAAATAGTTGGAAGCCTGTTAACTGTTGGAGGCCCTAAATAAACTGAATACAATAGCCTAATATTTGTTAACGCAAAGTTAAACAGACGTTGCCGGTAGAAAAGGGGTTAAGAATTGTCAGTTGCCTATACATAACTGATATATTAATATCATGTATTTGTATGCACCTTAGCACAATAATATATCAAAGTTATAGCACACGCATTGAGCTACGGCCACTATAATAGAAACAGAATATTAATATCTTCACATTGGTGGCCCAATTGTAGAAATATATAAGCGCCTATGGGGATCATTTTTCTGGACCCTCTTCTCCCTCTTGTTCACGACGAAGCTCATTTGCAATGGTTTATATCAATTACTTTCATACCATATATTGTTATTTTATCGTGCCAAATACATATACATAGCTAACTCGCTGTATTAGACATCTGCATATTTTAGTTTAATATATTAAAACAATAATGTGGTGTAATTTGATTGATGTTGGGCGATGGTTCAAGTGTTTTGTACCTATTCCCTATGAGCGATGGCTAATGGGAATGACCGGAGCCACTCCAGGTTTACAGGGTTCGTACCTCAACTCGCCTCAGTGAACCAGGTTTGTATGTTTTCTTCAACTCGCCTCAGCAAACCAAAGTTTAGCACAGGGGGCAGTCAGTCGGCAGCAACAAGGGACTGGAGTTTTCGAAAATGGTCTCCAGTCTTGACGTTATTCTTGACTTAGTGTGCTGGCTTCATAATCCAATAGAGTTGATAGCCTCTGAAGTCCTATTTTAACTAACTAACTTTACTTAGTGTACTGGCTTCATAATCCAATACGGTTGATAGCCTCTGAAGTCCTATTTTAACTAACTAACTTTACTTAGTGTGCTGGATTCATAATCCAATACGGTTGATAGCCTCTGAAGTCCTATTTTAACTAACTAACTTTACTTAGTGTGCTGGCTTCATAATCCAATACGGTTGATAGCTTCTGAAGTCCTATTTTAACTAACTAACTTTACTTAGTGTACTGGCTTCATAATCCAATACGGTTGATAGCCTCTGAAGTCCTATATTAACTAACTAACCTTACTTAGTGTACTGGCTTCATAATCCAATACGATTGATAGCCTCTGAAAACCTATTTTAAATAACTAACTTAACTTAGTGTGCTGACTTCATAATCCAATAGGGTTGATAGCCTCTGAAATCTATTTTAACTAAGTCGGCAGGCATGGAGTGGATAACGTGTGTGCAGGTTGAAGGAAGCTCCCGTCTTATTATATATGTGTGTTCATGTGATAGGTGAAGTGATTGTGCCGAGGTTGATAGTTGGTTTTGGGCGACCCTGGAAGCTGTAGGTGCAGGGGAGGTTGTTGCAGTGTTTGGTGTGCTGGTGTCTGTTAGCCTAACTGACTATTGAAGTGCCATGTCATTCAGGAATTTATCGCTGGGAGGTAAGAGCTTCAGATTTCTGTTACAAATACAAATACAGAAATTCTGTATTTGTATTTGTTTAGCCCTTTCAGTCACATATCAAATAGTGTTCCTTTATTTCAACACTCATCATACGAACAAAGACAATCCAGAAAAATATTAATATACCACGATTTTTCCCCAGTGTTGTATTCTATTTTATTTTGTAAATGTTCATCTATATATAGAGTTTGTAATAAATTAGAAGTCTCGGGAAACCTAGTTTTCCCATTATCGATCGATGTTGAGACATGCCTCCCGATAGTGAGGAGGGTAATGAAGATCAGGGAAATTGCAGGTTAAAAGGCGGAAAAGGGCTCAAGTTTTAATTATTTTAAACCTCATAATACCCGAAATTTGGAAAATCCGAGCAAAGTGTTCACAAACTTTGGCTCGGGTTTTAGGATCTTTAATAGTAAAACAAAAAAACAGTAACCTTATTTCCAAAGTTGACTCGGTTTTTCTGATCCTTAAAATCCATAAAACCTGAAATTTGGAAAAGCCGAGCCAGCTTGTGGCAAAAAACGGCTCAGGTTGCGATTTTGAAAAGAAAAATAACCAAGTAACCTAACCGAGAGCGAGGCCGTTGGCTACAATACTAACCATTACCTACCAGGTAGTACGTGTTTTAGTACCATGTACCTGGGGTACAAAACTAACCCTTACCCACCAGCTAGTACATGGCACTAGTACCTATTACGTGATATACAATACTAACCCTTACCTACCAGGCACAAATGCCCCCATCACAAACTGCCCTTCTCCAGCCGACACTTCAAAATTCTCTGGACCACGGCCTGTCACTCTTACCAAGCTACCATTAACTTTAGTAGTAACTTCCTCTAACTTTCCCTCTGTCGAACACCACTTCTCCTCCAACAAACCTGATCTTCTTTTCCTCACTGAAACTCAGGTGTCTGAAACAACTGCCAGCAGCCCCTTTTCTGTACCCTCCTACTTTGTCTATCCTAGTTTCAAAGCTAAAGGCAGATGTTTTGCATACAGTAGGTGCACAACAAACTCACTTGCTCTCGTATTCCGGATTTAGACTCCTCTTAATTATCAACTTTATGGCTCAAACGATCCCGTCATTTCCATACTAAATATTTCTATGCTGTCTATCTTTCCCTTAACTATACTGACTTTCCAAATTCTTTGACTATCTCAACTCTAAAGTGAACACATTCTATCCATCTCTCCTTTCCCAGAAATCTCCATCTTAGGAGGTTTCAAAGTTCAATATCGCCAATGGCTCTCCTCTAATTCCACTGACCAACCTGGTGAAGAAGCCTACGTCTTTTCTAACCTAAATGACCTAGAGCAGTTGGTTAAGCAAACACCCATATCCCGGATTGCTTCGGAGATCAGCCCAACATTCTTGACTTGTTTCTAACTTCTAATTCTTCCTCTTATACTGTTAATCTTTTCTCTCTTTTGACCTTCTCCGACCATAAAGTTATCTCTGTCACCAGTCCTATCTCTCATGTACGGCCACCCGATTATCCCAGCCGACGGCGCTTGTGGCATTTTGGCGCTGCCGACTGGGAGGCTCTCCGGCAGTACTTCTTTGATTTCCCATGGAATATTTTGCTTCCGTGGCCGGGGACCCTATGAGAGTGAACAACCGAGGTAATCCTCATCGGGCATGGAGGCAGAGTTTCCATTTTCTTTCTCTCAGATTAATGCAAAAAATCATGGTTGACTCACGCTTGTTCTACTGCTTTCCGCAATAAGGAGGAAGCATTCAAACCGAATCAAACGGTACCAACGCCTTAAATCTCGAGAATCTCATTCTTCCTATGTTGCTGCCTGGAATAAAGCCAAATATGTTCTTCGACTTGCCAAACACTCTTTCATCAATAATAAATGCACTTACGGTCCGGATGGTGTTCCTCCTGTTGTACTAAAAAACTGTGCTTCCTTGCTGACTCCCTGCCTAGGCAAACTCTTCTGTCTCTCCTCTAACGTCTTCCCTTCTAGCTGGAAGTTTGCTCTCTTTCAACCTGTCCAAAAGAAAGATGACCACTCTCAACCTTCCAACTATCGTCCAATTGCTCTTATTTCTTGCATCTCCAAAGTTTTTGAAACTATTCTTACTTCAACATTTCTTAACCCACTGAGCCCCAGGCAATATAATATAAATGTACACTCCAGGACCAGCAGGTTGTAAAAAAAAAAAAAAAATCCAGAAAACACCTGGAATGGATTAGAAATGAAGGAACAACCACAACAAAACGATCCCTCTAGGTCATTAAGGGTCGTACGGGGCGCCCGAAAGTCGGAATTAACAGGGAGAAATTGGTAGGCAAAAACATGCAAAAACAGGTCTTTTGCGCATTCACGCGCAAGTGGCTTGACTTTGAGGGTTCTCAACAATGGAATTCCGTGGGATATTTACACAGTTCCCATACAAATCTGAGCCCTCTAGGTGCCATAGGACCCGAGTAATTAACCGCGACGCACCCTATGCGGCGCTGGGGTTTAGAGTTACATTCATTGCCGACGCATCACTTGCGTCGCTGGGGTCCACTGGGTTAAGCATCTCTCTTCTCATAATCTATTCTCAGATCGACAGTATGGCTTCCTTAAAGGCCACTCTACTGGTGATCTTCTTTCATATCTTACTAACTCTTGGTCATCTTCCTTTCGGAACTTCGGTGAGACATTTTCTATTGTGATAGACATATCGTAAGCTTTCGATAGAGTCTGGCACAAATCTCTAATTTATAAATTACCCTCCTTTGGTTTCTATCTCTCTATCCGTGCCTTTATCTCAAATGTCTTTTCTGGCCGTTCCATAGCTGCGGTTGTGGACGGCCATCGTTCACTTCCTCGACCTATCAACTCCGGTGTTCCTCAGGGTTCTGTCCTATCTCCAATTCTCTTTCTAATATTCATGAATGATCTTTTCAACTATACCTCCAGTCCTATCCATTCATATGCTGATGACTCTACCTTACACTATTCAACTAGTTTTCCAGAACCCTCCAGCAAGCAAGCACTCAAAAAATAATGTGATGATGCCATAAAATACTTAACTTCATATCTATCGACCATTTCCAATTGGGGCACAACAAATCTTGTTGCTTTTAATACTTCCAAATCCCAATTTCTCCATTTATCTACCCGTAAAGAACTTCCACAGGACTACTTCAACAATACACAAATCAATCCTTCATTTTCTCTCAGTAGTCTAGAAGTCTCTTTTTCTCCTGATCTCACTTGGATTGACCATATTACCACCCTTGCTAAAAACAGCTTCCCAGAAGCTGGGTGTGCTCAACCGCCTCCAGGGGTTCTTTACCCCTGCACAGTTTCTTGCTCTGTACAGGAGCACAGTGCGTCCATGTATTGAGTATTTTTCGAATGTATGGGGAGGATCCTCTCACACAGCACTTCTCAACAACGTAGAAAAGAAAGCCTTTTGTCTCATGAACTCACATTCACTCACCGACTCTTTTCAATCTCTCTCTCTTTGCCGCAGTATCGCATCTCTCTCGCTATTCTATCGCTATTACAATAATCAATGTTCCTCAGAACTTTCCTAGTTTATACCACCTCCTCTACGTAGAATACGTAGCACCTGTCTTGCAACACAATCCCATCCCTACTCTGTGCAACTATCCAATTCAAGAGAGAAACAATATTCCCTAACCTTCTATTTCAACTGCTGAGCTCTGGAACTCTCTCCCTGAATCCATCATCCCCTCATCCTATGACTTAAATTGCTTCAAACTCTGTGTGTCCAGGCATTTTGGCCCAAAGATTCCTTGATTTTGGCCCTGTCACTCATTCAACTCTGGGGAAGGCACCCGTCACAGGCAGTTCTGCCTTTTGTCTCCCTCATCCACATAGAAAATCACAAAAATAAAAAACCTAAATCTAGACCTCGCTGAACACCTAGTATGTGTTCACAGTACCCAGTACGTGGGATACAATACTAACCCTTACCTACCAGGTTGTTTGGCTCAGGAGGAAAACAGGTTTTGATAGAAAAATAGCAAGTAAACCTGGTATCATATATGTTTATATGTTTAATTGTTTTTTAGATAGGCAAATTGCCACGTGTTCAACAATGCATTACATTTTAGTGATCCTGTTTTAGCAATATATACAGAGTTATACTAATTTTTTTGGATCTGTTGGTAACCCTTTCCTGAGGATGGCTGCGTGACGTCGCCGAAAATTAGAATAAATCATGATGTTCCACAACGTATTTCTTCTCATTGCCCTACTAATTTGGAAGTTGCGGTGTCCAAGATCACCTGCTGAGGTTCTCATAACTATATATATATATATATATATATATATATATATATATATACAGTATATATATACTGTGTATATTCACACACACATATTTTATTTGTCATGCACCCAGCAAAAGTGATGCTTTCTGTTTTACATGGTAATCATCATATAAAATATGCATTTGGAGTGTTCCTGCTCCATCTTAATCACATACATTGGCAATTTACACATTTTTCCAGACTTGAGCAAAATCTGCATATTACATGAGGTAGTAATACCCTGGCCAAGCTCCGGGGAAAGTACGATATTGGACCAGCACACTGCGACAGATGAAGCTAAACTGGCAAATTGCGGAGGCAATTTAACAATGGGGGCTCTTGTGGGGTATTCTACACTATATAACTACTCTTCAATTACAGGATGTCTGCTTTGTTTTTGTATGTTATTATTATGATTATTATTTGTTTTTTATATATTTTGTTTGGTTCTTGGCTCTTACAGATGCGCAGATAAGTGTTACTTTTCTAATTTCGTCAGCTCTAACAAATGTGCAGATAAGTGCTACTTCTCTAATGTTGTCAATTTGATTTTCCCTCCCCTAAACACTTTTCAATCCAGAACACTTTGTTTACATTCTAGGGTCCTTCCCGCAACACTAACTTTCTTTCTCCCATTCAGTCTGTTATACCAGGTGTTTGCTGGGCTTAATTGGACTAATTAGGTAGATTCTGACTTGACTGGATAAATTTAATTCACATAAATATAATTATACAGTTTATAATGCACGAATGAGGATCCACAATTAAATTCCCAGGGGAATGACACTGCACTCTTTTGATGTCACACTAAGTACTTCCGACGATAAAGCGCTTCACTAGTACTTCTTTCTAGGTCACACTAAGCACTTCAATGATAAGGCACTTCTGTAGTATTTCTGACAAGGGTCTTGGCTGTGGTGGTGGTCCTGTCGTGGATAGTGGACAGTGGATGGAAGTTGATGGAGAACTCTTGGGTTTAGGGTCTTGAATGAATATGAATCTGCTCTGCCAGTGCTATGCAAATCATATCATCAGACAAACGTAAGAAGGTTGTTATGCAACGTGTCTTAACTGTCCTGACCGTTATAAGAGTCTTTCAAGGACTTGTGGATGGGTTTATTTGGGCCTTTTACGCATATGTGTCTTACTGCCAGTGCCTGGGACAACGTACCGTATAGATTCTACGCAGAGTGCCCTTATACTTTAAGCTACGGTATCTCGCGAGCCCTACCATCTAAAAAGCCAATTGCCAGTGCATGAACTTTTTAGAAGGGCCAGAATGGGGTCGGTCTACAACCAATAAAGCGCACGTCAGTACAGCCTTCTTTATCGACAGCAATTCCTAGTAATCTGGAACGCGATATTGGCAAGTATCACAATCCAGTATATGTCACAGGTCTAAAGCAATTAACAACAGGAAAAAAATAAAGGCATCATCAGCTGAGAAGAATAGTGTCAGGACAAACACATTCTTAGGTGCATCAACTGTCAACCTCATTATATGCTAAGACAAAGGTGGAAAAGCAAAACAAAAATGAAATTAACATTACTTTATAGATCTTACTAGCTTTGCCTGTCATAGTCTTACCTTTTCTGGTGTTTCTCCCGGTGTCCCTTCTCCGGGTAAGAAGGGCAATTGTGCTGGGAGGAGGCCCTTGGGTGGCTGGTTTAGCCCCTCTGGATTTCCCTCTCGTGGTGGTGATGCGGCTTGGAGGAAGAAGGGCGTGTGGAAAAATATAAATTATGCAAGTTTTGGCTTGCCTTGCCTTCCTTTCTACTTTTCCTTCTTCTGTCATCACTTGTGGTAAACTATCAATGGAAGTTAAATATTACTAAGCTATAATGAATCAAATAAATAAATCTAAATGAAAACTACTCCGTATCTAAATTGAATTCAATCTGAAACAAGCTAATTTATATCCAGAGGTCTCATATAATATTTATATATAGGGTAAGGTTATAAGGGTTAATATTAGCCAGGAATGAAGTCACCAATAGTTCCACGTGGCAATGAGGCAAGGGAGAACGTTTTACCCACTATGGCGGTGGACAATGGGGAACGAGACTTCGGTCCCAAGACACGAGTCAAGTTAAAGAGAGAATAAATGATTACATGGGAATGGACATGATTATTATGCTTATCTGTCAGTCAGTCATGGCGTCGATGAGAGCGTCGTAATGGTGTAGCTGTTTGTATTGCTGACAGTGTATTGTGATTAGAGGCTCAAAAGCACGATCAACTGAGGGCGGAAAATAGATGTTAACTGGTTGGTGTTCGTGAAGGCTCTGATCTTCCTCAAAGGCACACCTTGCTGCCTTGGCAAACACCAGGAGCCCAAATGATCGTACCGCATCTAGGTTGCTCTATATGATAAATTATATTAATATATACGATCAATTCATATACAGTATACTACATAAGACCATGGCAATATTGCTTAATAAGGCCTTTTATAACTTAACTTATTTACAATCTTATAATATACGATCTACTCGTCCTACGTCGTGCTGTAGGAGCGACCGTGACGTCACAGAGACATACGGGATCACAAAAGTTATTCCTCTTTCCATTGACATATGATTCATCACAATAAACAGCATTCTGGTGGATGAAAATACAGAAAAACACAAGGCTTCGAAAACTCGCCCAGCCTGGTATTTCATGGCAAATTAAAGAAGGCCTCACCATTTTCAATATAAATATGTTACCAGAGGCGAGAGGGTTAAGATATCTTCATTATTCAATATATATTATTAACACTCTGAAATTGTTATCAATTTTAATGATAATGTGATAATCTAAAGGGATATACAAACCCTGAGTGCTAAAATATATCACATATAACACATTAATAACATAGATAATATAAAGTGAACACAAGCTAAATATATAAATAAGTAAGCAAGATTTGTAGACTGACTGAGTCTAGGCTTACATCTCACCCGCCTTAGCCAATCACAAGCCTCTGCATTTTTTACATATGCAGTGGCTTCCTAACAGCAGGGTAAGTCACTACGGATTTGGCAAGTTAGAATATCAGCCCCTGATTGGCTGATATGCTCGAGAACTCAGTTGTCTCAGCAGGGAGTCTCCTCTCTCGCTTAGTGATTTTTCGCATATGTTTTTATTTTGTCTGTGTTCACTTTATAATATTTACGTTAATAATGTATTTTATGTGACATATCTAATACCACAATGTTCATATATCACTCTAGAACATGACTCAATTGTTGAAATTGCTCGTAAATAAAATATCTAAAAAGTAGATATGAAATAATGAAGATGGCTTGATTTACTAACCATACTCCTATTCATTAGCCAATCAACAGCCTTTATCAATAATGAGCTGCTTCTCAAGCCCGGCAGTCCTGTTCAGAGAAAATAAGTAACTGAATGAAATGTCAATTTAATCATATAAACGTTGTTTAATTTAGATACCACTATTATAAATTGAACATTAGCATACAAAAGAAGGTAACTCATATACTATTTATTTTTGGCAACCAGTATTTACCATTTTGTAATGGATTTATCTCACAACACAATATTTTGTCCTGCTCTCTTACTTTAAATATACAACAAAGTAATGAGCTAAAATATATAAGAGATTAATATAATATTTATGAAGAATTTACTGTATAAGATTAAAACCGCTTGCCATAAGACTCTATTAACTTCAGGAAAAATCGAAAAATAATTTAGAAACTGACACCCTTCTTAGGCTTGTTCACATTTTATTTCGATAATTGGCGAATTTGGTGACATCTGGCAAGCTTGTATTCAGATTGAACGCTCCTATTATTTATCTATTCTGTCAATGTCTTATATCCTTATTCTTCTATCCCCCCCCCCCCCTTCAATATAGACTTCCATTTGGTTGTTTGCGGATTACCCCCCCCCCCTCCCCCTCTTCCCCCCTCCCCCCCCAAACAGTACCCGGAAACGGCGAGTTTACTACACATTTAGGATTTGATTTTCCCAGTATGGGGATATTTCTTCATTATTGGAGTACAGTTATGTAAATCTGTGAAACCATATAGAATATGTGGGGTAAATGGAGATTTTTGGTGTTAAACAGGGAATTTACCTGCCAGTAGCCTATCCAGAAACAATCCGTCACTTGCGAATCAGTTGTCAAGTCACGTACACCAGGTTGGCATGGATATGATGGCTAGTTACCGATTTGGCCAGCTTGGTCTGCTACGATGGATTATTTGAAGCAGCTGACGATATATGTGTTATATTTTAATGCTGTATTGTGCTGTATTCCTTTGTTATATTTTAATGCTGTATTGTGCTGTATTCCTTTGTTATATTTTAATGCTGTATTGTGCTGTATTCCTTTGTTAGAAAGTGAGGTAAGCAGTTTTTACGGTCACTCTCATTCCTACTTCCAATTCCGATAGTCTAAGCCTAGGAAAGAGTTTGGGAATGTAGGGTTTTGTGTGAGGGATAAAATGTGGGTAATATGGGAATAGCTCTTAATTAAACAAATGTTGAACAAGTAACACAACCCCATAATGTGGAAATCTGAGTCAAGTTTTGATAACATTTGGCTTTGATTTGGCCATGTTTCACAGTAAAAAAAAAAAATGGAAAGTGTTTTCCATTTTGTACGCAGGTCTAGCCTATTATTAATTTATGACCATGTTATGTTTTGAACAGCTACTGGGAGTCCCATAACTGTTCTAAATATATAATGATTTCAATAGGTCACACGAGGGTAGAGTACCACTTCAACCTATCGTGAATTGCACGACCAAGCTGTTAGGTCATTAATGTTTCAAATATATTATTTCAATAGGTCACAGGGGAATGAGGGATCCAACTGTTGACTATGCTGACACTGTTGACCCAACGCGAGCCAACTTGTTTTTACAATTTTAGTGTTTATTTTACTCTGAACATTGGTCAAACCCGAGCCAACCCTTTTGTCTTAATTTTATTTTAAAAGTGTTTGCCAACTTTTGCCAAAACTTGGATTTTCCCATTTTGAGGTGATACTTGTAAATAGTTCAAATACAGAGTAATTTCCATATTACCCCTTTTATTGTCCCAACCCAAAACCCTACATTACCAAACTCTCCCCTATATTGATGGGGTATCGGAATTACAATTACCAATGAGAATGGCAATAACAAAATGTTGTCTTCACTTTCTATGAAATACGCCATAATACACCTTTATAGTATGTAAATAAATAAAAACCCTAAACAAAAACAGTTGTTCTGTAGAATTACCGGGAGCCTTAATTTATATTAAATACAATTATAAAGTTGACCTTGTTCACATTGGTGTAATTTACAGTGAACATTTCAGGAACTGACGTAATGAGTCATAGCACGCTTGTTGTTGCAGACTATTTATTATTTGTATATTCTTTGTTTACAGTGCATTCTTTGCCAGCTTCATTATAAGGATAACTCACACAGGTAATACCATTATACCACATCAACGGTACAGTCACAAGATTATTTTCTCCCTTCCGTGCTTTACCTGTGACGTAAATTTGTTCGAGCAACATACTTCTGAAATGCAGATATGTTCTACGAATCAGTAGCTTGTAAAGAGGCACAGGTACTGTACTCATCAAGGCCATGCACATTGTGTAAAATCAATGTCTAGTTTAGGATCTCTTTGAAAGAGTATCAGTGACTCTAATGTTTAGTATTGGATTTTGTAGGGAGTTAGTACTAATATTATAGGCTCTGGTACTTTCTGAAATTAGGTTTCTGATAGTTTTTCAGATGTGATGTTGTTATTTCCATCTATGGTGACCGGCAGTCGGCACTCATCACCCTTTAGGAAATATTATATGACTTATGACAACATAGAATCTGAAATTGTATTTGTATCTGTTATGTAATAAGACTTGATTTACTGTTAAATCAATTATAATTTGTTTTTAGTATAGTATTGTCGAAATATCTTGTGCAAATACTTCAATCACATAATACTAACATTTTCCCTTCCTCCCCAGAACTTCTGACCAGATAATCACACTAGGTTTAATTAAAGCTTTCCAGGACTCTGACCATTGTCAAGTAAGTAATAATACTAATTTTGTGAAAGATCATAGACATTAATAAAGTAGAAAATTAATTATAGAGGCGCGTATTGTGCACTGCAGGCTGGGCTGGTCGGTGGTCGCTATTTTCTAGAAGGCATTAATACTAGAGCTACTTTAATCACGTGAATGATGGTGTTATTGATTTATATACAATTTTGTTTTCAAGACCATTTGAGTCGAATATTATTATAGTGCCTCTATTTTAGAAAAAAACAAAAAATAGTGACATAATTCTGATACAAATTTATCTTCTCACGTACAAGGGGACACGAACGATAAGCCATATTTACCAATCAAGAAGTGTCAGCATTGTGGCTTAAATTAGACTAATTTTTCCATTAAAGTTCAAGCATACATGCTGCAGTTGGCGTCAGGTATATTATGTTGGTGACTGCTACAGTATGTTGGTGACTGGTACAGTGTGTTGGTGACTAGCACAGTGTGTTGGTGACTGCTACAGTATGTTGGTGACTGGTACATAAGAACATAGCACATAAGAAAATGGGAGTCTGCAGAAAGCCGATTGGCCTAAGCAAGGCAGATCCCTGTCCCACACAACCCCAATTACAAAGCCCAATTTGGTCAACACTCTAATACCCTGAGGATCATCTTACCAAAACGGTTAGAGATTAACGCAGGATTACGGGGGTCTGCAGAGCGCTGATTGGCCCAACCCTGCTGATCCCCCTTCACACCCAACCCTGTACAGTGTGTTGGTGACTAGCACAGTGTGTTGGTGACTGGTACAGGGTGTTGGTGACTGGTACAGGGTGTTGGTGACTGGTACAGGGTGGTGGTGACTGGTACAGTGTGTTGGTGACTGGTACAGTGTGTTGGTGATGGGTACAGTGTGTTGGTGACTGGTACAGGGTCTTGGTGACTGGTACAGTGTGTTGGTGACTGGTACAGTGTGTTTGTGACTGGTACAGTGTGTTGGTGACTGGTACACATATGCTGGACACACATACAGGTGAAGATACGACGACCTACATGAATCAAGAGCATCTTTGTCTGTCACAGTCACAAGTTGAAGATCGTCGGAGACGAGCGTCATGTCTGCTGTGTCAGTCACGGTTAGTAATCGTCCGTCTATAAGAAACGGGAACGGAATAATTCTCCAGGCATTGAACATATTTAAGGACTGTAACGGAATGTGGACTAAAATAGATGAGTGTGTCAGAACTGATTCCATTAGTGAGTTATAGAATTCACTGTCGTTTAACTCAAATAGTGGAGTCTGGCCAAACTGATCTTTCGCTATTTCAAAGGAGGTATGGAGATGTTCAACAGGTAATAGGTCAGTGGTGACCCGACTTAGTGCAGCATCTACTAAGTTTGCTAAGACTGCCTTTGTTTGGGCATTTAAATCTTGAAATTCGTCATCCGTAGCCTGAAGGATGTCGGTAATGTACATGACTTTATTTGTTGACCGTCCATCAGCTATTATTAAGGATTTAACCACCTGTGTCAGGTTATTCATGTGTGCTACGACCGAGTTTAATGAATTCATCACATTCTTAATTGCTTTTGAGTCGTAACTCAAGACTCTATTTAAGGCTTTTGCTGCGTTCTCCAGGACAGTGAGTCTCTATCCCAGTTTCTCAACATCAGAGGCTTGGGCTGTTCCAAAGAGCTCATGGGAGAGTAGGCCAACAAAATTAAACAGTCCTCTCTTTACACGTTGGGAGTGCGCGTTTTTGGCCACCTTGGTATGATCGTCAGGTAGGACCAACTGGATCTTCTGTAGCTTACGGTTTATATGGGTTACGCAAGCACGTTGAAGCGTCACTGTAAGTCGTAAGTCACGTGAAAAGGTCTGATTAGATAATAGGAATGTGAACGCAGAGTGTAATCGGTCTAGGTGACGTTGGAGTACCGTATAGTCACTAGATAGACTAAGGAGGTATCCAAATTCATACTTAACTGCTACGACATCTTCCGCAACTAAAACTCTCCCTACTTGGGCTACAAGGGTGCCGGGCTTCAGCAATGAAGGTGATGCTACATCAGCCACTATTAGTGTTCCAAGCAGTAGAAGGTTTTTCACTAACCAGTTCATCTTTCTCGAAAGAAAGGATAATATCCTATTAGCAAAGTGTACTAATCGAATACTTCACTCGCCCAGTAGGATGTACTTGGGTGAGCGGCTTGCTCTGTTAGATATTAGACTTTAACAGAACGATGATTTGGGTTGATTTGTAAATTTATTCTTCTCTACACACCTGGGTATGCGGCTTGTTCCATTAGATATGCTATCTCAATAGAATTGATGATCCACTCTGCTATATAAATTTATTTTGAAATTGTTACTGGCAAAATAATATTTACTGTAGGCCTTCAAAATGTATACTTCTATGTGAGAAAATATATATTTAAGGAAGTAAATATATAAGTTTCTTAGTGCAAAGATAAAGTTCGTGAAGCAACACTAAGTTACTAAGTCGAAATAGAGTTAAGATGTACGTTCAGTCCCACCTTAAAATTTGTGAAGTAAATAAGTTGGGAGAATTGCTAAAAATAAATTAAAATACACTGGTCATTGCTTGCTGTGTTGTAAAGTATACTAGTACTAATTTACTAGTGTAATGATTTTTAGTGTCAATGTAGTGAAGGACCAACCTATTACAAGTAGCTGGTACTAGATTTGCAAACAGCTTGTAGGTCGTGCTTGAGTATATCAGTTGGTTGAATGAAGACTGCAGTGTAGATCCGTGGACTTCCTTGCTACTCTGCGCTTCGTCACGGCTGGGTGGTGACGTCACCGTGGCGCCACGTCAGACCCTTAATTATGTCACTGCTCTCGCGGTTGGAGAGCGGGTGAGTGAGGAGGGTAGTGGAAGGGTGACGGGTGAGCGCGGGTGGGTGAGGAGGATAAGTCACCTGTTGCTGCTTGGGCCCTGGGAGCGAGAACTGTTGTGTCAGCTAATATTGTTGTGGTTACTGACGTGTTGACCACTCTGTACCACTTCACTCTGACTTAACTATATTTGTTCTTCATCACTGTTAAAAGTTTCTTTTTCCAATAGCTCTTATTATTGTTTTTTATTTCTAGTTGCTTTATTATGCTTTCTTTAGTGTTTATCTTATTGCTCTTCGGAGGTCTCTTTATTGTGTTTTCTTTTATGGAAACACGAATCCCATTGCTTGCCAACCACTTTATATATCAGAGATTTGATGGTTTAACTGTTTGTTTGCTATTTCTTACCTCAGAGATATTTCCTTCTTTTTGTTTGTAGATTCAGCTTGTTCACTGGAAACATGTTTATAAGAGAAATTAATAAGGTTTCTGGTTTAAAGCAAAACACTGTTGGCTTTTTTATAGTTTATTACCAACAAAATATAATTATGAAGCGTGGCTTTGGTTGTTAATGTAAGGTCTGTGAAGGTACTGTATCTGCCCTACTGGGAAGTACCTTTAGCTATAAACACTCTATACAGAAAAGCAACTAGAACTGAGCTAATTCCTGTATATGGTATTCCTGTAAACAAAATTGGACACATTAAGAATAGTGAATTAAGTATTAACACACACTAAATAATGTAGAGTATCGCACTGTCACTGTATACGTCACTTGTATAATGCTATCATCTACCTTAGCCAATTAGGGATGGATGCGTCCTAATGGGTGATCTATCTGCTACTGCCTGTGTGCTGTCATAGTGGGCGCCGGCTTTCTACCAGTGTGGTGTGACACTCATACTTGTTGCTAGAAATCATCTTGGTGTTGCAGCAATTCTCTGAAGGGTGGCGTGAGAACCGTGCTTACTTGCAGGAATCATACCAAGGCATTTATAGGTAGGAATTATGATCCTCTATGGGTGAGGTCACACCCAACTAGAAATGTACAGCTGCATACTTAAGTAAGTGAATAACTGTTATAATGGTGTGAGATATATATGTTGTGACGCCTGCAGCTTAGCAGAACGCAACGTGGGCTCAGCCGCTCGCTTGGCCACTCGCTAACACTCGCCAGGGCAATGTATTTGGCTACAGTCTATCTACAATGATGTACTTTCTTTCTTGTGAATCGTCATGTCACAGGCAGTATAGAAGTGGTCTTTGTTTTTGCCTGTGACAAGGGATTATATTTCATATCATCAGTTATAAGTTTAATGTATAAGACTGAATGATACAGCTAGAGAGTGTGAGTGAGTAAGTGCAGGAGGCAGAGGGTAGTCGCGTAGTGTTACACGTTGTCTCGGTGACGTCATGCCACGGCCGGGCCCTCTGAGTGGCTGGCTGCCTCACCACCCTCCCGCCTCGTCAGGAAGTGGTCCCCCTCGCACTCCCTGCTGCCTTGTGTCTTCCTTGCTCAGAGCTTGCCTGACCAGCATACCCTACACATCTCCCTTGCTACCTGTCCCCGACTTCTACCTATAGAACACTTTCTCTCTCTCAACTTCTTACCTCTCATTCTTCCAATCTATTTAACATCATAACTCTCCTTTGGTTCTGTACGATTTCATATATCGGCCATCGTATTATATGCTGAAGCTCTCAGATATTCCATGTTTAGATAGACATTTTGGAGGGGTTAACATTTTGTCTGTAGAGGTTCGACACACTCACAGTGTCTCCCTACCTTTTGCTTGGTTGTCTGCTGGGCTATTTAATGCTAGACTGGGGTGAGGCTATTGTTGTTGTGATTTCCGATGTGTACCAGGTTTTGTTGAATCTGTACAATCGCAACGGATGCGTGGGAAGCCTAGGTGGTCTTTCTGACTGTGTACCTTGTGAGGTTAGCACTGTGTTGTGAGTGAGGGTTTTTGCCTCTGCCACCCAACACTGTGCTAACTCGTTTTGCTTTGACTTTGAGAGGGTCGCCAGGAGAGAACCAGATACTAGCGATCTGGATCTCTCAAGAGAGCACCCCGTCATTTAACGTAATTAGGCCGTACAGTCTTAAGGACCTCGCTAGGCTACGAGCCGCTTGCTCAGCCATTGTTTCCTAGCCTACTACATCCCAGCTAGACTTTATTCGCCTAACAGACACCCGATTAAGATTATAAGCTCTTATGTTATGTATGCAGCATTTTTATTCACGTTTATTGTAAGCCTTGGTTGTTGTTGAGTTGCACAACCCGAGCAGGCATTTGTGTTGCCTGAGGAAGTACTTCTTTTGTTGTTAGAGATAATACTATTGTGCATTTATCGTTATTCCCGTGCCAGTTAACACTGTATGTCCCTACACTTGCCATATCTTGTTCCTGCTTTATTTAACAGTTCAAAATCCGATTCGATCATCTTAAGCAGCATCAGACTTTCTTCAGAAGATTCCTGCTGGATGCTTTAGGACTTTCGTTCACTTTCTTTAATATAGGAGTGACAGTTTATTATTGTTTAGAGTAACTTTAATTATACCTTCTTCTTGTTTGCATTAAATCATTTCAGTGATTTAATTAAGCTCTCTATCCTTTTCCTTGTATACATTATTAACGTAATTGTATGTTGTTGTGATCAGGCTGTATGAGAGATCATCAGCCTGTAGTAGTAGTGCATTTATACCGAGTTATAGGATACCCCGTTATCGCAAATTTAACTCTGGAGGGTATAGGTGTTTTTGTGCGCCGGCATTATAAGTTCGAGGGTTGGATCTAGTGTTACCGTTGTGGCTGTGTGCCTTTCTAGTCCAATGATTAGGAGCCCTTGTTTTATACGAGTCTCGGTCGTAACAAATGGCGACCTTGCTTAGGATTTTGTGAACTTAGAGAAATATTGCAGGAGTGTTGTGGTCATTTGGTTTTGTTTAAAGGAATATAGTGGACACGTGGATTTTGTTTTGGCAAGTAGTATAACACTTAAGAGTCTTCAAGCATCTTTGAGTGAATAGTGCTACATGAGAGTTTAGGTATTTTTTTGATAAACGTTGAGAATTTTCGGTGGACACTATGTCAGACGACGGATCAGTGTACAGTGAGGACACAGTATGGGAAGCAGGCTCTGAGGTGCAGCAGCGGGGTTTGTTAGAAGGCATTAGAGTTATAACTAGTGAGGAGGATGCAAAGAAGTTTCTGGAGATGCCTATTACTGTTGACCGGGTGTCGGGGATTGATCGGTATGGTCTCCAGTGTTTGGCCACGGTCATGGGTCATGTGGGCACTAGCAGCATGACGAGAGGTGACCTGGTGGCCTGTGTGCTCGGCGGGGTGCATGGGGCTTCGGGTGGAGCGGGAGCTAGGGCACCTTCGGCCCAGCCCCCATTCTACTCGACTCCTACCATGGCGCCCCCTCGGGCTCCAGAGCCGGGTACGTTCCCGCAGGCCGATAGTCGCTGGCAGCGTGGTTTGCACTTGGGTGAGTCTCCAATTGTTGCATCTCCTCCTCCTCAAGGTTTAACGGCAGATATGATCTCTCAGCTTGAGATGGCTAAACTTAACCAGCAGGCTGAGCAACGAAGGCATGAAGCTGAGCTTGAGCAACGAAGGCATGAGGCTGAGGGTTGAAGCTACGAAGTACTGTGCAGACATAGATCTTGAGAAGTCGTGGGTGGAGTCGACAGGGCAACGTCTCGGTTCTGGGAATCGAGGTCTTGATCAGTCTTTATCGCACCTTCTTAAGTTAGTCCCTGTATTTGACGAGTCGGGTGTTACTGAATTTTTCATGCGTTTTGAGAACAAGTGCCGGGAACACCAATGGCCCCAGGTTAAGTGGGCAGCCCTTGTTTCCTCTAGGTTGATTGGCAAAGGACTCAAGGCATATGATGCGCTGCCCTTGGAGTCTTGCATCGATTATGAGGTATTGAAGGAGGATGTCCTGCGGGCATATGAGTTACAACCAGAGACGTACAGATTGAAGTTCCGGGGTGTAACGAAGGGTCGTGAGTCCACCTTTCTTGAGCATGCCCAGGATCTGTCCGATGCATTTAGAAACTGGCTGCGTTCTGAGAAGGCATCGACGTTTCAGGAGTTGAAACAGCTGATGCTTCTAGAACAATTTTTGAAGTGTACGGGCGGCGATCTGACGTTGAATCTTAAAGAAAAAACCCCGAAAACTCTTCAGGAGGCAGCTGAGATGGCTGACCTTCGGTTATCTTTGATTTGTGGGTGCGGTCTTGCACAGAGAAGTGATGCAGGCAATAAGGAGTGTAACCCTCCCCCTCCCCGAAACATTGATACACATAATTACTCTAAGAACAAGAGCAACGATACCAAAACTCACCATAAACCTAGTACCGTCCCGTTTAGAAAGGGTCCGGGCCCTTCCCCACCTCAAGGGAAGCCCAAGGGGGAGTTAGAGTGTTTTTATTGTCATGAGAAGGGGCAGTTTGCAAGAGCCTGTCCAAGGAAGCTACCTAATGCAGTTGTGTCTTTGGCTCGCAACATTGGGGTGTCCCCGAAGTCGTCTGAGTTTGCCCGGGGTATAACGTCAGAGGCTGGGACACAGCCAGTGGAGAAGAGTCCGGAAGGCTCGAACCCTGTCCGCGATGTCTTTTGTGACCATCGAGGGCATGGCTGCGTGAAGTGGGCTGGTAAGAAGCATGGAGTTGAGCTGTTGCGAGACACGGGTGCCTCTCAGACTTTGATGAAGAACTTTACTGGTAGACCAATAAACGCGGCACGGGTGGTTGTGGTGCAAGGTATCAATGCTATCAGGTCATACCCGTTGGTCAGGATGGAACTGGAGGTAGATGGTGTGACACGAGAGTTGGATGTGGGAATTGTGGAGAACTTGCCTGTTGGGGGCGTCGACCTCCTTCTCGGCAACGACTTTGCAGTGCCTACTTCTGAGGTTTCACCCTTAGTCGTTGCAGAGAAGCCGGCCGACGTGAGTAGGGAGGAACAGGAGTGGGTAGAGAAGTATCATGTACAACCTATGGCTTGCTTTGTTACAAGATCTCTTGCAACCAAAGTGTCACAGCCTATTCCTCAGTCTTCTGATCAACGGAGGAACGGTTGGAAGAAGACGGCTAATGTTGGTAAAAATTTGGAGAGTTTAGTACCAGCAGCTCTTCTTGGCGACTCAGTATTGGCACCATTGTTGGAGTATGGAGAAGCCCCAGGACCTGTCACAGCTAGTGAGGAGGTACGGCAGGAAGAGACTCCGAGGCAGCAACGTTACACACAGAGAGAAAAAAGGGTTGCTCAGTTTGATATTGGGGGAGGACTTGGGTTGCTTCGGTAGCATTTAGACAGGTTGGTTCCCTCAGATATTTGTAAACTGCAGTTGGAGGATCCGGAAGTTCAGAAGTGTGGTAATGGTGCTGTCGAGATCAAACACGAGGACGGGGAAACATGTCATGTGAACCTGTTGGAGGAATTTGTGAAGGAACCACCTGAGCAGACTACTGTCCCTGCGTTGGTCTGCAGCGGCCAAGGTGGAGAAGGAGAGGGGGGCAGTAGGGCACAGGTCGAGGAGAGTAGGGATTGTCATGTCTCGGCGGAGTAGTGGGCGGGGGACACAAGTCTGGTGGCTGTGGAAGCGCTAGAGCTACCTGCCTGAGCAGCAGTGTACAGCGCTCCAGCACCAACTCGATTCATACCCCACTGGTCGTGCCGAGCACCCGAGCCTCACAACTCAGGCGGTGCAAGATGTTCCGAGGGCAGGTCACGTGAATGTTGGGAGACCGTTAGCCTCGTTCTTTCGGTGGTTCAAGGTGGGCGACGAGGCTTGGGCATGGTTGTCAGGTCAAGGTCAACCCATGGCTGCCAAGGGTGGTGGTCAGAAGGAGGACATTGAGCAGATTGGTGAGGTTGGCTGTGCAGTGGATGTGCCCGGTCTTCGCATAGCCTCCCAATGCTGCTCTAGTCGAATGCAACAGCCCTACCATAGACCGACTGTATCTGGCCATGTCGCTAAAAGCTGTGATGCTGCGCAGGCAGATGTAGTCGTAAGGAATGCGGGGGTGCACATGTACGGTATCGGCGGGGAAGCCTTAGCAATAATGAACTATGGGAGTGACTGCACAGGTGGTACTGATTGTTCCTCTCATGACCTGGCTGTTCTAGGGACGAAGGTGGAGAAGGAGGGAGACTACAGGTTAGAAGCTGAGGTCTCGGCTGGGTTGTGGGAGGGCACTAGGCATGTTGTTCTGCGAGATAAGTTGTTTACTAGGCTGTGGCAGTGCATCCGCATGTTTGTTGCTTCTCCAGGCCTGATGTACGGGGTTGAATCCGACATGGAGGCTGGAGACAGTGCAAGGCTCAGTTTTATTCCCTACTGTATAAATCCTGCTAAAAAGCCTGTCGTGAAAACAGAGCTAGACGACATGTGGAAAAAGGGTCTGAGGGATAAAGAATATTGTGAGTGGTCATTGCCAGTGAGTTTGCAACCGGAGTTGAGTGGCAAGATCCGTGTGTATGGTGATTGCACGAGTGTGGAAGCATTACCCCTGACAGACACCTATCCATTGCCCAAGGGTCTGAGGGATAAGGGATATCATGAGTGGTCGTTGCCTGTAACTTTGCAACCTGTGTTAAGTGGCAAGATCAGTGTGTGTGTTGATTGCAAGAGTGGGTGTGAATTATCCCTGACAGACGCCTATACCTTTTCGAGAGTTGACGACACCATAGACCGCATCGGGGCTGCATCGCTAATCACGAAGGTAGAACTATTGAAAGGTTTTTGGCAGGCCCCATTGCCAGAAACAGCGAAGAGAAGTGCCAGTCTTGTGATGAACTGGGCAGTTTATCAGTGTCTGGTGTTGTTGTGCTGCCGGAACACAAGTTGGATGTGTGGCATGCTAAGGGCACTGATAATGTTTTGGCTGATTGTTTGTCACGGGAGGGTTTGTTTGCAGGAGAACCCTCGCCGTTCAGTCAGTGTGTGTTGAGAGTGGAGTAAAATAGGCTTGCCCCTGTAAGTGCAGCCGCCATAAACATATTATAAATTAAAATTCTATAAAAACTCTTTCTTTATTAGTTAAATTTGTTAAGAATGTTATAGCTGAAGTTCTGAGTCGAACCTGTACTTCCCTCAGAAGGCTGGGCTAGTAGAAGCTCGCTCTAGGAGCATAGCAGTATGAATTAAGCTATTGTGTTGGGAGGGGTTGTAATTTGTTTTTGTTTTGATGAGAACTGAGCTTTGCCTTCTTTGTTGCGAAATTATTAGGGGTGGCGAGTCTTATCGGCGTTCTGCTTGTCAGAAATGGAGCTCATGGTTGAGCATCTAATATCTTGGGGGGGGGGGTGACGCCTGCAGCTTAGCAGAACGCCACGTGGGCTCAGCCGCTCGCTTGGCCACTCGCTAACACTCGCCAGGGCAATGTATTTGGCTACAGTCTATCTACAATATTGTACTTTCTTTCTTGTGAATCGTCATGTCACAGGCAGTATAGAAGTGGTCTTTGTTTTTGCCTGTGACAAGGAATTATATTTTATATCATCAGTTATAAGTTTAATGTATAGGACTGAATGATACAGCTAGAGAGTGTGAGTGAGTAAGTGCAGGAGGCAGAGGGTAGTTGCGTAGTGTTACACGTTGTCTCGGTGACGTCATGCCACGGCCGGGCCCTCTGAGTGGCTGGCTGCCTCACCACCCTCCCGCCGCATCAGGAAGTGGTCCCCCTCACACTCCCTGCTTCCTTGTGTCTTCCTTGCTCAGAGCTTGCCTGACCAGCATACCCTACACATCTCCCTTGCTACCTGTCCCCGACTTCTACCTGTAGAACACTTTCTCTCTCTCTCAACTTCTTACCTCTCATTCTTCCAATCTATTTAACATCATAACTCGCCTTTGGTTCTGCACGATTTCATATATCGGCCATCGTATTATATGCTGAAGCTCTCAGATATTCCATGTTTAGATAGACATTTTGGAGGGGCTAACATTTTGTCTGTAGAGGTTCGACACACTCACGGTGTCTCCCTACCTTTTGCTTGGTTGTCTGCTGGGCTATTTAATGCTAGACTGGGGTGAGTCTATTGTTGTTGTGATTTCCGATGTGTACCAGGTTTTGTTGAATCTGTACAATCGCAACGGATGCGTGGGAAGCCTAGGTGGTCTTTCTGACTGTGTACCTTGTGAGCTTAGCACTGTGTTGCGAGTGAGGGCTTTTGCCTCTGCCACCCAACACTGTGCTAACTCGTTTTGCTTTGACTTTGAGAGGGTCGCCAGGAGAGAACCAGATACTAGCGATCTGGATCTCTCATGAGAGCACCCTGTCATTTAATGTAATTAGGCCATACAGTCTTAAGGACCTCGCTAGGCTATGAGCCGCTTGCTCAGCCATTGTTTCCTAGCCTACTACATCCCAGCTAGACTTTATTTGCCTAGCAGACACCCGATTAAGATTATAAGCTCTTATGTTATGTATGCAGCATTTTTATTCACTTTGATTGTAAGCCTTGGTTGTTGTTGAGCTGCACAACCCGAGCAGGCTTTTGTATTGCCTGAGGAAGTATTTCTTTTGTTGTTGGAGATAATACTATTGTGCATTTATCGTTATTCCCGTGCCAATTAACACTGTATGTCCCTACACTTGTCATATCTTGTTCCTGCTTTATATAACAGTTCAAAATCCGATTTGATCATCTTAACTCCCTCCGTCATATTATGTTCCAATAAGTCCAAGTTGGCGCTTGACAAGTATTTTGGGTCTTGAATTTGGCTCATGAGTGTTGTCGAAGCCTTACATTTTTCGCGATTTTCATCCACCAGAATGCTGTTTATTGTGATGTATCATATATCAATGGAAAGAGGAATATTTATAGTACATGATAAAATAAAAACAAATGTAAATAAATCGAAATATGAAAGTGTAAATGAGTCCGGAATACAATTATTTCCCATGCAATTGTCTTCACACCGTCCTAGCTCTAAATTGTGAGTGATGAACATATATTTTTTTTTGCTCAAATAATAGTATTTTTTCTCCTCTTTCCAAATCTGAAAACAGAAATTGTTTATCTTCAATAGTTCTCAAGCAGTGACCGAAAAAAAAATATATGATTTTGATTTATATGGTTTATAACATTTTCAATTTATTTCGTTGCTACGAAGTGTATGGTTTTAAATTTAGGCTGTATGAATACGGCAAATATTGCTGATGAGTATAAAACAAACTAGAAGTTCCTAGGACAAATACTTTTTGCGCTATGAATATTTGAAATGAAGAGCCAAAATGCGAATATTTATGGCTTCACCCATCTCTGTTCCGGCGATGCTAGCCGGGTTCCGAGCTGTTACCCACCTCGTGGTTGCGTTATTTGCTCGGATACGTATATAACTGTATATATCACCGGAATCGGAAAATTGTGCTCTTTCCAATGGTGAAAACAAAAATAATATAGCATAATTGGTTCGCGAGCTATGCACAATTGTTTCCATGCAGTGACCGAAAAAGAAAAAAAATCTGATTTTGATTGATATGGTTTATAACATTTTCGATTTATTTCGTTGCTACGAAGTGTATGGTTTTAAATTTAGGCTGAATGAATACGGCAAATAAAGCTAATGAGTATAAAATAAACTAGAAGTTCCTAGGACAAATACTTTTTGCGCTATGAATATTTGAAATGAAGAGCCAAAATGCGAATATTACGCTTCACCCGTCTCTGTTCCGGCGATGCTAGCCGGGTTCCGAGCTGTTCCCCACCTCGTGGTTGCGTTATTTGGTCGGATACGTATATAACTGTATATATCACCGGAATCGGAAAATTGTGCTCTTTCCAATGGTGAAAACAAAAATAATATAGAGTAATTGGTTCGTGAGCTATGCGCAATTGTTTCCATGCATTGTTATTGTTATGAAAATATATGAGAATGTTTATACAGTTGTATATCTTTGCCACAATATACACCCTTTCCAACGAGAAGGGAAATGGCTCCTGGGTTGACACTGAAAAAACAAAATAAGAAAGCCAGGTAATCTTCAGGTAATAAATTCAGAAATAATTCTATTGTACACGTTTATAAAATAAAGTAATGTATATATATATATATATATATATATATATATATATACATACAGTATATATATATATATATAGACAGTAAAAATATATATATATGTATACAATATATATATATATATATATATATATAAATTATATATATACAAGGTGTCAAACAAAATATAAAGAATGGTAAATGGTAATGGTAATGTATGTGTGTGGATATATTTATATATATATTATATATAGCATATATATATATATATATATATATATATATATATATATATATATATATATATATGGTGTCAAACCAGAGAAATATGTGCACATTTCCAAGCCACCCAAAGAGGTACCGCACTGGACTCGTTATTTTTTTAGAGTGATTTCCCCAGGAGGCCTATATCCACTGTAGTGCAAAATGTAGTAGAAATTGATTTTTTTTTTTTTTTTTTTTTATGATGATGATGATGATGATGATGATGGGTGAATGAAGGTGGGCCCCGAACCTCGGAAGTGATGATTGAATGAATGAATGAATTATATATCGGTGGAGAGATGTATAATGGGTGAAGAGGGGGAGGGTGTATAATGGGAGAGGGAGGGAGAATAACTTAGATAAATACATAAATACGAATTATATATATATATATATATATATATATATATATATATATATATATATATATATTATATCAATCTACGATTAGCAAATTAAAATACATTACAAATAAAAATTACCCTCACTCCCTCCCATAAAAAAAAAAAAATATATATATGGGGGAGGGGGGGAGGGGGAGGGGGGAGGGAGGTATAATGGGGGAGGGAGGGGGGTATAATGGGGGGGGAGGGGGGGGGAGGGGGCATAACATAGGTAAAGACATAAAGAGGAGTGATATTATATATACAAATAAATAAATATATATATATATATATATATTATATCAATCTACAATTAGAAAAATGAAATAAAAATACAAAATAACCCTCCCCCCCCCCCAACCAAAAAAAAAAAAAACATTATATATATATATATATATATATATATGGGGGAGGGGAAGGGGAGGGAGGGGGAGGGAGGGGAGGGGATGGAGGGGAGGGGGGGAGGGAGGGGGAGGGGCATAACATAGATAAATACATAAACACGAATTATATTATATATATTTATATATTATTTATATTATATATATTTATATATTTGATATATTTATATTATATCAATCTACAATTAGAAAAATAAAATAAAAATAAAAACTAACCCTCCCCCACCCAAAAAAAAAAAAAAAAAAAAAAATTATATATATATATATATATATATGGGGGGAGGGGGGGAGGGGCGGGGGGAGGGAGGTATAATGGGGGGGGAGGGAGGGGGAGCGGAGGGAGGAGGGGGGGGGAGGGGAGGGAGGTAGTATAATGGGGGGGGGAGGGAGGGGGAGGGGGCATAACATAGATAAATACATAAACACGAATTATATTATATATATATATATATATATATATATATATATATATATATATATTATATCAATCTACAATTAGAAAAATAAAATAAAAATAAAAATAACCCTCCCCCACCCCAAAAAAAAAATAAAAAAAAATAAAAAATAAAATATATATATATATATATATATGGGGGAAGGGGAGGGGAGGGGAGGGGGAGGGGAGGGGAGGAGGGGAGGGGGGAGGTATGTGGGGGGGGGAGGGGGGGGAGGGGAGGGGAGGTGAGGGGGGAGGGAGGGAGGGGATGGAGGTATAATGGGGGGGGGAGGGAGGGGGAGGGGGCATAACATAGATAAATACATAAACACGAATTATATTATATATATAGATTATAGATTATATATAATTATATATATATAATAATTATATATATATATATATATATATATATAAATATAAATATATATATATATATATATATATATATATATATATATATATATATATATAATTATATATAATAAGAGTTTGTGGTGGGGGGGACATTTATGTTGGGTATAATAATAAATAATAATAATAATAATAATAATAATAATAAATAATAATAATAATAATAATAATAATAAATTAAAATATAATAAAGCAAAAATATGAATGAAATACAAATATAAATACTTTTTTATGGGTGATCCCATACACAGGAATAACAGGTATAATAATAAATAATAATAATACAAATAATAAAATAGGCCTAAACACAAAAATAATAAAAATAATAAAATGGTGGTGGTGGTGGTGGAGATGGTGGTGGTGTTGGTGGAGATGGTGGTGGTGTTGACACAAATTGGGTTGGGTTCATTTTCTGACCTGGCCCACGGTCAGAAAAGGGACCCTACCCTATTGGTGTCAACACCACCACCATCTCCACCAACACCACCACCATCTCCACCAACACCACCACCATCTCCACCACCACCACCACCATCTCCACCACCACCACCACCCCCACCACCACCACCACCACCATCATCACCACCACCATCACCACCACCATCTCCACCACCACCACCACCACCACCATCTCCACCACCACCACCACCACCACCACCAAAAATGTTGACTGTACTTACTCACACTGCTGAGATTCCCTCGTGGCCACCAAGCCGTATATGTAGAGTGCTTTTGCCCATAAAAAACTTACCTCCAAAGCACTTTCCACCAATAAATTATCGAGCAAAAATGCAAGCACTTTCCACCACTAAATTATCCAACAAAAATGCACAGGGCTGAGGGAGCATGGCGACATATGCTCGACCAGTAATGCAAGTTTTTTCACTAAGAAACACTAATACAAGGTAAGATACACTACTTGAACGGATAAATAGCAATATAATTGACTGATATTTATATGAAAGTGTTCCACAAACAAGCAAAACGTTTGGCAAAAAGCATGGCCCCTCCCTCCACCACCTTGGTCACATAGCCTACACCAGAGAATGCTCGATCAGTAATAAAAGTGTTTTCACTATAAACACTTATACAAGTAAAATACACTACTTCAAGCGATAAATAGCAATATAATTGACTCAATATGGTATGAAAGTGATCCACAAACAAGCGAAACCATGGCCCCTCGTGGTGACCAAGGTCTTGGTCACGTACACCAGACTAGCAAAACACTTCACTAACATGGTTTTTATACCCTAAATAAGAATAACACAATAATCCATCGATAACCCAACGATATAGCACTTCGTTTGGGTTATATTAGGGCGGTAATACCAGCCAGGCTGGGCAAAATGGAGGCCCCTTGGTTTAAAGGGCTGCACACACCCACCTACTAGGCTGGCTGATGGGAAGAAACTGACTCTCTCTACCACCGCGGGGCCCTCACAGGGACGCTAGGGGGTTGCTAGATTTTTCCACATGTACATCTAACTTATCGGACTTACCAGCCAAAAAACCGGCTCAATTGCGTCATAAACTTATTTTCTAGCAATATAATAAGTCCATATGACGCGATCGCGTCATATGAGTTTTTGGTTCACTCTGCCATATGACTCGATCGCGTCATATATGTCTGGGAGAGTTAAGCAGCATCAGACTTTCTTCAGAAGATTCCTGCTCGATGCTTTAGGACTTTCGTTCACTATCTTTAATATAGGAGTGACAGTTTATTATTGTTTAGAGTAACTTTAATTATACCTACTTCTTGTTTGCATTAAATCATTTCAGTGATTTAATTAAGCTCTCTATCCTTTTCCTTGTATACATTATTAACGTAATTGTATGTTGTTGTGATCAGGCTGTATCAGAGATCATCAGCCTGTAGTAGTAGTGCATTTATACCGAGTTATAGGATACCCCGTTATCACAGATTTAACTCTGGAGGGTATAGGTGATTTTGTGCGCCGGCATTATAAGTTCGAGTGTTGGATCTAGTGTTACCGTTGTGGCTGTGTGCCTTTCTAGTCCAATGATTAAGAGCCCTTGTTTTATACGAGTCCCGGTCGTCGTAACAATGTTATTAATACGGTCTATCCTAGAGTGTACAGTTTCTCAAAATTCGCTGTTACAGAAATAATTGGCTGGTGATCCCAGTTCTCAAAGAATCAATTGTGGGACTATTAACTATAAGAAATAGGAGGTGATTCCATTCTTGGATGCCGAGGGGAAACAAACAAAACAAAAATGTCAAAATACGTCCCTGCTTGCCTGATAGGTGTGGTATTGTAGGTTGTGGCTTCTTCTCATAATATGTATGCTTGTAGGGTGTAATTATATATCTTTGTGTGTACTAAGATGTTAGTGATGCTATATAACATTTGTTGTTTGTGTATACATATGTCTTCTTGCAAGTGGGTCCAGTCGAATGTTTTGTTTTATCAAAGTGACCGATCAGATTAATTTGACTGTTCAGCTGTATTCGATAGACCCTGGACCAAAACGGTCCTCGGCCAACATGGCTGGAGAAAGAAACAACCATGGAGCATAACGGCCATCTATATACAGTACGCCACTTAGCACATCATTCAGTTATGGCGGTAACGACCACGAACGAAAATGGCTGTGAACCAAAACCTTTAATCTGCCAATACCGTATAACACACATTACCATATACCAGCCATTAACATATACCAGACATTACCATAATGCCAGACATTTCCATATACCAGACAATACCATACACCAGACATTACCATATACCAGTCATCACCATATACCTGACATTACCATATACCAGACATTACCATATACTAGACATTACCATATACCAAACATTACCATATACCAGACATTACCATATACCAGTCATTACCATATACTAGACATTACCATATACCAGTCATTACCATATACCAGACATTACCATATACCAGACATTACCATATACCAGACATTACCATATACCAGACATTACCATATACCAGACATTACCATATACCAGACATTACCATATACCAGACATTACCATATACTAGACATTACCATATACCAGATATTACCATATACCAGACATTACCATATACCAGACATTACCATATACTAGACATTACCATATACCAGACATTACCATATACCAGACATTACCATATACCAGACATTACCATATACCAGACATTACCATATACTAGACATTACCATATACCAAACATTACCATATACCAGACATTACCATATACCAGTCATCACCATATACTAGACATTACCATATACCAGTCATCACCATATACCAGACATTACCATATACCAGACATTACCATATACCAGACATTACTATATACTAGACATTACCATATACTAGACATTACCATATACCAGACATTACCATATACCAGACATTACCATATACCAGACATTACCATATACCAGTCATCACCATATACCAGACATTACCATATACCAGACGTTACCATATACCAGACATTACCATATAACAGACATTACCATATACCAGACATAAGCAGATACCAGACATTACCATATACTAGACATTACCATATACCAGACATTACTATATACCAGACATTACTATATACCAGACATTACCATATACCAGTCATCACCATATACCAGACATTACCATATACCAGACGTTACCATATACCAGACATTACCATATAACAGACATTACCATATACCAGACATTACCATATACCAGACATTACCATATACCAGTCATCACCATATACCAGACATTACCATATACCAGACATTACCATATACCAGACATTACCATATACCAGACATTACCATATACCAGACATTACCATATACCGGACATTACCATATACCAGACATTACCATATACCAGACATTACCATATACCAGACATTACCATATACCAGACATTACCATATACTAGACATAACCATATACCAGACATTACCATATACCAGACATTACCATATACTAGACATAACCATATACTAGACATAACCATATACCAGACATTACCATATACTAGACATAACCATATACTAGACATAACCATATACCAGACATTACCATATACCAGACATTACCATATACTAGACATAACCATATACCAGACATAACCATATACCAGACATAACCATATACCAGACATTACCATATACTAGACATAACCATATACTAGACATAACCATATACCAGACATTACCATATACTAGACATAACCATATACCAGACATAACCATATACCAGACATTACCATATACTAGACATAACCATATATACCAGACACTACCATATAGGCATATACCAGACATAACCATATATACCAGACACTACCATATAGGCATATACCAGACATTACCATATACCAGGCAATACCATGTATTTGACAGCACCGTATACCAGACATCACCATATGCCATATGCTTAACCCGAGAACTGAGAGACGACTCTTAAGAGGTTTTGGTGGTGAAAGCTGACGAACCTCTTAAGATCCAAGGCCTAAGAAGAGCCTTTTAAAAGGCCCCAGTAGCACTTAAAACAAAGGAATATGTGATTAAGTGAGATAATCCCCCTCCATACCATCTATCGCTCCTCCATATGGGTCAAAACCCCCTCCTTCCCCCCCCCCTTCAATTATCACCTATTTTTCCTCTTATTCTCTTGTGTATCGGTTTATTTACCGCGCCAATATCTCCAACCCAGTTCCAAGGTGTTCTCATGCACTTATCGAGTGCGTGGGGAGTGAGTGAGAGACCTCAGTCTCACTTCAGGCCGAGAGAGAGGAGGGTGTATTTCTTGTTCGCCTCACACTTCATGACTGGAGGGTCAGCAATAATTTGTCTTTTTCACCCCCCCAATACTATTCCCACTTGTTCTATTGCTGTTACATGTTAATATCTTCATATTAAACGTAAAATAGGCACATATGAACAAGTAATAACTATATTTACTGTAAAATTACGATTTTAGGCGGAAATGAATCCTAATATCGTCTCTTGGCGGTAGGGTGTGCACTACCAATAGCTCGCGCTTAATAACAGGTTAATTATCATTGAGGATTTTGCTTGCTTTTGCCGTTTCGAGCGATGTACTTTAGTGTGTCGCCTAGGCTAAGGAAACACCTATGCAGACTTCCTTCAAATTAGAAAATGCCGACCCAGACCCCCTTCAAGCAATATTTGTACATGTTTCGATAGGAAAATGTCACACTGTCCTGAAGGCCAATTTCCTTAACGCTACAGACTTGCTATCACTCGCCCAGTATAATAATAGACACCTGGATAGGGGATTCGTTTTATTATCGCAAAAAATAATGGAGTGAAACGTCTCAAAATGAAATACATGAAAACAAAAACATTAAAATCAAACACTCAAGACCAAATAGGGTTAAATAGGTAGTAGAGTTCCTCGGCCATAAGTATGATACTATAACTCCACCATCAGCAATATGTTTTTCGCTTATGAAAAACGCCCTTGTAATTCTATTTCTTGAGTAAAGGCTGAGATTAAAGTTTGTTGTGTTACGCCTACCAGCGTTGGCAGAATCGCCTCTCGTTAGCCGATAGCGCTCACCAGGGCAGTGAAATGGGCTACAGTTATCAGAGAATGTTGTTCTTTCTTTCATAGTACTTGCATTGTTACAGACAGTCTAGTGGTGGTCTTTATTTTCGTCTGTGACAACGGGAAGCATTTTATGTCATTAGTAGAATATAAGAGCATTGTGGAGGGAGAGAGAGAGAGGCGAGAGCGTGGTGGTAATATGTGCGTGCGTATGCATGTGCTACCTCGCTCGGAGGAGTTTTCCCGTCCGCGCGGGCTTTCCCTCACCTTTGATTGGCTGGTGGCTCCTGGCGCAGCCTAGGGACCTGCTGCCTTGTGACGTCTCGTCCCGTGATTGGCCGACCATCGCGCCCTTGTGGGCTCCTGTGTAACCAGCCTCCTCCATGAGGGTTCCCGGGAGCTGCCTTCCTCAGGACAGGCTTGGCGTGCATGCTTCTAACATCCCTTTGCATACTCTCTCCCGATCACCCCCTTTACCCCTGTCTCTCTCTCTGACCTTCTTCTTTTCCATTGCTCCTCACCTTTATTCAATTACTTATCCCCTTGGGTTCTGCATACGGTTTCCATAGCCGGCCCATTGTATTGTATGCGCCGTCCTCTGAGATATTTACATGTATTTAGAATAGGATTGAGGGTTCTTAGTTAGTAGAGGTTAAGAACTCTGTGTGTGTCTCCATTATTGATTTAGTGTTCTGGTCTTTTATTTAATGCTAGACTGGGATAAGGTTACTGTAGTCGTTGTCTCCGATGTGTGTATGGTTCGTTTATGCCTACACGACTTCGACCGGTCCTGTGGTAGCCTAGGTTGTCTTTTCGGCTGCGTCTTTTGCGAGTGCAGCATTGTGTTGACTGAGGGCTTTGGCCTGTTCCACTTCCACACTTTGCTGCCTCTTTGCTTGTCTTTTGAGGGTCGCCAGGATAGAACCAGATACTTGTGATCTGGATCTATCAAGAGAGCACCCCAGTCAATTAACGTAACTTAAAGGATGCAGTCTTAACCCTTAATTAGCGGCTCACCACATAAGTAGAGTTAAATAAAGCTGGACTATGTGGCGCTCGACATATGAGAGTGGCAATTTCAGCACGTAATGTTGCTGAGAGAGAGAGATAAGTGGTGGCAGGAGAGTAGCGAGCGTATGACTGCTCCAGACCACTGCAGTGAACCTACTGACACGAATCTATCCTCCTACCTCTCACTCGCTATATAAGGAATTGTATGGGGAAAGTGCCTACATGCTTTTGCACTCGCGTTGCACGGTTATTGCAAGAAAACTAGCCATCATAAAAGGATCGTTATGGTGTCATTCGAAAGCTCTGTTTATGCCCTTTCAGGGATAGATACTGTTTTACGTTCTGGGTCTATTAGGCATGAAATGATCACGTAAACAGCCTATTTTGGCTAAAACCCCCCTCGGGTACATAAATAAACCGCATAGGCCGCTCTTAAGGTGTTAAGGACATCGCTGGGCTACGAGCCTGTCTTGTTCAACCCCAGTTCCTTACCTAGAGCATCCCAGCTAGACATTATTAGTTGAGTAGACACTTGTTAGTATTTAATATAAGCTCTTTGATATGTACGCATTATTATTCACAGCATTTATTAGTCTAGGTTGTTGCTGAGCCGCACAACCATAGCAGAATGTTTCGTTGATGAAGAAGTACTTCTTTTAGTGTTGAGCATTACTACCGTTGCGCATTTATAGTATTCTCGTGTCAGTTAACATTATATGTCCTATCTTTTAGTGTATTCAGTCTACACGTGTGGTGTCCTGCCTCCTGCCTTTATTAATTTAAGATACGAGCATCTTATGAGCATCAGACTTTCTTCAGAAGTTTCCAGGTCTATGCTGTAGGACTATACTTCACTTTCTTTCAGATAGGAGTGAAGAGTTTATTGTTGTTTAGAGTAACTGTATTGAAGCATCTTTTGATTGTATTAAATCTTGCAGTGATTTAATTGATATTTCCATAGATTCCTTTTTATGCATTTTAACGTAACTTGCATCTTGTTGTTATCAGGCTATACCAGTGTGGGTTAGCCTGAAGTAGAGTAAATTTATGCCCAGTTAAGGATACCCCGTTATCTCAGATTAACTCTGGAGGGTATAGGTGTTTTTGTTCGCCGGCATATAAGTTTGAGGGTTTGGATCTAGCGTACCGTTGTTGGATAGTGCCCTATTACTAGTCCAATCATTAGGTGCCCTTGTTTTATTCGTAGCCCCGGTCGTAAGAAATGGCGACCTTGCCTAGTATCATATCTTAGTTGCAGGATTGTTGGACATTTGTTTTTTGAGGAATATTTTGGACACATGGAATTTTTTTTTGGCAACGTAGTATAGCACTTGAGTTGTCTTCGAGCATTTTTTTGAGTGAATAGATCTACATGAGAGTTAGGTACTCCTTTTTTTTTATAAACGTTGAGAATTTTCGGTGGACACTATGTCGAACGACGGATCAATGCACAGTGAGGACACAGTACGGGAAGCAGACTCTGAGGTGCAGCAGCTGTGTTTGTTGGAAGGCATTAGAGTAGTAACTAGTGAGGAGGATGCAAGGAAGTTTCTGGAGATGCCTATTACTGTTGACCGGGTGTCGGGGATTGATCGGTATAGTCTCCAGTGTTTGGCCACAGTCATGGGGCATGTTGGCACTAGCAGCATGACGAGAGGTGACCTGGTGGCCTGTGTGCTCGGCGGGGTGCGTGGGGCTTCGGGTGGAGCGGGAGCTGGGGCACCTTTGGCCCAGCCCCCTTTCCACTTGACTCCTACCACGGCGCCCCCTCGGGCTCCGGAGCCGGGTACGTTCCCGCAGGCCGATATTCACTGGCAGCGTGGTTTGTCACTGGGTGAGTCTCCAATTGTTGCATCTCCTCCTCCTCAAGGTTTAACTGCAGATATGATCTTCCAGCTTGAGATGGCTAAAATGCAGGCTGAGCAACGAAAGCATGAGGCTGAGCTCGAGCAACGGCAGTGGGAGGCTGAGCTCAGGAATCAGGCTGCGGAGAGAAAGGCCATACATGAGCAGCAGCAACGGCAGCGAGAGGCTGAGGCTGAGGAGAGAAAGGCCATACGCGAAGCTGAGCTTCAGGTTGAGGCTATGAAGTACTGTGCAGACAGAGATCTTGAGAAGTCTCGGGTGGAGTCGACAGGGCAGCGTCTCGATTCGGGGAATCGAGGTCTGGAGCAGTCTTTATCGCACCTTATTAAGTTAGTCCCTGCATTTGACGAGTCGAGTGTCACCGAATTTTTCCTGCGTTTTGAGAAGAAGTGCCGGGAGCACCAATGGCCCGAGGTTAAGTGGGCAGCCCTTGTTTCCTCTAGGTTGGTTGGCAAAGGACTCAAGGCATATGATACGTTGCCCTTGGAGTCTTGCATCGATTATGAGGTACTGAAGGAAGCTGTTCTGCGGGTGTACGAGTTACAACCAGAAACATATAGGTTGAAGTTCCGTGGTGTTACGAAGGGTCGTGACTGCACTTTTCTAGAACATGCCCGGGAACTGTCTGATGCATTGAGAAATTGGTTGAGGTCAGAGAAGGTGACGACGTTCGAGGAGCTTGAGCAGTAAGTCCTTCCAGAGCAATTGTTCAAGTGCACAGGCGGTGACCTGACTTTGAACCTCAAAGAGAAACAGCCTAAAACTCTACAAAAGGCAGCTGAGTTGGTTGACCTGAGAACGTCACTGATTCGTGGGTGCGGGTCTGCACAACGGACCGATGCAGTTAACCCTTAAAAAGCGGCTCACCACTTAAGTCGAGTTAAATAAAGCTGGACTATGTGGCGGCGCTCGACATAACTCGAGTGGCAATTTCAGCACGTAATGTGGCTGAGAGAGAGAGACAAGTGGTGGCAGGAGACTAGCGAGCGTATGACTGCTCCAGACCACCGCGGCGAACCTACTGACACAAATCTCAGCTCCCTCCTCCCTCTTTCACTCGCTACATACTCAATTATGTACCGAAAGTACCGAATTACCTACTTTTTGCACTCGCGTTGCACGGTTATTGCAAGAAAACTATCCATCATACAAGGATCGTTATGGTGTCATTCGAAAGCTCTGTTTATGCCCTTTCAGGGATAGATACTTGTTTTACGTTCTGGGTCTTATTTAGGCATGAAAATGATCACGTAAACAACCCTATTTTGGCTAAAAACACCCCGCTGGGCGGTACACATAAATAAACCGCATAGGCCGCTCGTAAGGTGTTAACAAGGGGCGCAACACTCCCCCCCCCCCCCCTCCGAGTCAGTGATGCACAATTTAATAACGAGAATAAGAGCAATGATACCAATTTTGATCACAAACCTAATACCGTCCCATTTAAGAAAGGTCAGGGCCCTTCCCCACCTCAGCGGAAGTCTAATGGTGAAGTAGAGTGTTTTAAGTGTCATAACAAGGGGTATTTCGCACATTCCTGCCCTAGTAACCAACCTACTGCAGTCGTGTCTTTGGCTAGCAGCATTGGGGTGTCTCTGAGGTCTTCTGCATTTACCCGGGGTGATATGTCAGATGCAGGGGCACAGCCAGTGAAGGAGTGTCCGGAAGGCTCGAAACCTGTCCGCGATGCTTTTTGCGACCATAGAGGGCGTGGTTGCATGAGTTGGGCTGGTTGTATGCAGGGGTTGGAGTTGTTGCGTGATACGGGTGCATCCCAGACTCTGATGAAAAACTTTACAGGCCAACCAATAAACGCGGCACGGGTGGTTGTGGTGCAGGGCATTAATGCTACAAGGTCATACCCGTTGGTTCGAGTAGAGCTGGATGTTGAAGATGTGACATGAGAGTTGGATGTTGGAATCGTGGAGAAACTGCCAGTAGAGGGCGTCGACCTTCTTCTCGGCAATTACTTTGCGGTACCTGCTTCTGAGGTTCCACCCTTAGTCGGTGCCGAGAGGGCGCCCGACGTGAGTAGGGAGGGGCAGGAGTTGGTCGAGAGGTGTCAATCACAGCAGAGGGCGTGTGTTGACACCCGATCTCGTGCATCTAAGGTGTCACAGCCTATTCCTCAGTCTCTAGACCAGTGGAGGAACGGTCGGAAGGAGAAAGCTAAAGTTGGGAGTTTTGTGAGTTTTGCTCCAGCGGCTCTTTTTGGCGACTCAGTACTTGACCCAGAGGTGAGCTCCGGAGTGGCCCCAGAACCTGTCACACCTAGTGACATGGTTGGGCGTGATGGCACTCCGCGACTTAGTAGTTCCCAGGTGGAGGAGAGTTGTGGGAACGGGGCTATTGAACACGAGGACGGGGAAAACATGTCATGTGAACCTGTTAAAGGAGTTTGTGAGGCAACCACCTGAGCAGCCTACCGTCCCTGCGTTGGTCTGCAGCGGCCAAGGTGGAGAAGGAGTGGGGGGCAGTGGGGCACAGGTGGAGGAGAGTTGGGATTGTCATGTCTCGGCGGAGCAGTGGGCGGGGGACACGAGTCTGGTGGCTGTGGAAGCGCTAGAGCACCTGACTGAGCAGCAGTGTGCAGCGCTCCAGCACCAGCTCGGTTCATACCCCACTGGTCGTGCCGGGCACCCAGGCCTCACAACTCATGCGGTGCACGATGTTCCGCTGGCAGGTCACTTGAGTGTTAGTCGACCGTTAACCTCATTGTTCACCTCTGTTCACCTCTGTGGGGTGGAAGTGGAGTGGTTGCATTGAGGCAGTTGGACAAAATTCAAAATAAAGCTATTAGATTAATCAATAACCCTGCAATCACACAGGACCTTCCTACATTAGCCATACGAAGAAACGTTGCATCCCTTGCATTATTCTACAGATATTTTCACAGCAATTGTTCCGAGGAACTTGCTTCAATTGTGCCGCCTCTCCACATCTTTCCCCGTAGAACTAGGGCAGCTGAGAGCGCCCATGAATTTACACTTTCTCCTCCACAATGCAGAACTTCTGCTTATCAGAATTAATTTATCCCCAGAGCTACTACTCTTTGGAATTCACTTCCCTCGAATTGCTTTCCACAAACTTACAATCAACAAATGTTTAAATCCAGTTGTTACAAACATTTTATGAATGGAGGATGCCTTTAGGCACTTGGACCTTTTTGTTTTATCTGTGTTTTTCCTTCGTCCGTTCATTGTCTCTTAAAAAAAAAAAAAAAAAAAAAAAAAAAATTGTTTCGGTGGTTCAAGGTGGGTGACGAGGCTTTGGCATGGTTGTCAGGTCAGGGTCAACCCATTGCTGCCAAGGGTGGTGGTCAGAAGGAGGACATTGAGCTGATTGGTGAGGTTGGCTGTGGAGTGGATGTGCCTGGTCGTCGCATAGCCTCCCAATGCTGCTCTAGTCGAATGCATCAGCCCTACCATAGACCGACTGCATCTGGCCATGTCGCTGAAGGCGTTGATGCTGCGCAGGCAGATGTAGTCGCAAGGAATGTGGGGGTGCGGATGTATGGTAACGGCGGGGAAGCCTTAGCAATTATGAACTATGGGAGTGACTACACAGGTGGTACTGATTGTCCCTCTCATGACCTGGCTGTTCTAGGGACGAAGGTGGAGAAGGAGGGAGACTTTAGTTTAGAAGCTGCGGTCTCGGCTGGGTTTTGGGAGGGCACTAGGCATGTTGTTCTTCGAGATAAGTTGCAACCTCTTGGTCCTGAGCGACAAGAGGAGTTGTTTACTAGGCTGTGGCAGTACATCCGCATGTTTGTTGCTTCTCCAGGCCTGATATACGGGGTAGAATCCGACATGGAAGCTGGAGACAGTGCAAGGCTCAAGTTAGTTCCCTACCGTATAAATCCTGCTCAACAGCCTGTCGTGAAAACAGAGCTAGACAACATGTGGAAAAAGGGTCTGAGGGATAAAGGATATCGTGAGTGGTCGTTACCAGTGAGTTTGCAACCTGAGTTGAGTGGCAAGATCCGTGTGTATGGTGATTGCAAGAGTGTGGAAGCATTATCCCTGACAGACACCTATCCATTACCTAGAGTTGACGACACCATAGACCGCATCCGGGCTGCCTCGCTCATCACGAAGGTAGAACTAGTGAAAGGTTATTGGCAGGCCCCGTTGCCGGAAAGAGCGAAGAGAAGTGCCAGTCTTGTGATGAACTGGGCAGTTTATCAGTGTCAGTTGTTGTTTTGCTGCCGGAACACAAGTTGGATGTGTTGCATGCTAAGGGCACTGATAATGTTTTGGCTGATTCTTTGTCACGGGAGGGTATGTTTGCAGGAGAACCCTCGCCGTTCAGTCAGTGTGTGTTGAGAGTGGAGAAAAAGCAGGCTTGCCCCTGTAGAGCAGCCGTCAAAAACAACATTAAAATTAAATAAAAAAAATCACATAAAAACTCTTTCTTTTTTATAGTTAATTGTAAGTTGCCAATGTTATAGCTAAAGTCCTAAGTTGAACCTGTCTTTCACTTAGTAGGCTGGGCTCTGTGAAGCTTGCTCTGGGAGCATAGCAGGCTAAAATTATACTATTATGTTTGGGAGGGGCTATAAGATTTTCTTTATGCAAAATATTTTGTTTTATTTAAAATTGAGCTTTGCATTTCATTTCTGGTGGAGTGGCTAGTTGTGATGGATCTTGTCGGCATTCTGCCTTGTCAGATATGGTGCTCGCCTAATGTTGAGCGTCCCATATCTTGGGCGGGGTGTGACGCCTACCAGCGTTGGCAGAATCGCCTCTCGTTAGCCGATAGCGCTCGCCAGGGCAGTGAAATGGGCTACAGTTATCAGAGAATGTTGTTCTTTCTTTCATAGTACTTGCATTGTTACAGACAGTCTAGTGGTGGTCTTTATTTTCGTCTGTGACAACGGGAAGCATTTTATATCATTAGTAGAATATAAGATGCATTGTGGAGGGACAGAGAGAGAGGCGAGAGCGTGGTGGTAATATGTGCGTGCGTATGTATGTGCTACCTCGCTCAGAGGAGTTTTCCCGCCCGCGCGTGCTTTCCCTCGCCTTTGATTGGCTGGTGGCTCCTGGCGCAGCCTAGGGGCCTGCTGCCTTTTGACGTCTCGGCCCGTGATTGGCCGACCATCGCGCCCTTGTGGGCGAGCTGCCTTCCTCAGGACAGGCTTGGCGTGCATGCTTCTAACATCCCTTTGCATACTCTCTCCCGATCACCCCTTTACCCTTGTCTCTCTCTCTGACCTTCTTTTCCATTGCTTCTCACCTTTATTCAATTACTTATCCCCTTGGGTTCTGCATACGGTTTCCATAGCCAGCCCATTGTATTGCATGCGCCGTCCTCTGAAATATTTACATGTACTTAGAATAGGATTGAGGGTTCTTTGTTAGTAGAGGTTAAGAACTCTGTGTGTGTCTCCATTATTGATTTAGTGTTCTGCTCTTTTATTTAATGCTAGACTGGGATAAGGTTACTGTAGTCGTTGTTTCCGATGTGTGTATGGTTCGTTTATACCTACACGACTTCGACCGGTCCTGAGGTACCCTAGGTTGTCTTTTCGGCTGCGTCTTTTGCGAGTGCAGCATTGTATTGACTGAGGGCTTTGGCCTGTTCCAGTTCCACACTTTGCTGCCTCTTTGTTTGTCTTTTGAGGGTCGCCAGGATAGAACCAGATACTTGTGATCTGGATCTATCAAGAGAGCACCCCAGTCAATTAACATAACTTAAAGGATGCAGTCTTAAGGACATCGCTGGGCTACGAGCCTGTCTTGCTCAACCCCAGTTCCTTACCTAGAGTATCCCAGCTAGACATTATTAGTTGAGTAGACACTTGTTAGTATTTAATATAAGCTCTTTGATATGTATGCATTATTATTCACAGCATTTATTAGTCTAGGTTGTTGCTGAGCCGCACAACCATAGCAGACTGTTTCGTTGATGAGGAAATACTTCTTTTAGTGTCGAGCATTACTACCGTTGCGCATTTATAGTATTCTTGTGTCAGTTAACATTATATGTCTTATCTTTTAGTGTATTCAGTCTACACGTGTGGTGTCCTGCCTCCTGCCTTTATATAATTTAATATACGAGCATCTTATGAGCATCAGACTTTCTTCAGAAGTTTCCAGGTCTATGCTGTAGGACTATACTTCACTTTCATTCAGATAGGAGTGAAGAGTTTATTGTTGTTTAGAGTAACTGTATTGAAGCATCTTTTTATTGTATTAAATCTTGCAGTGATTTAATTGATCTTTCCATAGATTCCTTTTTATGCATTTTAACGTAACTTGCATCTTGTTGTTATCAGGCTATACCAGTGTGGGTTAGCCTGAAGTAGAGTTCATTTATGCCCAGTTAAGGATACCCCGTTATCGCAGATTAACTCTGGAGGGTATAGGTGTTTTTGTTCGCCGGCATATAAGTTCGAGGGTTTGGATCTAGCGTACCGTTGTTGCATAGTGCCCTATTACTAGTCCAATCATTAAGTTCCCTTGTTTTATTCGTAGCCCCGGTCGTAACAGTTGGTACAAAGGAGTACAAAGGAAATCAAGCAACAACAGGTCTAGTGACCCTTCTAGGCTGCTTGTCCTCCAAAACACAGAGGATCAAGTGTCCGAACAGTGGTTTAGAGTGGGTAAGGGAAATTTGGGAAGGGAACTACTGCCCTGAAACTAATATCCGTGGCAGGATTAGGAAGTTAGTAGGGGAATGATGGGTTAGTATCATAACACAATTATAAGTGATCTTTCGTATATCTGAGAAAAAGAGAGTGACGTTTTAGTAATATACTGTACTGTATATACTGTACTGTATATACTGTACTGTATATACTGTACTGTATATACTGTACTGTATATACAGTATAGTATATACTGTACTGTATATACTGTACTGTATATACTGTACTGTATATACTGTACTGTATATACTGTACTGTATATACTGTACTGTACTGTATATACTGTACTGTACTGTATATACTGTACTGTATATACTGTACTGTATATACTGTACTGTATATACTGTACTGTATATACTGTACTGTATATACTGTACTGTATATACTGTACTGTATATACTGTACTGTATTACAGTACAGTATATGCTGTACTGTATATACTGTACTGTATATACTGTACTGTATATACTGTACTGTATATACTGTACTGTACTGTATATACTGTACTGTATATACTGTACTGTATATACTGTACTGTATATACTGTACTGTATATACAGTACAGTATATGCTGTACTGTACTGTATATACTGTACTGTATATACTGTACTGTATATACTGTACTGTATATACTGTACTGTACTGTACTGTATATACTGTACTGTATATACTGTACTGTATATACTGTACTGTACTGTATATACTGTACTGTATATACTGTACTGTATATACTGTACTGTATATACTGTACTGTATATACTGTACTGTATATACTGTACTGTACTGTATATACTGTACTGTATATACTGTACTGTATATACTGTACTGTATATACTGTACTGTATATACAGTACAGTATATGCTGTACTGTATATACTGTACTGTATATACTGTACTGTATATACTGTACTGTATATACTGTACTGTACTGTATATACTGTACTGTATATACTGTACTGTATATACTGTACTGTATATACTGTACTGTATATACTGTACTGTATATACTGTACTGTATATACTGTACTGTATATACAGTACAGTATATGCTGTACTGTATATACTGTACTGTATATACTGTACTGTATATACTGTACTGTATATACTGTACTGTACTGTATATACTGTACTGTATATACTGTACTGTATATACTGTACTGTATATACTGTACTGTATATACTGTACTGTATATACTGTACTGTATATACTGTACTGTATATACAGTACAGTATATGCTGTACTGTACTGTATATACTGTACTGTATATACTGTACTGTATATACTGTACTGTACTGTATATACTGTACTGTATATACTGTACTGTATATACTGTACTGTATATACTGTACAGTATATACTGTACTGTATATACTGTACTGTATATACAGTACAGTATATGCTGTACTGTACTGTATATACTGTACTGTATATACTGTACTGTATATTCAGTACAGTATATGCTCTACTGTACTGTACTGTATATACTGTACTGTATATACTGTACTGTATATACTGTACTGTATATACTGTACTGTATATACTGTACTGTATATACTGTACAGTATATACTGTACTGTATATACAGTACAGTATATGCTGTACTGTACTGTATATACTGTACTGTATATACTGTACTGTATATACTGTACTGTATATACTGTACTGTATATACTGTCCTGTATATACTGTACTGTATATACTGTACTGTATATACTGTACTGTATATACTGTACTGTATATACTGTACTGTATATACTGTACACTATATGCTGGTACCGGTATATACTGTACCGGTATATACTGTACCGGTATATACTGTACTGTATATACTGTATATACTGTACTGTATATACTGTACTGTATATACTGTACTGTATATACTGTACTGTATATACTGTACTGTATATACTGTACTGTATATACGCAATAATCCTTGATGAATCTGAGGGGGAATAAAATTAAGTCATTAATTTGCAAACGCAGGTTTGAGGCAAGATATTTATCTAGGCGAAGTTTTAACAAATCAACGGTGCTGCAGTGGTAATACTATTAAGACTATATTTTATTCCAGGAGGTGCCAACATCATAACAAAAGGGAGTCTCTCAAAAATTCAAACAAAATATAATTAGACCAAGGTAAAAATCGTGGAAGGAAAAGTCCCAGCATAAAATAAATATAAGTGATAAACACGATAACTACGTTCAAAGCGCGCCGTCTGCTTAGTAGGTTACTGCAATTATAAATAGGTTGACTTAATTATTTCTTGGTATAGCAACTAACAAAACCGCGGTCTTTGCATGATTATCTGTATGTAAATAGCCTTCGTGCTTGAACAGTGTATATATCTTGTCTTAATAATATCTAATGTTTTCTTATTTAATGTATAGGGTATTCCAATTATATTCCAGATTTAACAGGTATACTTGCATACTTAAAATGTGAGGAACACACATTTTAGGGACGGACTGTATGTAAATTATATGGAAGAGGACCCTTGTATTACTTGTATAGCATTAATCTAATGGTAAAGTTTGTTTTTGAGGTTAGGAACAGGTTATATATCTTAACTAATTGTGTCAGATCTGTTACGGTGAACAGCATCATTCATTTAAATAAATATTAATGGTCATTGTCTTGCAACTCTAAAGTTTTTAAAACTATTCTTAATTCAGCAATGTTTAAGCATTAATATGTTTTCATAATCTACTTTCAGATTGCCAGTATGGTTTCATTAAGGCCCACTCTGCTGGTGATCTTTCTAATCTGACTAACATTTGGTGCATTCTTAAGCAAATGGTTGTAAGTAGTGGTTTGGGGAAGCCCTTTTGTTTTAGTATGTTTGGCTTTGATGTGGTCCCGGGGCCTGGTCTGACCTTTACTACTGCGTGCAAAGTTGGAAGCATGTTTGGGAGGGGATGGGTTGAGAGTTTAGTTCAGCTGGGGCAGGGAAGGGAAAAACGGAAAATTGGAATATTTACTCCATATTAAAGCTCACAATAATTTAACACGATTGTTTTCGTAGCCGACTCATTATTATTTGCAATTGATGACAATGCATTATTATTATTGCAGTTCATACACGAATTTACTAGAAATAACTGAGTGAAATTAACAATCTGGAAGACTTGATAATATATATTCATTTTTACATAATCACACTCCTGTCCAAACACAAAGCTTAGTATACCAAAAACATATATTGACGTATTGGTAGCTGTAACTCATTTAAATGTGAATTTGCTAAAGTGAGAATAATTATCCAACTTACAGAATGTTAATATGCAAATCCTTTTATTGTATATCAATGTCAATAGAATACAATATCCTGCCACAATAAGTTTGACCAGAGAGTGTTAAAACCGTCTAATAATGGTCAGATTCAAATTTAAGTATGCGTCCTCGAATACTGAAAGGTAGGATGGCAAACCGGGGCAAAGATATTTCAAGCCTGAGTTGAGTACGAGAAGGAATACAGAAAACTACGTATTGAATTGTACTGTTTTGTCCATTATATCATGTCCAGGATATGCTGTAGAATAATCGTCGATAACTTATTCAATACAGAGTTTTCCATACACCAGACTTTAAACCTGTGTAGTCCAATATTTTAACCATTGTTCTGGATTAGGGCCAACGAGTCCAATATTACCTTATTTAGTTAATTACGAGTCACTGAACCCAAACTTAGTAAAGCCAAGTTTTTTCTACTTAAGGAATCAAACTTTGGCCAAACTTTGCGTCCAGCTTGCGCGGCGAGTTCACTACTATTGTTATTATATATAACTAAACTGTCTTTCAGCTACTCTACCTTGGTAATGTCATATCGTAGTAAACATATATACAATTCAATTGCTTTATTCTCTCTCTCTCTCTCTCTTTCCTCTTCAGTTATCAGATACTCCTGGTAACATTGTCCCTGGGTGTCAAAGTGCCACCATCGCCATTCAGACAACATCACTTGCATCAATACAGCCATAACTAAACTGAACGATATAGTAGGTGACCATATTAATATAACGGTCAAGATCCTCACGACATCAAAGGAGATGGATGTGTGATCCACCGTTAATAAAATGGCATTATTTCAGTTAACAATGGAGTTAACTGGTGCAAGGTTACCCGTAAATTATAGTTTCGTACTTGAGATTATTACAAATGTGTGCTATTATCGTAAGGATAGTATAAACCTATTACTTTTTGTTTTTGTTGTGCAATGTGCAATGCACATGTTAAGAAGGTTACCTTAAGCTTCCATTCCAGGTCACCCCTACACCACTAAATGTCTTTGCAGCTAAAACCATCCCAAATTCTAAGAGTACTTCTGGCCAAACAGAAATCACCAAGTAACTGATGAAACATGAACCTCACCACTTGCAGCAGACTTAGGAAGTACACCATACCAGTAGTAACAGAAGCATGAGGTTTCATCATAGCAGGACTTTGTAAGTAGAGGGTAATTGCAACTTGACATCCCATGAGGCGTATACTTGTATTGGTACATTGCATGACGCACGTAATGAATGCAGTCGGTAACAGGAAGCGACTAAATTTATCACCAAGGCTCGAACCGCCCTCCAATGAAGAAGAGGAGCAATGTTATCCAACAGAAGTATTGTTCTACGAAACGCTCACTGCCAGATCTTCAACCCTACTGTCAGCCAGTATCATCCAACCTGAATATACACCACCACAGGACCAAGAGTCCCGACCGATATCTCAGGCTGTACCAAGGCAATAGTGTAGTAGGAGCAATCTGCATAAGCTATGGTGGGAATTGTCATCCAACAAAATTATGATAACATACATAAATTATTTACAATAGACAAGTGTACCTCGAAACCATTTGTATTGCTGAAGCCGTGCATGACGCCATTAAAAACAAAAATGTAATTCATATTATTCATTACCCATGTGCTAAGTTATGTCACATTTACTTACATAAAACACTAATTCTTTGGCAAATAGATATTCAGTTTTAATCCATCTTTTGCCGGACGCCGTGATCCCCGAAGGGGTTGCCACGAATGAATCTCCCCCATTCACCTCTGTCCCCAGTCAGTTGATGGGGCGTCAACTGACTGGGGACAGAGGTGAATAACCAACACCGCTGTCACACATATGCTTCTTAATACAATCCTTCCACCTCTCTCGGTTCACCTCTCCCTCTTTGTCCTTCCACTTCTCTCTCGTACACTCTCTTAGTAATTCTCTTGCTTCCCATACGTTCCACATGGCTGAACCATATCAAAGCGTTCCTTTTCACACTTTCTAGTGCATCTACATCCACACCACACCACTCTCGTACTTCTTCATTCATCTGTCTATCCGTCCATGTAACTTCGCACGCAATTCTCAAGTAACTCATTTCCACCCTTTCTCACTCTTGGTACGAGTCTCTCCACCAACGTCCATGCTTCATTCCCTTACGTCAAAATCGGGATTACCACACTATCATGCAAGGACTTCTTTACTACATGCTGACTACTCTATTTCTTGTTTCAGTGTACCTACAACCCTCTTCCCCTGTTGCACCCTCTCCTGCACTTCTTCATCCATACGCCCATCTTTACTCAACACACTGCCCAATTACTTAAATGAGCTGATATTCTCCATAGCCTAACCTCACATAACCTCACCTCACACTCTGTGACTGCACCCCTTTCAAAGACCATAACCTTACTTTTCCTTGTATTTGCCTTCACATTCCGTTTTTCACACACTGTTCCAAACATATTTACAAGACCCTGCAACTCTCATTCACTATCGCTCATCAGAGCTGTATTGTCCGCAAACAGCAGTACAGGCAACTTCCACTCATTTCCTTCCCTTATCAGCGGTAGACCAACATCCACTGGTCTTTCTTGTATGTCTTTCATGACGCCATCTATAATATATATATACAGTATATTGAACAACCATGGGGACATCACACAACCTTGCTTTAACCCAGCATTCAGATCAAAGAACTCGCTCTGTCCATTATCCACACATACTGACTCCTTTGCACCCACATACATGCTTATCACTGCTTTCAGCAACTTGCCATCTACTCTGTATATTCTCAGTACTTTCCACAGACCTTCTCTATCAACTCTGTCATAGGCCTTCTCCAAGTCCATAAAGACAGCATACAACTATTATGCCTTTTTCAAATATTTCTCCACAACACATTTCAAAGAAAAAATCTTGTTTACACTTCCTCTTCCCTTCCTTAACCCTCCCTGCCAGTCACCTATCCATTTCTATAATATCACTCTCACTCTCTCGATCACTACTCACCATTTTCCCTACTACGCTTAGAATACATATCCCCCGGTGATTACCACACACTCCTCTGTCCCATTTATTTTTATACATGAGGACTATTATGTTTGTCTTTCAGTCATCAGACGCACTTTCCTTCTCCTATGCTAGTTTACACATTTTCCATACCCATTCAATCACTATTTCACAACCATGTTTCGGCATTTCCCCACCCACTCCATCTATTCCTGATGCTTACTCCATTTTTAATCTTTTCAAGGCTTCACAATAATCTCCTGATCCCCACCTCTTCCTCCACTACTTCTCTTATTCTCCCAACCATACCCCATCCAACTATGCTTGTGCGCGTTTCATTCCTTACGTTCAACAATCCATTGAAGTGCTCCCTCCATCTCTCAACTCTCTCTTGCTTCTCGGCTAAAACTCGCCCATTCTTAAATTTCACACCTTTACTACTTCCCTTGCTACCCTCCCTAACTTTCTTGACCTCTTTCCAGAACATTTTCTTACACTTCCTCCATTTTTAATGTTTGACCGTTAAGAAAAAGATAACTGGATTATGGCATCAAACTCAGGAAATCAATGATTACTATATAAATATAGACTAATGCCCTCCCTCTCACTCTCTCTCTCTCTGTCTCATGAATTTTAGCCAGATGGTGTGAAGAGAGCCTTCTACTTTGCTGTCCTATTCTCCTACTATAAACTGTTTGTGTCTATAGATGTAGTATTAAGGCCGGACAATGTGTGTTCTGAGTATCTTTGTAACTGTGTTTCTCTGACATCGCATCAATATATATGGTACTAATGGTATTTTACAGTTCAACTTAACGAGGTTATCTGAATATTCAAAGACATCTATATTAGCTTAATGGATTAAAAACGCATGACAAATTCGAAATATCATGCAGTGGAGAGAGAGAGAGATATATATATCGTGTGTTTCATTACGTTCATACGTTCAATTTATCATTGTATGAAAGGCACAATTTGAAAGATATATATTGAGAACTGACAAACATATTTGCATTTAAACAAGGTAGACAAGACAAGAGAGGTCGCAGTTGGTTAATTCTCACCAGCCACTTTAGCCCAGGCATTTCACACTCACCCATGGTAATCCGATGGACCCAGATTATCGCATACATACAACTTCTGCTTAGACATTTCAAAGTAAGTGGGTCTCCACTAAGTTTTAATTACTCTGTGTACACGTGAATAAGCCTACATGAATGAAAAATATGAAATAAATATATTTATATAGACACATATACGTTTAGAGATAGCACTGTATGTGTATGTATACCGACATGAACAATTGTGCATGAACAAATCTAGAGAATTTTCTATATATGAATGTTTAAATATATATTTTGTTCTCTCTCTCTCTCTCTCTCTCTCTCTCTCTCTCTCTCTCTCTCTCCAGCGAAGAGGAACATTGCCACTCACTGTCATCCATAAATAGCATCACTGAGAAGATACTGGTGGAGTTACAAGCACACTGACGACAATGGGGAGATAAAGTGATAAGAACAAGTGTGTTTATGTGCGTGCGTGCGTGTGTGAGTAACTGAATATAAATTACTTACAAGGCATACTTTGTATCTCAAAGATCTTGCGGTAAAGTACAGGTAGATTGCTGTAGTTAACGATGTGTTTATTTTATACTCCCCACCCCCCACAAACAAATATATAAATGAACACATAACAAATAAATCAATAAATACATTAAACACAATACAAACAATGCAAGGGTGAAATGTGAGAGCTTTGATTTCGCAGTACATTGCGAATTGTGCATGCACAGAAAAGACAAACATAACCTTTGAGATAAGTTTGTCTCAAGAATCATAATTCATGTATATATATTAAAACAAAAAATGTTCAGTACTAAATCTCTTTAATTCCAACATTCAGCAAATATTCGGTATATTATTCTTGTTGAGGGTCAGCATCTCGTTAGAATATGTCATAAAGTCGAACGTTTAATTAATAACTTTAACACCTTATTGGCGGACTAGGCGGTCTATTTGACCGTACCGCATAGCGTCTTTTTTTTTTTACACTAAATAGGGTTGTTTCTGTGCTCATTTGCATGCCTAAATAAGACCCAGAGCGTAAAACAAGTATCTATCCCTGAAAGGACATAAACAGAGCTTTCCAATGACATCCGAACCATCCTTGTACGACCACTGATTCTCTTGCAACGATTGTGCAACACAAGTGCAAAAACCCTGAAATAAGGTAATTTCCTTACATAATTACCTGTGTAGCGAGTGAGAAAGGGGGGAGGAAAGTAGAATACAGTTCAGTATGTTCACGGTGGTCGTGGGGAGCGGTCATAAGGTTACTACTCTCGTCCCACCGCTCAGCTCTCTCTCTCAGCAACATTACGTGCTGAAAATGGCGCTCGACAGCTGTCGTGCACCGCCACTTAGTCCAAATTTATTTCACTCGACATATGTTGCGTGCCGCCAGTTAAGGGTTAAAGACGTGCTCGATTTCTCGCTTCTTATCCTTCTTATGATTTGAAAAGTCCCAGAACTTACCATTAAGTGTAGAAAAGTACAGCATAACAGAATCGCTGTTGGAAACGAAATATTACTCTATTTATTGAAAGCTTCACTAAGATTTTTTTTTTTTTAAATATGATGAAAGTATTAAAATTAATATCAATAATACTGGTATATATGTATAGCCGCTAAAAGGGAGAGGTAAAAGTTTGACATGGTGTTCTGTTGCTCTCAAAACGTTTCAATTAAAGAAACTTGTTCAACCAAAGAAGATGACAAATCTTAATTAAACATTGACCTAAGTACTTTTTTTTTATCAAGAATAATTGTGGATCAACAAATATTGATGCATTGGTGAAGATAATCGAACCAACGGAAAAGCAGCCACTCTTAACATTCGGGAGCTATGTTTTGCTTTAAGCTCAATTATTTTATTTCATTATATGACGATGGGCTTGCTTACATAAAGAAAACGCGACATTGTCCACAAATTATTTTGAATACATACAGTAATTCGCAATATATGATTTGTTCTCATTTTTAAAAGTGTGCAATACATTTTTTGTTTAAATGCATAGGCCTACATAGTAAATTACACATGTAATCTATGCATTAACAATTATTTCGTCCAAATATAGCTCTCGCTAGTTATGAATAATGTGCATAATGACAGGATACATTAAACATAGTAAACACAATAGAGTGAAAACTACAGTAACGCTTCCTAGCTTTTCTTGTTATCCAAAAACAGTGAAATGTAAGAATTCGTACGGGAAGGTTGAAGCACGTGCGCTTTAGTACTAAATGCATTCATCATCGCTCCATAAAGGGTAGGGTCACAATGATTGCACACATAGTGGAAGCATAGAATGTGCTGTCCACTCAACAAAATTCCGCAGATACCCTTTAAGTTAAGTTAGGGGAGGTGTGGTGGAGCGGTCTTGCCACTGGACTGGTAACCCAATGGACCCGGGTTCAATGAAAATATATTATTGGGATGGAATTTGTGCTCTACCTAGAATCAGTGAATTACCCGAAAGCCCATCAAAACGCCAAATAAATACCCTCATTGTTCCCTGATTAAATAACATTGTATGAATATTCCCATATTCAAAATATGCTACAGGGGGACAATGCCTAGTGATTTCATTGCTCAATAGGTGGCGTTCTTAGAGTGAGAGTCCGAGTCTAAGAGGTGAGACAGTGAAACACTTGAGCGAGGCAGCTTCAGAGATAGGGCTGCTTCACGTCTTAAGTGAGCAACTAAGCCCCATGCGAAGGCAAGATGGCAGGGGCTGGTTGCAGCAAAAATGCTTCACATGTCTCACTCCCTAGACTGGAACGAGACCTCACAGGCTTCACAGGCTTCACCGTTCATAACGGTTGAATGTACAGGCTCTCAGCCTATGCCCGAGAGGGAGTAGTTGGAATATAGAAAACAAAAAAAGTAACCATGAGCCCTCTCCATGATATATATATATATATAATTATATATACTGGGGCAATAGAGTGTTCCGTATGAAGCTCAGTAGCTTGGTTAATCTGTTCTACATAACGAACTAACTGGGGCAATTGGCCTTACGTTTGGGAAAGGCCTGGAAGTGTCGCGCAGTATCGTAGTGAAGCGTAACAGATCATTGTACAGCACAAAGTTATTATTATAAACCTGCGTAAAAAAATAGCCATTCTTAGCTATGTATGTGTTGTTTGTAGCCTTTCTGTAGGTGGTTCTTAACCCGAGGAGCGCGATAGGCCTCACGGAAGTGTCTGTATAGCGGACAGTATAGGACTCACGGAAGCCCATAAAAGAAAAGAAAAAAAAAGCACTCTAATATAAGCAGTACAGTATGCGATTATGTGGCATATTAACCCTCTACTAGCTCCTTCCCCTCCCCCACATGTGACCCCCTCCCCTCCCTTTCCTACCCCCCCTCCTGTGTTCCCTTCTCAATTATTGGCTATTTTTCCTCTTATTTTTGTAATTCCACCCCTTCCATACACAAAATTTGATGTCATGGTCTTGCACATGAGCGTAAGACAGCCTCAAGGAGGCCCAGGAAGCACATCTATGTCTCTCTCTCTCTCTTCCACCCTCCCCCTTCTGCCACAAATATATGCGTTATACCAGGTTTTTGCTGGGGTTAATTGGATTAATTATGTAGGTTCTTACTTGACTGGAGAAGTTTAATCCACATTAACACATGTACAAAGGTAATAGAGGATAAATATAATACAGAGAGCACACATAAATTGTATTGTTCAATGTAATAAATCTCTCTTTCAGACATGAGATAGGTAAATATGTACAGTTAACCCGTCCAATCCCAGCGACGGCTATAGCCATCAGTAGATAAGTAACTTCCCAGTCCCAGCAACGGTTATAGCCGTCAGTAATGTATTTTGTTTTGGTTCTATCTATCTATCTATCTATTGCCGGACGCCTTACTCCCCTTACGAGGGTTGCCATACACAGAATGCCCCCAAGCGGACCTATTCCCTGTGAGAGGGACAACCCGAGCCAGTTTAGTGAAGGACTTACAGGATTGACCACTCAATGTAGGATCCGTCCGACTCCGAGGCCCTCTGTGTATCTGGTTAGCACTATTTTTCTACAGGGGTGTTCGGCTAATCCATCCACTAACCTGCCTTACCCTTAGGTAAGCAGTACGGATTTGTATCAGGTTTACTCCCCTAGACAGGTTGCCAACCAATGCTGACGAGTTGCATCCATTTTTTAAAGTCTGTAAAAAAAAATAAAAAATTATAGATCCACTCTTGTCTCATCTCTTGAGGTGAAAAGGTGGTCTCTCCCGTCATTTTGGAAACATTGCTTTTGGACTGCTGGGGACTTTTATTACTGTATCCTACAGTACAGTACGGGTTAATTACGCATGAACGAGGATCCAAAACTAATATCCCAAAAGAAATGACACCACTATTATGATGTCACACTGAGTACTTCCTTTGATAAGGCACTTCACTAGTACTTCTTCGAGGTCACACTAAGCATTTAAATAATAAAAGCACTTCTGTAGTATTCCAACGAGGGTCTTGGCCATGGTGGTGGTCCTGACGTGGATGGTTGACAGCGGATGGAAGTCGATGGAGAACTCTTGGGTGTAAGTCTTAAAGGACTATGTTCTAATATACCAGTGTATTTTTATTTTTATTTTTTTTCTATATTCCAACTACTCCCTCTCGGGCATAGGCTGAGAGCCTGTACATTCCACCTCTCAACACGGTGAAGCCTGTGAGGTCTTGCTCCAGTCTGGAGAGTGAGACATGCGAAGCATCCATCATGGCTCGAAGCAGCTCCTTCTCTGAAGCGGCTGGTTGCTTCGCCCAAGTGCTTCACCGTCTCACCCTCCAGACTCAGACCCTCACTCTCAGAACGCCACCTATTGAGCAGTGAACTCACTAGGCATTGTCCCCCTGTAACATATTTTGAATATGGGAATATTCGTACAGTGTTATTTAATCAGGGAACAATGAGGGTATTTGTTTGGCATTTCGGTGGGCTTTGTGGTAATGCACTGATACTAGGTACAGCACAAATTCAATCCCAATAATATCTTCCCATTGACATATCGGGATTTGAACCCGGGTCCATTGGATTACCAATCCAGTGACATGACCACTCCACCACACCTCCCCTATATGTATACGTATACATAATTATCATCGAGCGAACGTAAAGAGAAGTTATACCAATGTTGACCATTATAAGAGTTTTGATGCAGAACCTTCCTGCACTCTTGGGTGTTGAGTCTTGAATGTTATGTTCCGTTATGCCAGTGTATACGTATACAAATCATCAGACTAACGTAAGAGGGTTGGTTTTACGCAACGTCTCTTAACTGTCCTGACCATTATAAGAGTCTTTCCGGGACTGGTGGATGGGGTAATTTTGGCCTTTTTCGCATACGTATCTTAATGCCATTGCCTGGGATCACGTACCGTAAGGACTCTTATGCAAATTGCCGTTATGCTTTAAGCTACGGTATGTATCTCGCAGAGCCCTACCTTTTAAAAGCCAATTGCCAGTGCGTGAACTTTTAAAAGGGTCCAGAATGGGGTCGGTTTACTACCAATAAAGTGCATGTCAGTACAGCATTCTTTATTGACAGTAATTCCTAGTAATCGAGCAGAGGAATTAATATTAGGTTGCCACCAGTGTGATCCAATAATTAATTCCATTCATGAGCAAAGATCTAAAAAACCTGAATAAAATTTTATTTGCCAGTGCTTAATTAGTTTATCCAGTATATGCCCAAGTCTTCCAGCTCTTAAACTATCTTCCAGTGAAGTACATTTTAAGAGGTTTCCAACTGTTATAGATCTTAACTTTGCCTGTCATAGTCTTACCTCTTCTGGCAATTCTCCCGGTGTCCCCTCTCTGGGTAAGAAGGGCAGCTGTGCGGGGAAGAGGCCCTGGGGTGGCTGGGGTAGCCCCTCCAGATTTTCCTCTCATGGTGGTGATACGGCTTCGAGGAAGAAGGGCGTGTGGAGGTGTAGTGTGTATGCAAGATTCGGCTTGCCTTACCTTCCTTGCCACCTTTCCTTTTCCTGTTAGCATCATGGTTCTGGATGGTCACCATGATATCCTTGCCGGGTGTTTGAGGGAGCGCGGGCGTAATAGAGGCGAATCTGGCGTATCATGGTGGTGTGGTGGTTAGAGCTTCTTTTCTCGGGGGTATGGTGGTATGAGTGGAAAAATTGCTATAAAGAACGGTCCCAGCACTCTACTCTCTCCCTTCTGCTCTCCCCCTGTCACTCTCACTCACCCCTGTCACACCACCAGCCTGAAGATCGTTGTTAAAGTTTACGAGTCTGACAGTGTAGCCGGTCAGAAAGGGAAGGGTAAAGGATGTGTTTGTAGTATAGTTCCCTACAGAGGCTACAATTTGTAATGCAGCTGTTTATATTCTTGATGTGGCTTATGTGTGAATGTTTGGGAAGACGTGTTCATACCAGATAGTGTAATATTTAAGGCTTGGATTTTCGAGGAACCATGTAAATCAATTTAGGAAACGGATGTGCGGAGTGATTAGGAGGAAGGTTATTTTCATTGAGCTAGCTTAAGGTAAGATTTATATTAATATGGAGTGACCTACATGAAGCTAAAACATGAGTAAAAAGCGAAACTAATACATTAGCAGGTGTTACCCTATTATAGTTCATGGAATAAGAGTACAGGACTAGGAATTGCATTTTTCTGATCTCATTGACATACAAACAACTCACGATTGTATTCAAACTGGTGAACAAACGAAGGGATCCGGCGAATATCAAATTCAGCCTATTGGTTGTATCGAGACAAGTTGATTCCATGATCATTAATGAGTCAGCAGTGACCGATCTCTGATACTCGAAAATTATGAACACATCATTTGAGAACGAAATAGCTGAATCTCTGACCTTAACCCTTCACGATTATGACGCATACCATTACACGATTTTGTACAGATTAGGAATTGTCTGTGGCCGTCAATTAGGGGTAAATACTATTAACTCTTTAGCTCCCACTAGTTTTTCCTAAGCTGAATATAATCGTTTAACGATAGCCAGAATAAACCATCAAAGTGCGTCATAATCCTCATGGCGATTATTTGCAATATGTCACTCCAACTTGGTCAACTGGAAGACTACGAGCAAAACTCCTATATATTATTATGTTCCTTCCAACAACCAACTATACTCCTAATAACTCCTATATATTATTATGTTCCTTCCAACAACCAACTATACTCCTAATAACTCCTATATATTATTATGTTCCTTCCAACAACCAACTATATTCCTAATAACTCCTATATATTATTATGTTCCTTCCAACAACCAACTATACTCCTAATATCGATTAATGAAATTTACAAACACATGTGGCAGTCCGTGGATTCGAACCAAAAAGGGGCAAGAAGTACCTTGCCACTCCAAGCCATACATAGCCACTAGTTCCATAAGCTTAACTTATGGGGTTGACATAATCAATTATCAGGGACAATATAGTAATGTTTATTGATAATATTAAATGTCTACATATTATGCAACATGGATTCAGATCTTAAGAGGTCGTGCTTAACCAACTGTATCGAATTTCACAAGTATGCAAAATACATTAATTCACAAACAGTCTCAATGTAGTATATCTTGACTGTCAAAAGGCCTCTGCTGTTGTCCCACATAACACACTACATTAATGATATAGGTAATGTCATAAATACTATGATCCCCAATTTTCCAGACAAAAATCAAATAGGAAATATAGTAATTTAAAAAAAAAAAAAAAAAAAATATATATATATATATATATATATATATATATATATAGTCTGGAATTTGAGCTCCATAATATCATGGCAATCATGAACACGACAAATGCATATACAAATTAGTAAATGCCAGATAGTACAAATAGCCTCTAAAATCATTAATAAGAGTACTACATACACAGCGAAAATTAGAAAGCGTAACTCAAGTGAAATATCTTGGCTTCCTCAAAGATAAGCATCTTAAATCAACTAATCAATCAATGTACAAAACAGCAGCAGTAACCAAAGCAATGGGGCCCTATGATACATCATAAAATATAGTTATTACCTTAGTAAAGATATAGTTATGTTATTATATATATATAGGCCGTATATGGAGTGTACTATGTAGTTTTGGTATCTGTGTCTCTCAAATGACAACATTAAATTCGATTCTGTTATGTGTTGAACAACAACATTAAACCCGTCCATGAATAAAACAAAAAACATACAACAAGAGCTCAAGAGATCTCGATCTGTTTTCACTAAGCGGAGAATGAGAGGTCAACTTATAGAATGCTTCAATATTGTGAAAGTTTTAAATTAACACAATTTGCAACAATATTTTATGGCAGCAAAAGATAATGTGACAAGGGGAAGTTAATTGAAACTACCAGGCTGCAAAGCAAATCTTGACACAACCCAAAATGTCTTCACCTATAGCATAATAATGAATAGAACCATCTTATAATTTAACTTTTTAAGAAAAGGCTATAACTTTAAGAGAGAGGTATGGTGTAGACTTACACTGTTGAAATGCATACGTATTTCCATATTTCTGTAATTTCCTACAAATCCTCCAAGTGCATTCATTTCCCGCTATTTGCATTGTACAGTTTTTTGTCAGAAGGTGAGGAGAGACTATTCTTCTCGTATATCCTTGTCTTCCACTATCGTTTATTCCTGCGGTGTCTACTAGAGTTACATCCTGGCCACCTCGTTTGGATCGTAAAACACGAGTAGTCATTGTATACCACCTCCTTTATGTAGGGCATGTGGTACCCGTCATGCAACACAATCCAACCCCTACTCTGTGCAACTCTCCAACCCAAGAGTGAAATGTTACTCTCAAAATGTCTTCTATTCAACAGCTGAACTCTAGAACTCTCACCCAGAATCAGTCTTTCCCTCATCCTATGATTTAAATTGGTTCAAACTCCGTGTGTCTAGGCATTTTGGCTCGAACGTCCCTTGATTTTGGCTCTGTCCCTCTTTCAACTCTTGGGGAGGCACTCGCTACAGGCAGTTCTGCCTTTTGCCTCCCTCACTCACATAGAAAACAAACATTTACGTAAATCTAAAATGTGAAGCTATTACACTTGCCGTCGTTTTCAGTACGTCATTCTCCACTTCATTGAAACAGTACAATAAGTACCCTTCTCAAAACTGTTACCCCTTGAGGATCATGAGGCGTTTTGGCAATTTCGCTTGGGTATTATTAAGCGATGCTTAGGAAAGACCTCTAGCAGTCAAAGGGGTGAATTCGATCTCAATTAACCTGTTGACTCCCGTAGATTCCTCCTTTACTAAATATAATCGTCGATTAATAGCTAGAATAAACTGTCAAAATGAGTCATAATCCTCAAGAGGTTAACTTTTTCATACATTTACCTTCCGAGATTCCCATTTGTCAGATTGTGATATTTGTCATAGTTCCCCTCCCCTCAACCCTGATTAGACAATATCATTCTTCCTCCACTCGGAATAAACCCAATCAGCATAATAATCAGTGTCGGGGAGAAATGACAAATGGTCGCCAGTGTTCCAGAACTGCTGTTGTGTGTGTGTTTGTGCTATACACATATGTTTATATATAGATATAATAAACATTAAGGACGATTTAATTAACTACACATTTTGAAGAATATGACCGACTTTGCAGAAAACAAAACAGTTGACATATAGCCATTTTTAACCTGGATATCGTCTCACTGTATTTCCATACACAATACATTAATTACATAAAATAAGTGTATCAATAACATTTGTTTTTCTTGTGATAAGAGTTAAAGTGTTTAATTGACTAACCAATGTTATTGAAAGACCATGAGTTTCAAATACATTACTTGTTAATATGTTGAGGTGGGTGTTGATTTGGTATTTGTACCAATAGATTAAAGTTCTAGAATATTGCACTTTAAAGTATCTGCCAACAATCTAATGAAATATATAGCATTTCCCGAGCACAGATAAATAACATATATCCTGTTTTAATCATGTACTTATCCTTCACCTGTCTAGGTGGTGTAACGGTTAGTGTTTAAGATCTGTATATGGTATCCAAGGTTCGAATCCTGGGAGGATCACATGATGTCATTAATTTCATTGGGAGGTGTTTTGGTGCTGGGAGTGAAATTAATTGTATTTATTTATTACATGCAGTAACTTAGACATTGGTGATGATATGGATTAATGTCAATACAATCATAGTCTGTTCATTCTTTTAGGTTTGTAACTAAAAAAAGGACTAGAATAATGGAGTTCATTGTTCTACCAATCAGCTAGGGATTAGGTGTAGATATTTACAATCTATTATTTGTTATAGGTCATTTTGAGTTACAGAGGATACAGGTTTGGATTGTTGGCCTATCTATATTGAACAGGGTAATGTAAATGTGAGATATAAGTTGCATGCTAAGTACTGATTTATGATGAAGCATTTGTTCATTGAAAACACCAAATATGACAAACAATCCGCAGACTTTCATTAACTTGCAATTTATCCCGTACTTATCCTCTTATGTACCGGCAACGTCTTTTGTATTTAAATCCAGCTATATTTAGAGGTTGTTGTGCAGCATAAAAAGGATCTTTGGTAGTAAAACAGGGTTAAGTAATGTTGTTCGAAGTACGTTAATTTCTTGAGGCCCGTTTGAAGCTGAATATAATATCTTAATGGTAACCAGAAGTGTTAAAAGGACGGAACTGGTATGTACGGGTCATATATAGGATCAACATGTCTGCCCTCTTGACACTGTATGTATAGTACACATCATTACCGTCTGTCTTTTAAGATGTGGGGGAGGGCTGTGTGTTTGTGGACCCCCTTCTCCCTCATGTTTAGCCCCTTAAGTTTCGATATTGTAAAACATTCGTCCCGATAGCGTGGCGATTTAATGACCTGTGCTATTTACAGTAAGTGTTGATTATGTACCTGTGTGTATATATGTGTTCTGTTTGTAGACGAATGGAAGTACACACACTGCATGCAAACACGCATGCAACCACACACACATACACCAACACACACACACACACACACACCAGCTTGCAGCCACCACACAGTGTAATGAAGTCTCGGTTAAGCTTCACATTTACATAACTATATTACCCCATTCTCACAACCTCCCCACAATATTCTATTGCTTAAGGTATTATTTCTGGATCGCCTTCTCCCTCATGTTTAGCCCCATTAGATTTGATATTGTATTACGTTTGCCCCAATAGTTGGCGTGTTTATGACCTTTCATCCAATTTATTTGTAATTTTTAAGATGTTTTGTGCCATTTAGGCGTGTTTTTGTTTGTTTGCTGGCAAGCAATAGCATGCCTGCAATTCAGGAGGAAACGGTCTTTGCTCAGGAAATGTTTCTACCAAAAAAAGCACAAAGTTATCTTGAAGGAGGGTCGTGGGGGTATTGTTAATGATTGATGGAGGTTTGGGGAGGATAACAAAACAAAACTGCTATTAATATATAACTTTATCGTACAGCTCTGTGTATGTTTATCTCCACCAAAATGTAATCAATTTTGAAAGCGGCCTTGTGAGAGAATGTATAATTTTATGAACATGGTTTCGGAAAAATATACACATTTGGACGAAGATGAATGCAGGTTGATAAATACCTTCCCGCCGTACCAAAATAGAAATAATTATACTTCAAACAAGATTTAACCCCACTCCCATGTGTGCAGCAATATTCAATGTGATATATTTGTATACACAAAATTAATACACATAATAAATACTCTGAATTTACTCGTAAATAAAAAGTGCCTGCCTTGAGTTGAAAGCTTACACAAATAGTATATACGTAATGCGTTCTACATTATTGTTTATGTTTTTATTTTGTTGGCCAATGGCGGCAATTCCTACTATACCGTGTTCCTTATAATGGTAATTGATCTTATAATATTCGGATGTCATATGTGAATGCGCATAGTAATTAAATTGTGTAATGTAATTGTGTAATTAAATTATTAATTTGATAACTATGTTTATAAAACTTACTTACCTTATTTTTGAACTATTATCGTACTCAACTATCAACTGTATAGCCTTATTTTGATTATAAAAGTCCACAACATTTCCTGATCGACTCTTCCCAAATAGTTGAAATATTACCGCGATTGAGTTTCCTGCATCTCCAAGGTAGGAACCACACAATGTAGTCACCTAACTCCATATTGTAAACTAGATGAGCCTTTGTGAATCCACGGCACGCAAGCGTGTGGTCCCCATAGACGCTCCGGCCGCCGGATCCGTCCGCCGGAATCGTAAGTGAATTGTCGCGTGTGTGGGGTTCTCGTACGATCAAAAGTGGGCTGAGTCAGTCGGCCTCTCCGGCCCGATCACAACCTTCCACTGCCAGGTTCCTGGCTTCCGTTTCAGGCCAGGCGCCCGAAGAACAAAACGTCTATGGCGTTATCGTACGGTGTACTTCAGGTCTATAGCAACATCCGGTGAGTGAACATGACTACCACGTCCACAGATAAGGAGTTTATGTATATATATATATATATATATATATATATATATATATATATATATATATATATATATATATATATACTGTATATATCAACTTAAATGCCAGTTTAGAAAATATACCTTTATATTAGTAAATCCAGCCAAATTAAGTTATTACACTTCTCCAGACAATTTACATTTATCGAGACAACTTTCACAAATTATTTGTTTTTTCTCTCTCTCTCTCTCTCTCTCTCTCTCTCTCTCTCTCTCTCTCTCTCTCTTGCTAACTAGTTAGCTCTACAAAGTCTATAAGGATGATTTATGATTGTATTGGCCTAGACACCAAAATGTCTTTCCCTAGTGTACAGTATATATATTAGTTATATAATACGATGTCCATCTCATTATTTTGAGAGCAAAGCAATTGTTATGGGCTTCATCAAGATAGGATAACATTATAAACTGCAAATCACACTTGCTACAATAAAAGCCAGTGACTGCTCCTAGAGCTAAATCTAAATCCTGGTCACTGAGTGGAGAGGCCATGTCCACACAGTACAGCGTCTCGGCAGAACTGAAGTAGATTGGAATGTGTGTGGGCGACGCTGAAATCGGAGTTAGAACGGAACGTGATCTGTCGGCCGGAACGTTTATGGGGGCCTTAAATAGGCTGACCTGGAGTGTGACCGCCACATCATGAAACGGGTATCGTGTGTCAAAAGTGTATACTATCTGTGAAGTTATTGTACAGTCAGTTATATAACTCAGTGGACCCCTACGTTTTTATTTATGCATATATAACCCTTTTGATTGGATGGACTATGCTCTTCATTATTTAGTATATTATATAGTTTTGTGTTTGATCTAAACAACATGTCATTCATAATTACTTTCCGGTGATAAACTTGCATAATTGAAAATAAGTGAGGTCCACGATTTGTGTATGAGTGACTGTACACTCTTTCTGACTGGTTACTGGATCTATTGGCCAATACTTGTAATCTGAAGGTCGGCTATAATAACATGGCACTCAATTCAGTGCCAATGATCAAGTCAACATACAATCTCATCACCTTATGCATGGAGGTGTTTTGAATACACTTAAATCTTACTATAAATGTATTAATTATAATTAGGCCAGAAATCATCACCACTAACGGTTGAAACTGACTAGCGTAATTGCGCTAATATTTCAACCATTTTGGGAAGAGTCGGCCAGGAAAGTGGTGGGGAGATTTATAATCCATTTGGTCTAGCATTGTCTGTGTTTTGTTTTCTGTTTGCTTTTGTAATATAGGTTATTGGTCAACATGTGTGGGCTGATTATATTAAAGAGAATCATTTACACGTTGAACATGGAGGTGTGTCTCGCGTTTACGGGGACTAGATATAAAGTATATTCACGTTATGGTGTTTTATAGAATATTATGTGAAGGAAGAAACTCAATATTATGTGAAGGAAGAAACTCAATATTATGTGAAGGAAGAAACTCAATATTATATGAAGGAAGAAACTCAATATTATGTGAAGGAAGAAACTCAATATTATGTGAAGGAAGAAACTCAATTCAGTATAATGTCTGTCTTGAAAGTTAGGATTTTAGATAAACTTTTGCCGAGTGAGAAATTTGAGAGTGTATAGTGCATGACCTTGATACTCTGCAGGGAGTGTGTAAAAACTATGGTACTTTGGTGATATTATATTATGTTGATATTTTGGACGAAGCTGGTAGTGTTCCAAAAGTTAAGGCGGTGTCACATGAACGATGTTTCCGTCAATTTTTAAGAGTGATTGTAGTTTGGTACGTTCAAAAGATAAGTTCCCTATGCATTAAACAGTGTATCATAATCTACCTCCGATCTAGTTTCCGATTTCAATGCGGAAGAGCCTCGTGATAGTACGAGGAAACAAAATGATCATCGAAAATTGCCAGAAAATGCACTTGTGCGACACCATTTGTAGATGTGGCTGAGGAAGTTTTAGAGAGCTGCTGCATCTTTAAAATATAAAATTTCCTTCAGTTGGCTTGAAGAGAACTTGTATGTTTCGTGTATTATAAATGGAATAGTCTATGTTTCAGAAATATGGCCAGATAAAATGGAACTTAATTTTGGAATGCAACTGAATGACATGAGCATGGTGATATGGGTTCATGCTAAAGATAAGTGAAGGTAGATAACTGGAGAATAAATCAAACAGAATGAAATAATAATAGTGAGATAAATATATGGGGGTTAATGGTAAAGAAAAGGAAGCTAACCACAGAATAAAGGTGCGATTGGGCATTAGGAGTATCGCAAAGAGAAAAATAAAACCGTATATTGTATACTGACAGGATGAATTATAAACAAAACCTTATGGTGAAGATATGTCTGCAAACGCAGAAGGACTGTGTCGATGGGTAGATCTACAATAACGCAGGATTTATATTTTGATAGGATCTAAATTGAATAAGAACACAAATGTGAAAGATGAGATAGCCCAGCAGAGTGCTGCCTGGAATACCGCTCTGTGATGTGCAAATTATTAATCAATTGTTATGGCTAAGTCAGACTTTACAATGCAAATACTGTATGTATCACTATATTTGACTAATAATTAATCAAAGAACCATTGCAGCTGTTTGGAAGAATACAGTAGTGGGATGGGTAATCAAATGATTGTTTGGCTTAGCAAATCTGCTCTCTAAAAATGTTTGACGTAGTTGGTATGTGGGCAAATGAATACAGTTTCAACTGTGCAATACACATCTGTTTCTTTTCTTGCATGAATATATAACACAAAACATGAAGAGGAACACCAACTCCATCGTCTTCTCAGGACAATATAGCTACTCCACTATAAGTCACTTTTGTCTAGTGTTTGCTTAGCCTTTAGTTTGTTTGAAGCTGACCATAAAACACGGCAACTTAGTTCAGGACAACCAAATGTGGAGATAATAAATTATGTGCATGAAGCCAGGTAAATACTATCTGAACAAATCGATTAGAAATAGTAATATCTTTGAAATTGACGGTTATCCCAAATCATAATTACTCATCAGCAAAAAATATAATATATAAAATACATGAACAATATATTAATGCACATGTCAGAGCAGGAACACAGCTGGAATATTACTTAATTTGCCTCTCTACGCTGACACCAATAGTTGGTAACTTAACTACAAAGTGTAATCCACATTCATAGATTTATGTATATTATATGGGAAGTCAAGTTTTATGTATATTATATGGGAAGTCAAGTTTTATGTATATTATATGGGAAGTCAAGTTTTATGTATATTATATGGGAAGTCAAGTTTTATGTATATTATATGGGAAGCCAAGTTTTAAGTATATGCAATTATGCATTTTAAGATACGAATGTAGTACAAATGTAGGCTCATAAATAAGGTCTTCTCTATTGTTCGAGAATAATAATTTTAATGTTCAGGCTGTTAACAGATTGCACGGCAGTGTTACACTAGATATATACATCAATTACATTATCGCGTATAATAGTCTACAGAGAACCTATCACTTCCAGACCTCCCACACCAGTTTGCGATCAATAGCTCCATCTTGGTAATTGGTCCTCAGCCCAGCATTAGGGTAATGAGTTCCTTTTAGCTGTGGTGGTCTCAGGAGACACAACAACGGCGTCCTTAGTGAGATGTCTCTTATGTGACAGTCATTAACACCACCACACTCTAATCGAAATTACGGAGTCAAACTTGCGGGATATAGCGGGTAATGTGTTGGGAGAACACCACCGTTGTTGACAAATGTGCTTAACCACTCCATTATTTGCATTATGGAATTAAAAGTTTTATAAGCAATTTACGTAAATACTTTATTTTGCATAACTAACATTTATATATAATTATGTAAGTAATGCAAAACAAAGGTAATTTGTATTGTGATTATACAAGTTTGAATAGAATAATGAAAATTATAGGGTGGTAAGTATATACTGTATGTACCGGTATTATATTACTGATCATATAGGTATCCTATTCTTCGATATTACTTATACTTTGTCAAATTTGAGTACATTTAAAACATCACTTGGGAGAATACACATAGCTTTGTGCCTCAGGTAGCAGGATTCTGATACTGCTGACCCACACTCTTATCTTGTAATATACTGTACTGTCAACACTGAATGCTTATTGTAACATATATCAAGCTCAAATAGTGTACCAGTTGCTGAAGTGTTCAAAGTGTTCACATTAGCACATCAAAATGACTGAAATACTTATGTGTACCATTGTTATTCCTAGTATTGTTCCCTCATAACAGGAAAGGCCTCCTAGAAGGTATTAGCAACTATCCCTGTGGACCCCAGAAGGCCTTTGAGAAGCCCAAGGGCTATTCTAAAGCTTAACACCACTTACAACTGCACTTGAAAAAGTGTTGATGTCTTGGTTGGTGGTCCATATAACCAACAAGAACAAGAACACACAGCCAGCCAGTCATGTGACTCCTACCTTCAAGCATGTCTTGCGAACGTTGCATGAAAGCAGACGACAGTGCCTTAGGAATGGTTTCAATGGTGAAATAAATCATTAATCAATAATCAAAAGAATCAATATTATTACATAATACATACGGTAATCAATATTATTACATAATACATAATCAATATTTAATTGTTAAATGAATATAAACATGGGAGGTGTGGTGCCACTGCACTGGTAATCCAATGGTCCAGGGTTCGATGTATCAATGGGAAGCTATTATTGGGATGGAATTTGTGCTGTACCTAGTATCAGTGTATTACCACAACCCACCGTAATGCCAAACAAATACCCTCATTGTTCCTGTTTAAATTGCACTAAATGAATATTCCCAAATTCAAAATATGCTACAGGGGGGCAATGCCTAGTGAGTTAATTGTTCAATAGGTGGCGTTCTGAGAGTGAGCATCCGAGTCTTGGGGTTAAGACGGCGAAGCACGAAGGGGAAGAAGCTCCATGTACAGTACAGTACTGTATATGCGAAGGCAAGATGGCAAAGGCTGGTTGCAGCTTCACATGTCTCACTCCCAAGACTGGAGCGAGACCTCATAGGTTTAACCGTGTTGAACGGTGTAATATACAGGCTCTCAGCCTATGAGTGGGAATATAGAAAAAAAAAAAAAAAAATCCCGCAAACACTCTGTCTTATTTCCCACCTCACCTGTAACTCACGGAAATCGGGAGGTAAACACCAATTCCTAGGCTATCGTCTGCCATACTGACCTACTTATTTTAATCATAAAAAGTGAACCACTTCGTTTAGAGACTTCTAGCTTTCACCCATCGCAAGATAACAACGACTACTGCTGCTAGATATATACAGTATAATTATATATATATATATATTTATGTATATATATATTGTTACGTATCTTGATCCTCAAGTGGTTAACTTGATGAATCTACAGTAGATAGCACAGAGATATATATTAAGGTATCAGTCAGCTGAAGGCAAAACAAAAGTAAAATCTAATAAAATTATATCCTGTTGTTGCTTCCTTTCCTTTTGGATCTTAGGACTTAGTATCCTTTATTGACTGATACTCTTTAATTATGAAAAATACTGAAACTAATTAAAGTCATGTAGTATTTATAAAGAATTATTATTTAACCAAAGCTTAGTAGGCTATGGTTATGAACCGAAGAAGTTATATCTAAAGAAGGACTATTAATTCTATAAAAAGTCTTGAAAGATAAATATTAAAGTAAGAATATTTCTGTCTCCTACCCTTTTTGAAATGAATAGATAGTTTTCTTATATGTCCTTTTATTTATATTTAATGTAATTATTCTTGGTTCTTGTCTTACGTTAACAGTATTATATTATTATTATCATCAGGATTTATATCAAAGTCACATAAAAAGTTAGATATATATTTAATAATTAGTTAAATGTATTTCTTAACCACGTAACATTGAGGTTTGATTATGAGTAAATTAAGTTACAGGATCGCTTCATAGATTCGATTCAGGTCTCACTCAAATAATATGAAAAGCAAAAATAATATTTTGAAGCTAAAAGAATTTTCTTCAGCTTAGGAAATCACTAGAAGTAACATTAAAACATCCATGTTAGTCTAAGGGGATATTACTAATAAGAGACAATAGTATCACCGTACTAAACACCGTTAAGCAATGTAAGCTTAATTAAAAGAAAATTAAAGAACTCGTAAGTATGAATATATAACAATAGTATTACTTTCATCGTAACCCAATTACTTAAAGAGTTGCTTTAGTCCACAAGTTAGTCAACTAAAATAGTTAAGTACATAATAATAGCGTTAACGTTAATTCCCAATCACATATCTCACTAACCAACATAACGTAAGTGTTTACACCGAACACACTTAACACACACTTATATAATCTGACTGACAGTCACAAACCCATTATAATACTTCACCCCGTCTTCCTCCAGCTGCAAGTTCACCTTCCCAACTCCAAATGAGACTGATTTGAATGCCCACTACTCGGGTCTTATATACTAAACAATGATGGTGTAGGAACGAATCAGGAGGCGAGTGATGGTGCGCGCTCCTATCATAGCTCCTCGAGTTGCATAACAGGTGCCTGGTCCAATCACAGCTCCTGGCATCGATCATACGTCATAGCGTCGGGTCATCGAAGTAGTTTGCAGGGTCCCCTATGACGCACGCAGGTGTGAAGGCTTGTTTGCTGGTATGCGGGCGAGCTGGTTTCCCACTCGCTAGTTCGCTCGCTTGTCTGCTTCGCCGTTTGGGTAGTTTGACTCCTTCAACTCTAATTCTAACTCTTAAATTAACATACAGGGCTCCGTATGTCAGACCTCCCCCCTAGAAAAGAGTTTAAGGAGTATAGTACATAATATTAAACATAATACATAAATAGATTCACCACCAGATTGGCAACAGCAAGATTATAATGAGGATATAATAAGGATATCACCCAAAGTAGGCAAAGTCTCCAGGTACCACATCAGAACATAGCCGGAACGTAGCTGGAGCGTTATTCGAACTGCAAGGCATATCACAGCTGAAGGCTTAAAAGCGCCCTACTAAAACATGATATTTACCTCGCTACAAGGGAGAGCTAATTGCCAAAATCCTCTCATTAAGTTAAACTTACTGCTGTATGAGGCCAACCTGGTAAATGCAATCTTTGATCCGTGGCAGTGGGTAGGTATCGTTCTTTGTGACAGCATTAACTTGCCTATAGTCCATACATAACCTATGGCTCCCATCTGGCTTTGGCACAAGTATGACCGGACTACTCCACTTGCTTAAGGCCCTAGTGATCAGTTCGTTAGATAACATAAAGACAAGCTCGACCTGCAGTATACTCCTGCGTTGTGGCGAGACATGGTAGGGGGATAGTTTAATGGGAGTTGCATCCCTTACGTCGATATCGTGCACGGCCAAAGAAGTGAGCCCTGGAGTATCACGGAACACACTCGGAGACTGAGATAAAACAGAGATTAGTTGGGTCGCTTGATCAGAGGGAAGATGACATAGTTTAGATGGTAATTCTCTCCATGCCACTGAATTATACTGAAAGTTGGATAGGCTACATGACAAGTCAAAGTCTGCATGGATACCTTCAGGCTCTGGAACAGTCTGTTGCGGGTCAGTAAGAGAACTGAAGACTTCGTCCGCACCAGGCTGTCCACAGGTCCTGACATTCACTGCCACAGTGGGAGAATCTGGAGGAGAGGAATCAGGGGACCTGTGGTAGGGTTTCAACATATTTATATGGAATACTTGCGTGGGCTTTCTCCTGTCTGGGGTAGTTACTAGATAATCGGTAATGCTCACCCTCTGAATGATCTTATATGGGCCCCTGAACTTGGCAGATAAAGGTTGGCCAAAAAGGGAGAGCAGGACCAAAACCTCATCACCGGGCTGAAACTCCCTCTCACAGGCTTTTCTGTCATACCATTTCTTCATGGAGCTTTAAGCCACTGTCAAGTTTTGAGCGGCAAACTCACATGAGGATCTCAGCCGGGTTTTGAAATCTGAAACATACTTGAGGAGGTTTTGGTTCCCCTCCTGGCCAACTAGGCTATCCTGCAATAGTTGCAAAGGACCTCTTTCCTGGTGACCGAAAACTAGCTCATTAGGGGAAAAACCCAGGGATTCAGTTGGAACCTCACGAGTAGCAAATAAAAGAAAAGGCACCCCCTTATCCCACTCAACTCCGGTCTCTGTACAATACTTACGTAACATTCCCTTTAATGTCTGATGATATCGTTCGAGAACCCCTTGACTCTCTGGGTGGTAGGTGCTAGACTTAACATGCTCGATACCCAACTCCTTCAGGGACTGCTGAAAAATGTTAGAGGTAAAATTAGTTCCTTGATCACTTTGCACCTCATGGGGGAAACCCATTCTGGTGAAGAATTTGAGCAGTTCCTTGATGACAGTTGGAGCAGAGGTAGTCCTTAAGGGTATAGCCCCTGGGTAGCGAGTTGCCATGTCCATGATAGTTAATAAATAAATGTTACCTTGGGAAGTCTTAGGCAATGGGCCTACAATGTCCACTACCACCCGAGTAAAAGGATTCTCGAAAACGGGCAAGGGCACTAGAGGATGTATAGGCACCTTCTGATTGGGTTTTCCTGTCATCTGGCAAGTGTGACACACTCTACAAAACTCCACTACATCTGCACGCATTCCTGGCCAGTAAAAGTGGGCTCTGATTCTGTCTAGAGTTTTTCTCACACCAAGGTGTCCTTCCAATGGTATACAATGTGCCATTTCCATGATATCTCTACGACAAGGTTTGGGGACTACTACTTGATGGACGTCCCAAGCCCCGTCATCGATTGGTCTGTGTGGCTGTCTCCATCTATGCCACAATACTCCTCCTTTGAGGTAGAAACATTCACCACCCTCCTTCTCACATCCCTCTTCACTCATGGACCTGGCAGCTAACTCCTTGCATTCACTATCATCTCTCTGTAGCTCTACCAGGCCACTAGGACAATTTGGAGGGGTTTCATGGTCATCGTTAGGGTCAAGATGAGCCATAAAGGTGTCAGATAAATCCACCTCAGTCACATCATCAGGCACAGTTGGAGCGTCATTCACACTCTCATCATCCCTTTCATCAACTCTTACATTCGGTACATTTCTGTCTGAGGGAACTGCTACTTGAGACATTGAACGTGTGACAGCACACACAGGGAAAACTGTTGGCATCTCCTTTTCGAGCTCACCGGTTAGTGGCTCGTTACCAGGGGAAAGTGACAAAATGGGGTCTGGTCGGACCTTCTCACCTGCTACATCATTCCCCAAAAGGAGTGTTACCCCAGCCACAGGGATATCTTGGGACCTACACAAAGCTATGGTGGCCTCACCCTGTAGTAACTCACATTCAATTTCGCCTTTTACCAAATGTGCATAAAATTGGCCTCCAGCACCTCTCATTACAACTGGTTCGCCAGGTGGGCACTCAGTGTAAGGATTCACCATGAGGGTGCTAGTAGAACCTGTGTCTCTCAGAATTTTTACCTCATGCATACAACCATTTAATCTCACGTTGCCAGATGAAATAAAGGGACGGTAACTGTCCTGCACTGATGGTGAAATTATTATTGGCTTAACCCTAGTGGGTTGCACCACACATGCTACTACACCCCTGTCTAGATGGTTTACGTTAGCTGCTAGGTACTCCTTCTGTCGGGAGTCCTGCATTAAAGGAACTTTTGGTGCTAGGTACTCCTTCTGTCGGGAGTCCTGCATTACAGGCACATATGGAATTTGAGATACGGCGGCAACTGTCTGCCCCGATCTCTCGGTTTTCTCCTTGGCCCAGCACTGATAAGCTAGGAGGCCTCTCATGCCACAAAAAGTACATACTTTAGGGGATACGGGAACGTTCCCTCTTTGAGCATTACTATTAGTTTGGGGCCCACTTCTGTTACCATTGCCCTGAGTCGCATTTTTAGTTGGGGGAACAATTCTATTTTGGCTAGCTGGGGAAGACGTTATAGGCCTGTGACTGGGTCTGTCAGATTTGTGATTGGGATACTTAAAATTAGAACTAGAATTATCGTAGGGCTTCTTTCCACGAAATTTGTTGTTGAGCACGTATGTGTCAGCCATGTCAGCGGCATCGGCAAGACAATCTACCCTTTTCCCCTTTAAATGATAGGATACAGAAGAATAAATTTTCCATAGGAAATTTTCTAACAGGACCAACTCCTTCAGATCGTTGTAGCTTGTGACTTTCTTACTCTTGACCCAATGATTGAAAGTTTTAGTCATGGTCCTGGCAAATAACTTATGGGTTTCTTCTACTTTCTTCTGGTTTTTACGGAAAGATTGCCTGTAAGCCTCAGGCTGCAATTGATAGGTTTTTAAGATAGCTTCTTTGAGATTGTCATAATCCTGCCTAACTTCTGCTACTTCAGACAAATACGTGGCTCGAGCCTGCCCTGTCAAAACCGTTTGTAACATAAAAGGCCATTGATCTCTTGTCCACTTCATACCTCCAGCAACTTCCTCAAACAAAACAAAGAAATCCTGCACATTATCCTCAGTGAAAGGTGGAATGACACTAGTCATAGTCAATCCCAGAGGGGGAGCAATTAAGGGAGCATTTGTAATGACATTTAGTTGAACCGTACGATATTGATATTCACATTGTTCGGTCGTTGCTCTGGCTTTTATGCTGGCTTCTTCGGTATTTATTCTGGCTAGTTCTATATTTAGTCTGGCTTGTTCGGCATTTGCTTCGGCATTTATTCTGGCTTGTTCGGTCTTTATTCTGGCTAGTTCCAGTACTTGATCACCGGTCAAACCAGGTGGCACTTGTTCATCAAGTTGGCTAGGTTTACTCGGGATCCCACCAACTGCTCCGTCACCCTCCCCGCCTTCTACAGGGAACAGGTGGGTTTTTATGGTCTGAGCCACCTCTACTTTGGACATGTTTGAGACAGTTAACTGGAGATGCGAGGCAAGCACTTTCAGTTCGGATTTTGACAGACAGTCAATATCAGGGGCTGTGGGGTCTGATTCTATGAAAACTCTAGCATCTTCGTCATTAATTAGTTGAGGCATGATTAATATTTGATTTTTAAGTAGTGAAACAGTAATGAAACTGAGTGAAACTGTATGAAACGAATCCTGGCGAGGTCGCCACTCTTCTGTTACGTATATTGATCCTCAAGTGGTTAACTTGATGAATCTAGATAGCACAGAGATATATATTAAGGTATCAGTCAGCTGAAGGCAAAACAAAAGTAAAATCTAATAACATTATTTCCTGTTGTGGATTCCTTTCCTTTTGGATCTTAGGACTTAGCTTCCTTTATTGACTGATACTCTTTAATTATGAAAAATACTGAAACTAATTAAAGTCATGTAGTATTTATAAAGAATTATTATTTAACCGAAGCTTAGTAGGCTATGGTTATGAACCGAAGAAGTTATATCTAAAGAAGGACTATTAATTCTATAAAAAGTCTTGAAAGATAAATATTAAAGTAAGAATATTTCTGTCTCCTACCCTTTTTGAAATGAATAGATAGTTTTCTTATATGTCCTTTTATTTATATTTAATGTAATTATTCTTGGTTCTTGTCTTACGTTAACAGTATTATATTATTATTATCATCAGGATTTATATCAAAGTCACATAAAAAGTTAGATATATATTTAATAATTAGTTAAATGTATTTCTTAACCACGTAACATTGAGGTTTGATTATGAGTAAATTAAGTTACAGGATCGCTTCATAGATTCGATTCAGGTCTCACTCAAATAATATGAAAAGCAAAAATAATATTTTGAAGCTAAAATAATTTTCTTCAGCTTAGGAAATCACTAGAAGTAACATTAAAACATCCATGTTAGTCTAAGGCGATATTACTAATAAGAGACAATAGTATCACCGTACTAAGCACCGTTAAGCAATGTAAGCTTAATTAAAAGAAAATTAAACAACTCGTAAGTATGAATATATAACAATAGTATTACTTTCATCATAACCCAATTACTTAAAGAGTTGCTTTAGTCCACAAGTTAGTCAACTAAAATAGTTAAGCCCATAATAATAGCGTTAACGTTAATTCCCAATCACATATCTCACTAACCAACATAACGTAAGTGTTTACACCGAACACACTTAACACACACTTATATAATCTGACTGACAGTCACAAACCCATTATAATACTTCACCCCGTCTTCCTCCAGCTGCAAGTTCACCTTCCCAACTCCAAATGAGACTGATTTGAATGCCCACTACTCGGGTCTTATATACTAAACAATGATGGTGTAGGAACGCATCAGGAGGCGAGTGATGGTGCGCGCTCCTATCATAGCTCCTCGAGTTGCATAACAGGTGCCTGGTCCAATCACAGCTCCTGGCGTCGATCATACGTCATAGCGTCGGGTCATCGAAGTAGTTTGCAGGGTCCCCTATGACGCACGCAGGTGTGAAGGCTTGTTTGCTGGTATGCGGGCGAGCTGGTTTCCCACTCGCTAGTTCGCTCGCTAGTCTGCTTCGCCGTTTGGGTAGTTTGACTCCTTCAACTCTAATTCTAACTCTTAAATTAACATACAGGGCTCCGTATGTCAGAATATATATATATATATATATATATATATATATATATATATATATATAACCGTAGACTACAGTAGATCTGGACTGGACACGAAAATGGAACTTTGCAGTAAGGGACCGAAAATCGGAGAACAAACCCCCAAGTTCGAACCTCGAAACCTAGAAAATTTGATATTTTCGCGGTTTCGAGGTTCAAATTTGGGGGTTCGTTCTCCGATTTTGGGTCCCTTACTGCAAATTTCCATTTTCGTGTCCTGTCCAGATCTACTGTAGTCTATGATATAACATAGGTTAGGCAATTTTTTGGCGTATATATAAGCGCGCCAAAATCTCGAAAATTAGACAATTAAACTGGATTCAGCACTCGCGAGAAAATTTAAAGGCGCGAGGGCCTGTGGAATTAGGGTTAATGGTTCTACTGTATTGTTTTTCAATATCCGCTCAGGAAGATTGCCTAACGTACAGCCAGTAACTTGTACAACTCAAACGTGTTTACTGTTTTAGATAATCATATTTTATATGTTTTAAGATAAAGCATTGTGTGTATGTGTGTACTAAGGACATGTAAGCCTACAGCACACAGTCATATTTAAATGGTAATTAATTAACACAAACATTAAAATATGGTTTCAAGTGCGTTTAGGTAATACGCAAAAGAACAATTTCATTATTTTGTGTATATTATATAGCAAATTTCGAATTATTTTATCTACGCTGTTAACTTATTCTCTCTGTTGGACTCCTACGATCACAACCTTACTTCTGTTACCTATTTTATCTCTCCATTATGGCCATCCGATCCGCCCACCTGGCCGCGCTTGTGGTAGTTTGGTGCTGCTGACTAGGAGGCACTTCGGCTGTCCTTTTTTTATTTCCCATGTAATGATCTATGCATCCGTGGCTGTGGACCATCGAAGTGTGCTGAGTGCATTACCAAGTTAATCCTTTCAAGCATGGAGGCATACATTCCATTTTCATTCTCTTGGCCTAATGCAAACATTCTTGCTTTACTTGTTCTACTGCTGTCCACAATAAGGAGTTGGAATGGAAAGAGTACCGTTCCCTTCAAACTCAAGAATCTTGCAGTTTTTATGTATTTAGCTGATTTGTTCGCTCAAAATTTTGCTATAAACTCTATCTTGGATGATTCTGGTGCTATTCCACCCTCCTCCCTCTTATCATAATTTGCCTAATATCATAATTTCTTCCAAGGATGTACTTTCTGCACTTTCTTAATACTAAGAAGACCGGATGGTGTTCCTCATGTTGTATTAAGAATAACTGTTCTTCCGTGCTAACTCCCTGCCTAGGCAATCTGTTTCGTCTCTGTCTTTCCTTCTCACTTGAAGTTTGCCGAAGGGTGACTGCTCTCAATCTTCCAACTATCATTCAACTGCTCTCATTTCTTGCATCTCTAAAGTTTTTGAAACTATTTTTCACTCAAAATGTCTTGAGCATTTGTCTTCCCACAATCTACTTTCAGATCGCTAGTATGGATTTTTTTTAGGGGCCGCTCTATTGGTGATCTTTCATATTTTTCTAATTCTTGGTCATCCTCCTTTTGGGACTTCGGTGATACCTATTATATTGCACTAGACATAGAGAAATCCTTCGATAGAGGCTGGCACAAATCTCTAATTTCTAAACGTCCCTCCTTCGGTTTCTATCCCTCTATCTGTTTCCTTTCTGGCTGTTCCATAGCTGCAGTTATGGACGGCCATCGCTTATTTTCTCAACCTACCAACCCCGGTGTTCCTCAGGGTTCTGTCTCTTTTTCTCTCTCTAGTATTCAATAACTGTATCTCTAGTCCGATCACCTCATATGCTGATAGCTCTACCTTACACTATTCAATCAGCTTTCCACAACGACTAAACATGCAATCACTCCCAAACTCACATGATGAGGACATAGCACGCCTATCTTCTGATCTATCAACTATATCCGATTGGCACAGATACATCTTGTTACTTCCAATGCTTCGAAAACCCAAGTTCTCCATCTACCTACCACACAATTATCCCTTATACTTCAACAATACACAAATTGATCCTTCATACTCTCTCATTATTCTTGATGTTTCTTTTGCTCCTGACCTTTTTTGGAAAAAATAATATTATCACTCTTGCTACAACATCCAGTTTGTGTGACATTCAGGAATGTTACCCCTAAGTAATTAATATTGCATAAAAGTGCAACATATGTTTGTTCAAATTGGTTGAACCCTTTAACCCATCGTATTATACTTGTTGTCTACCTGGTCATTGCACCTTCATCATATATTGTTATTTGTGTTATAATGTATCTGCCCTCTCCCGCTTGTGTTGTCCTTGCTCTTTTGTTTCTCTCTCAACATCACACTTTCATTTCTTTCACCTCGTTACACCCTAATGGGAATTTAATGTCCTTCTGTGATAATACTGAAAGGAAGGGTTCGTCTGGAAAAGTGTTAATGCCTATCCACAATGTTAATGTGACCTCCACCTCTTTGTGGCGTTCAGTGAAACAAATATATTTTGGTTCTCCAAACAAAATATAAGAAGATCAAAATATTTTAATTACACAATAAGTGAATGACTTTGATTATTAGAAACATACATCACTGCAGTTTATTTCTGGCAGATGTTAACCTAATGTGGTAGGTGTTGTGCTGCAGTAAAAGAACAACATTGCAGATATTCTTGAAGAAATTACTATTTATCTGAGTAGGGGAAGGCATAGCAGAGTGGATCGCGTCGCCAAATGTTCCAGGGTTCAAGAGTGTTAGCTAAGCAGCCGGGGTTTTCTGAGGTTCGCTCCGTGTTCCTGCAGGTGTACAATATTCTGGCTATACAGACACGTTGTGATAATACCTTTATCATCATCTTAACTCGCAGTGTAGATGTCCAGTAATATTCGAAGATACTGTCACAACGGTCAAGTATCATTCCTCTAGTATTATCTGCGTCAATCTATCTATCTATTGCTCGACACCGTGATCTCCGAAGGGGTGGCCACGACCGAAACGCCCCCATTCACCTCTGTCCCCAGTCAGTTGACGACCCTCCTCCCAACTAACACCGCCTTCAGTCATATACTTCATTCCATCCTGCCACCTCTCTCTCGGTTTACTTCTCCCTCTCTGTCCTTCCACCTTGCTCTCGTACACCGTCTTAGTCATTCTCTCGCTTCCCATATGGCCAAACCATCTCTAGGTGTTCCATTTCACACTTTCCAGCACGTCTACATCCACACCACACCTCTCTCTTACTTCCTCATTCGTCTTTCTATCCCTCCATTTAACTCCACATGCACTTCCCAATGAACTAATATCCACCCTTCTCAAGCTTGATTTGTGCCTCTCCAACAACGTCCATGCTTTACTCCTGTATGGCAATGTTGCGATTACCACACTATCATGCAATTACTTTTTTGCTTGATTATAATAATATAGAAGACAAATATTTATCAGCCATCCCATCAGTGATGACTGAAACATTGAATGTTGTTAACTGACTCATGCCGGGAATAACTATATTGACAGTATATTATACTTAACCTAAGACTTATAACATACGGTAACATAGCAACTTTGTGAAATATATATGCTTAACACCTAACGAGCGGCCTAGGCGGTAAATAATATGTAGCCACCAGCGGGGTGTTTTTATCCAAAATAGGGCTGTTTACGTGATCATTTTCATGCCTAAATAAGACCCAGAGCGTAAAACAAGTATCTATCCCTGAAAGGGCATAAACAAAGCTTTCCAATGACACCCCAACGATCTTTGTATGACCGCTAGTTTTCTTGCAACAATCGCGCAACACGAGTGCAAAAACCATGTAATTCGGTACTTTCCCCCCACAATTCACTATGTAGCGAGTGTGAGAGGGTGGAGGAGGGTGGGATTCATGTCAGTTGGTCCACCGCGGTGGTCTGGAGAAGTCATACGCTCGCTACTCTCCTGCCACCACTTGTCTCTCTCTCTCAGCAACATTACGTGCTGAAAATGCCACACGACTTATGTTGTGAGCCGCCACATAGTCCAAATTTCTTTCACTCGACATATGATGCGCACCGCCAAAGAAGGGTTAACCCGGCAAGCGCGATAGGCCTCACGGAAGGCTTCCTATAGGGAACGCCATATGTCTCACGGAAGCAAGACCATAAAAAAAGCCTTCCAAAAAAAAAAGGGCCTATCAAAACAAAGGATTTTGTCTCTAGGTGAGATAATTCCCCTCTAGTACTCATCCATGTGTTTCTCACCCCTCCCCCTCCCCTCCTTCCCCACCTTATTCCCCCCTCCCCCCCTTCCTCAATTATCACCTATTTATCCTCTTATTATCATCATTTATCGGTTATTTTTCTCTCCCGCGATAATGTAGCACAAGTGGGTTGCATAAAAGATCGTTATGCAACACCCAGACACCGGCACACACCGCCCCGCTCGTCTCAGTTGACTCCCAGACAGCGAGAGGGGAGGGCTGCCTGTGGCTCTCTCTCGCCTGAGATTATGACCGGGTGGCCAATATCTTCGTTTTTCACCACCCAAATGCTTTTCCCACTTATTTTAGCACTCTTGAAGGTTCATATATACATCATATATGTAAAATAAAAGCATACCGAAAACAAGTAATGCTTTATATTGTAAATATAACGAATTCTGTCAGAATCCAGGGCTAGAAATGCACAAATAACTACCCTAGCACCTAGGTCTATATCGCGCTTGCTTGTCAGGTTAATAGACAAAAGCCGTCGATACCTTTGTCTCCATTATAGTACAACATTATATTTCAAGTAATAAGTATGTTTTCAATTGCATTATATTTCCAGTTTCAACTTCTCTTTTAGAACGGCACAATAATCATTATAAATACATACGTGTTTTACAAGGCGGGTTATTTTTGCTTAATACTAATACACTATTAGTATTTATAATTAACCAATTAAAGCAAAAATTATTATTTTACATATTTGCAGTGACTGCATGCTTATACATAAAGTTAATATATAGTTAACTCAATTTACTGAAATACAGACACATGAATACTGTATGCTTTATTAATTTTAAGTTCCTTTTGGCTGCATAATATATCTTCATTTGATACTTTTGAATACAGCTAGTGATGAACAAGTGTTTTTAAATTCAGGTTTCGTTACAATAAAATAAAGCGTCTGTAACATCATTTCCCATTCTCAATTCAAATTTAAATATGGGTATCGTGTTATTCTACACTACCTTAGCCTCCCCCCAAAAAAAAATAAAAAAAAATAAAATAAAAAAATAAATAAACAACTAAATACATTACTAAACATATAATTACATAAATAAAACAAACAATAATATACAAATACAAATAATAATAAATAAATAAATACATAAAAAGTGTGCCAAAGCATTTCCTTTATTTGTGAAAGACATCAAAGAATATATATGTAAGTAAATAAATAATAGTAATAAATATATATAACACTAAATACAACAAAAACTGCAGTGTAGTATTGTATTATGTTTTCCCTGTTCCCCGAGGTACGCCCACCATTACTACTGACAATCCCCGAGCTCCGTCCGCCTCATATCTTCACTGACATAACATCAATAACTTTACCCGGGTGGCAGGCAGTCAAGAACCAAAAATAGAAAAGGAACATAAAACCAAAAAGTCAGCTGCAGTGAAAAGAAAAAGGAAGTGAGAGTAATCCGAATTCTGACTAGCATTCATGTTTTTTTTGTTTTTTTTAGACTGGTTAAATCAATAGGCAAACAGTTAAGATAAGAAAGGATAGATAAGTTGCTGATAATGATGTAAGCATCTTCACTTGTTACTTTTCGAAGAAAGACCTAAAGCATTTTACGAACAACACCAATTAAGAGCATTGGTAACCAGGCATATTTATTAGTAAATTTTAATTACAACTTACAACGTGGATGAGGGAGACAAAAGGCAAAACCGCCTGTGACGAGTGCCTCCCCCAGAGTCGAAAGAGTGACAGGGCCAAAATCAAGGAATGTGTCACCATTGTAGTGCTAAATGTTGGTGTATTGGAAAGAAGTATAGTGTGCTTGTGTGGTGTAGTGTTAAAGAGAGACAGTATTTGTGAGAGCTAGCTGGATTACTCTCAGTGTAAGTTGGCACCCGATTGGGAATTTGAAGGGCCATAATTGGTCTCTGTTCATTACCAAGCTAATGTGTTACCAGATGATGTGTTAAAAAAAATGTCATTACATAACATGACTATTTTATTAAAGAGAGAACCTCCTTGATATAATTTGCATATACCATATATGTAGCATACACGGACACCATCGACACATACTATCTAAAAATAAGTCATGATTTCAATTTACATTCTTAGCAAATAACGATTTGCTTTCCATGCATACTGATGCCTCTCCATCTCACAGGTGAAGGCAGGAATGTTTCCTTGAGCTATGAATCAGGCTTCAAATACTAGAAGTCAGCATGAACTTGCAAACTTTAAATAAGTGGTGAAAATGTTCATAATCTATTGTGATTTGGTGATATAATTATAGAAACAATGGCACCATATAGAAATTGATTATCTAGTATGCATTCCTATTCCAAATTTGTAATAGCATACACATTATATGGAAGCAAATTCCCTGGTCTCTGGGTATTATCCTGGATGACCTAGATGTGTGTGAATTTGTATGTTGTGTTTGTGTGTTCATTGCTTTCTGTTGTGTTGTCCCTATTCTGGCTCTGTCTTGAGTCGGCCACCCTCCAAAGAAAGACAAAAAAAAAGGAAATGAGGGAAAACAAAAGAACAAAATTATGGGGATTGGGCCTGAGTATATAGATAGATAGATAGATACTATTTTGAAAATTGAAATTACATACACTTAATATTAATAACCATATTTGACGCTGTTAATGTAACTACTATATACTGGTATACTGGTATATTGAAACACAAATGCAAATGTCTGATATTCGCAATTTTCTTCCTAAATGACATGTTCCAAAGCCAGAAATGGTCAGGCATAAAATGTTCCCATCACTTCCCGGAACTTGCCTCTGTGACTGACACCATGAACACTTCAGACCAGGCTCAACATTGCTGTCGTTTCCAACTGACAATATATATATATATATATATATATATATATATATATATTTAATCTATCTCCCTCACATACACATGCTCACACTCTATTGTTCAGTACTGATTTCCCATATGTTTTTGAAACTACAAATCTATGATAATTTTTCTAAGAAGCCCACGGCGCTTGTGGCACTTTGGAGCTGCAGACTGGGATTCTCTATGGCAGTACTTCTTTGATTTCCCATGAGATGATTTTTGCTTCCGTTCCCGGGGAGCCTCAGAGTGTGCTGAGCGCATAACTGAGGTAATCCTCTTGGGCACAGAGGCATAGATTCCATTTCTTTCTCTCAGTATAATGTAAACAAATATTGGTTTACTCACGTTTCTTCTACTACTGTCCACAATAAGTAGGCAGCATTCAAACAGTACCATTGCCTTCAAACTCTAGAATCCCATACTTTATAAGTTGTCTGCCCGGAATCAAGCCACTTCTGTTCTTCGACTCGCCAAAAATAAATGTTCTGAACTTTCCAACTCTAGCTTTCCAATAATTTTACTTCCTCATCTTTCCCTCCTATTTTCCACTTTGACGACACCATCTTTTCTGACAAAACTGAACTCTTCTCTTAATCTTTCGGTAAAAACTCCACCTTGGATGATTCCAGAGCTGTCCCCTCCTCTACCCCCCTCTCTGACCTATGCCTAATATCACAATGTAATACTGTCTTCTAAGGATGTTTTTTCTGCCCTCTTTGAGTTAAATACTAAACACTACAGACCGAATGGTGTTCCTCCTGTTATACTAAAAGACTGTTCTTCCATGGTGACTCTGTGCCTAGGCAACCTCTTTTGTCTATCTTTCCTCAAACGTTTTTTCCTTCTTGCTGGATGTTTGCTCTCATTCAACTTGTCCTAGAGAAGGGATATGACTTCTCTCAACCCTCTAACTATCGCCCAATTGCTCTCAATTCTTGCATCTCCAAAGTTTTGAAATTATTTATTATTATGCGGACGTCCACAGTGACCGCTAGTGAACCTGTTTACCCCTTAGTGTGGTGCTAGTGAATTTGTGTTAATGAAACATGGCTTGTGTTGATGAGATTGCTACCTCCTCCCATGTTCTCCAGCTTTGTCTTGCTTTGCAGGAAAGGCTGGACAATGTGGAGCAGGAGATTCAATGTCTAAAAGATGAAAACTTGGCCTTGAAACTAGCCATGGTGGAGAAGAAGAGTGAGGCTAGTTTTCCTAGGGATCGTGAAACTCCCTGGAAAGTGGTTGCAACAAGTGCAACGACATGCAAGCTGAAAAGGGACCCACTCAAGACCAGCACCAAGTTCATCACCTTACCTGATGAGTGTGATGGAGAACAAGTGAAGGATAGCGAGGCTGGGAGTGATAGCGAGGCTGGGAGAGTTTCCAGGGGCGAGGAAAACACGAGTAAAGGAGGTAAGGAAACTACAAATAAAGGTAAGTGTAAGCTTATCAATATTGTTGGAGACTCTATGGTTAGGTATTTAGGTGACACTCTCTCCACCAAAGTTAGGAAGCTGGAGTGTCTCCCCGGGGCAGGTATAGGTAGAGTTTGTGAGAGATTGGAGGACGTCATTGACGACTTTGGAGATAAACCCATAGTCGTACTTAGTGCAGGTAGTAATGACGTGGGAAAGCTTACCAGTGTTGAACTGCGTAAGTTGTATAGGGAAGCCTTAGATAAGATTAGGATGAAGGGTGGGATTCCCATTGCTTGCTCTATCTTGCCAAGAAGAGGTGTCAGACGTGAATGGTTGTCCAGAGCAATTGGTTTTAATTGCTGGCTGGCAAAGCTGTGCAAAGAGTTGTTATTACCATTCATAGACAACTGGAGCCTCTACTACGGTAACGATAGCTTGTACGCAAGGGACGGGGTGCATTTAAGTAGGAAAGGAATAGGGATGCTAGGAAAGTTAGTTGATAGAGCAGTTGAGGTGGGGTTTTAAATTGGAAATTCCCCATCAAAAGAAAACAAAATAAATTAGGTGATAGAAAAAATAGTCAGGAAAGGAAATTAGATGTTATTAATTATTATGTTCTATCCAACAACCAACTCTACTCCTAAAATCGATTAATGAAATATTACAAACACATGTGGCAGTCCGTGGATTCGAACCCAGGACGCTCACACCGAATATCAACACCTTATGCATTACACCACGAAGGCAGTTACAGAATGGTGGACACTGCCTACGATTTATTATGCAACTTCGAATCCTGCATATCAATCTAAGCATGTACACACATCCCAACTGCAACTCATGTAGGCTATGCATATGTGAATGGAAAGAGCAATTAATGGGGCCTTAACCACTAGGGAAGGCCTCTCGATAAATTACTCCTGAACCAATATCAATTATGTTCTATCCAACAACCAACTCTACTCCTAAAATCGATTAATGAAATATTACAAACACATGTGGCAGTCCGTGGATTCGAACCCAGGACACTCACCGAATATCAACACCTTATGCATTACACCACGAAGGCAGTTAAAGAATGGTGGACACTGCCTACGATTTATTAAACAGTGAAACAATAGGTGACAATGCAGTAGTAGAAGTTAGTCATATAAATAGTGGTACAATATCTACCTTAGTACAAGATAATAACAACAGTCAAATAGATACTAATAGAAGAAAAGAAGGTCCACCAGACACCAGTAAAAGAAATACATTGAGATTATATTACACAAACTGTAGGAGTTTATGTAATAAAATGGACGAATTTAGAGCACTTGTTAGCAATGAAAATATAGACATAATAGCGCTTACTGAAACATGGATTAATACAGAATCCAAGCATTTTTTAGCTGAATTTGATATACCAGAGAGTTTGTTTAAATATGACCGAACAAGTAGGAGGGGCGGCGGTATAGCAGTGTTTTTCAGGAGCTCATTAAAATGCTGTACATAATCAGGTATTAGGCTAAATAATGATAACGAAAGTGTTTGGGTAGAGGTTAGCGAAGGTAGCGAGACCATAGTTATTGGAGTAATTTATAGACCACCAAATATGAGTAGAAATGAAGGTAAATCTTTATGGCAGGAAGTGAAAATAGCATCAAGGTTTAGCAATGTGTGCATTATGGGGGATTTTAATTTTCCGAAGATAGATTGGCAGCATCAGATCGGCGACTCAGATTCTGAGGAGTTTATTGAGGCGGTACATGATAGTTTTTTTATTTCAATTCATTGACTCGCCGACTAGAGGTAATAATATCCTTGATTTAGTTCTCAGTAATAATGAACATATGATAAATAATGTTGAGATAGGGGACCAACTAGGAAATAGTGATCACAAATCTATTTATTTTAATATACAATGGACAGGAAATGCTAAAGAGAATCCGTCACTTATCCCAGATTTAAAAAAAGACGATTATGGTGGGATAAGAAGAGCCCTAAGGGTGGACCCTATTGTTAAACAATTAAGTCAGGATAAGCCAGAGTTAAGCTTGACAGCCACATATGAACAGTTTATTTCTTCACTTCACAATACGCAAAATAAATATATCCCCAAAAGAAGATTTAGATCGATACAGAACCAACCAAAATGGATGAATAATAAACTAATAGACCTTATAGGAAAAAGGAACGGAATATATAGAAACATTAAGAAAGGCGAAACTCACCTACTTATTTACTATCAGACTCTATCAAGACAGGTCAAAAAGGAAATTGGGAGCGCAAAAATAAATTATGAAATAAGGATAGCCAACGACTCACAAAATAACCCTAAAGCTTTTTGCCAACTATATAAATCTAAAGTTAGAAATGTAATAGGCCCCCTTAAAACATCGATAGGAGAAATGACCGAAAATGATTTAGAAATGTGCAGTACATTAAATAGTCAGTTTCTATCCGTTTTCACAAATGAAAATTTGGCACAGATTCCAGAAGTCAGTAAGGTATATAGCGATAGTATAGAAAATAGGTTAAGTACGGTTACTATAAGTAGAAATGATGTGCTTAAGGAAATTGACAGACTGAAGACTCAGAAATCACCTGGTCCTGATGAGGTATATGCTAGAGTATTAAAAGAATGCAGAGATGAGTTAAGTTACCCATTAACATTTCTTTTTAACAAAACATTAGAAACAGGTATAGTTCCAGAAGCTTGGAAGCTTGCAAATGTAGTTCCGATCTTCAAAAAAGATGATAAATCTATTGCATCAAATTATCGTCCCATTAGTCTCACTTCAATCATAGGAAAGCTACTAGAGTCAATTATTGCTAGGAAAATGAGAAACCACTTAGAAACATTTAACTTAATAAATTCTTCTCAGCATGGATTCACTCAGGGACGTTCTTGCCTTAATAATTTGCTTAGCTTTTTCTCAGAGGTATATGAAGCAGTAGATAATGACAAATCATATGATATTATATATTTAGATTTCAGTAAAGCTTTCGACAGAGTCCCTCATGAGAGATTGATGAGAAAGGTTGAGGCGCATGGAATAGGTGGGGCATTGTTAGGATGGATTAGGTCATGGCTAATTGGTAGGAAGCAGAGAGTCAGCATAAATGGTACTAAGTCAGAGTGGGGATCAGTCAAGAGTGGTGTCCCCCAGGGATCTGTATTGGGTCCTCTGTTATTTATCATACACATAAATGACCTTGATTTAGGTATAACTAGTAGGATAAGTAAATTTACAGACGATACCAAAATAGGGAGACCAATACCTTACCTTTGGATACCTTTGGATGTGTTCGCCGCTCCTCTAGCGGCACCAAGGAGCGCAACGCCCCTCGTTATGGGTGGTGATTTGGTGCAGTAGACTGTTTGAAGCGACAGCTCGCACCCTTGCGAGGATGGGCTCGTCTGGCACTTTTTGCAGTTCGACATCTAGGGCTCTCTTGAAGTTGTCTAACGAGATGTCCCTCATGTCTCTTACTCGCCGTGGGAGTTTGTTGAAGAGACGTGGGCCTCTGTGTGATAACCAGCCCTCTCGCAGAGAGCCCATAGCACCCCTGTTATTCATCCGGGGGATTTCGCATTCCCAGCCTCTCCTATCACTGAATTTCATGACTATCGGAGTATGTAGGTTTGGTACTAAACCCTCTGCGATTTTCCATGTGTATATTATTAGGTAACGTTCTCTTCTACGTTCCAGTGAGTACAGATTCAGTGCTCTTAAACGCTCCCAATAGTGTAGATGTTTTATCGAACTTATATGCGAAGTGAAATTTCTTTGTACACTCTCTACATCATTTATTTCACCTGCTTTGTATGGGGATGTTAATACACTACAGTATTCAAGCCGCGGTAGCACTAGAGATTTGAAGAGCGTTATCATAGGCAATTCATCGCGTGTTTTAAAAGTACGCAGAATCCAACCCGTTAGACGTTTCGCAGCCGCCACTTTGACCTGGTTATGTACTTTGAAACCCATATTTTCAGACATTAATACCCCAAGGTCTTTCACACTGTCTTTCCGTTCTATTATGTGGTTAGATTCTGTTAAGTAATTTGTAATTTCTTTAACACCATTATTATCTCCGTACTGTATTAATTGGAATTTTTCCTCATTGAATTGTATGTTGTTTTCCCTGGTCCACTGGAACACTACATTCATGTCTTCCTGCAGTCGGCCCGTGTCCTCTTGTGTGTTTACTATCTTGCTTAATTTTGTGTCATCAGCAAAAGACGACACCGTACTGTGTCTGGTGTTGGTATCTATGTCGCAAATTAGTATGAGGAACAGAAGGGGCGCTAGCACTGTTCCTTGGGGCACTGAGCTTTTGACATCCGAAGGCTCAGAAGTGACTTGGTTTACTGCTACCGATTGTTTTCGGTTTACGAGAAAATTGTATATCCACCGTCCGATTTTCCCAGTTATACCTTTTGCTTTCAGTTTGTGGGCTATTATACCATGGTCACATTTATCAAATGCCTTAGCAAAATCGGTGTAAATGACATCCACGTTTTTCTTTTCTTCTAGCGCTTTAAGAATTTTGTCATAGTGTTCCAAAAGTTGTGAGAGACATGATCTTCCCACTCTGAACCCATGTTGACTGGTGTTGTGTAGTTCATATGCCTCCATGAATGTTGAAATTTTGCTTCGCAGGACTCGCTCGAAAACTTTAATGATGTGAGAGGTTAGAGCTACCGGGCAGTAGTTTTGTTATAGTGCTTTACTCCCTCCTTTATGCAGTGGGGCTATTATTGCGTTTTTCAAGCTATCTGGTATGTCACCACTGTCTAGACTCCTTCTCCACATTATAGCCAGGGGTTTTGAGAGGTTTTCCTTACATTTTTTCATTAGGATCGAATTCCATGAGTCCGGGCCTGGTGCCGAGTGGGATGGCATGTTGGAAATGGCCTCTTCTATGTCTTTTGGACCGAAATCAATATCCAGCATCTGAGGGGTTTCCGTGGGGGAGGTTTCCATGAAAAATATATTTTGGTCTCTGATGACTTTTGTTTCATCAGGCTCACTGAATGCCATTTCATACTGCCTGTTTAAGAGTTCGCTCATTTCCTTTTTGTCCCCTGTGAAAGAGCCGTCCCCTTTGCTCAGTGGGCCGATGTTTGATGTTGTTTTAGCCTTTTGTTTGGCGTATGAAAAGAAGTATTTGGAATTTTCCTTTATACCTGCAATAGCTTTCCTCTCCTCTTCCATATGTTGTAGTTCATATGATATTCTTAGCCTTTGTTTAATTTCCACAATTTCTCTATCTATTTCGACCTTTTGCCTATCCTGTAGATTTTGATGTGTGCGTCTTTGTGTGAGTAATTTTCTTCTTCTGTACAGCCTCCTCCTTTCCCGATCTTGTTTGCTTCTTCGTTTTGTTTGTCTTGCAGGTATATGGTGGCTACAGATTTGGGTCATGGTTTCTGTTATTAAGACTAGACATTCTGCTGGTGTCAGGTTATCCATTAAATCTTCCCAGTCTATTTCCTCCATTTCTTGATTTACCTCTTCCCACCTAATGTTTTTGTTATTGAAGTTAAATTTAATGAAGGGGCCGGTTTTTGTTCTCGATTCTGAGGTTGTCTGTACACTTTCTAAGGTTGTTTTGATCTCAATTAATTTATGATCTGAGTATGTTGTGTCCGATATGTTAATGCTGTGTACTAGAGAGTCGTTGTTAGTGAAGACCAGGTCTAAGATATTGTTTTCCCGTGTGGGTTCAGCAATATGTTGGGTAAGACTAAAAAAAATTACAAAGTTCAAAAAGCTCTCTCGTATTAGTATTTGCTTCTCCGGTGTTATTTGCCACTAACTGGTTTTCTAGTTGTCTCCATTTAATGTTTGGTAGGTTAAAGTCTCCTAGCCATATAATATTTGGTGTTGGGTTCACCAGGGTTTCCACTTCTGATTTTATTTTGTTGAGCTGGGTTTTGAATTCTTCTCGGGATGAGTCTGGAGGCCTGTATGTAACAATAACTGCTAAATTTAGGGATTCTATTTTAACTCCAAGTATTTCCACCATTTCATTACTGTTATTTAGGAATTCAGTACATATCAGTGAGTCATGTATGTACAAGGCTACACCTCCATGTGATCTATGCGTTCTGTCCGCCCTATGTAGGTTGTAACCAGGAATTCATACCTCACTATCTTCCTGATCTTTAATGTGAGTTTCTGTGAGAGCCGCAAATATAGCGTTTCCTTCTTCTAGCAGGCCCCTAATAAATGGTACTTTGTTCGTGGTTCTATTTTTTAGGCCTTGGATATTTGCAAACAAGATTGGGGAGGGATTGTTTGGAGTACTATGTGTACCTAATAGTCTTCGGGATGTATTGGCCACTCTTGGGAGGCCAGGAGGTGCTCGAGGTGTTCTATGTGCTCTTCCATCTCCCTCAGTCTCTTCATCTTCATCTGCCCTTTCCCTCCTTGCCTTTTTCCTCTGTCTCGTCCTCGCATAGCTAGAGAGTTTTTTGGGCTACCATTCGTGTTAGGTCTAGCATATCTCCAAGTCCCTTTAATATGAAAAGCTGTGCATTTCATATTGTAGCAGGTCTTGTTCTCAAGTGATGTCTTGCAAAGGGATGGGTGGTGGTATTTGCAGGTTTTACCAAATCTACATTTTCCATGACTGGTTATGTTGTTGCAAATTTTGGGATGAGCAAATCTACATGAATTCCCATTATATTCGCCCTTTTGACCAAAGTAGCACCTTCTTTCCAGATAATATCTGCACACTGGTGTAGACAATCCCAGTAGGTGTGGCTGGGGCTGCAAGGGGTTATGTGGTGAGCTAAGTGTGGTTGTGGGTGATAGTGGGCTTGATGTATGGGTGGGTGAGGCCTGCAGGGGGGTGGAGTTACGGGTCGGTTGTAGGTGGGCAGGTGGCAGTGGTGAGGGGGGAGACGATGTGGAAGGGGAGCCTGATATGGGGGCTTGTTGCATCCTACGTTCATCCTGCAATTTTATTTGATCAACAGCAGTAGGGTGGTCAATGGCCATAGATGGGATTAATGTGGGTGTTTTCTGGGTCTGGGGAGGTGTGGGGAGATGCGCGGCAGGGTTTGTGTATATGTAGGGTGCGAGAGGTTGTTGTTCGGCAGGCGATGTGTGTTGATGTGCAGGAGGCAATGTGGGCATTATCATGGGAAGGTGTGCGTGTGTGGGTTGTGATATTTGTATGGGCCCTGAGGCCCCAATAGTTCCCCATTTTCTGTGAAAGGTAGCTATGTCTTGGCTATATTTCCGTCTATCTTGTACTTCTGTATTTTCTACAGTCTGTATGACTTGCCATGTGATATCGAAACAACTATCGCAGAAATGGAGGTTCTTCCCTCTTGTATTGTACGCCTCATTTATTGGTGTCAATCCTATGCAAATCCAGTGGTATGGTTGCTTGCATATCCGACATGCGGTGCCTTCATGGATGTGTATATTCATCTTACAGCTCGTACAGTTGTCTCTGGTAAAAAAAAATTTTTGTTTTTTTGTTTTTGTTTTTGTTTTTCCACCCGCCCTTACATGGTGGAGAGAGAGAGAGAGGGGGGGGGGGGGGCTTGGAGGACAAGGAGGTGTTTGTTACGCGGTTTGTGGGGAGGGGGGGGGGAGTGCCACTCGTTTACCCTCGTTATGTTTACACTTTAAGTAACTTTAAGTAACACTTTCAATAATTATCTTATGAAACAGAATTCTCACTGCCCTAACCACTTTTCCCGTTTTTGGTCGACTGTTTAGCGAAAAATACGGCACTCTAGGAAAATAACGAACTTTCCAGGCTACCTACAGTATATATAGTATCTATTATAATTTTCATATTTTACCTATCAACTTGATTCAACACTGCTCAGGTTCGAATTTTCACCACATTTGAGAGAAGAGAGAGAGAGAGAGAGGGGGGGGGGGGGGGCTTGGAGGACAAGGATGTGTTTGTTACGCGGTTTGTGGGGAGTGTGGGGGGGGGGGGGGGGGAGTGCCACTCGTTTACACTCGTTATGTTTAAACTTTAAGTAACTTTAAGTAACACTTTCAATAATTATCTTATGAAACAGAATTCTCACTGCCCTAACCACTTTTCCCGTTTTTGGTCGACTGTCTAACGGAATATACGGCACTCTAGGAAAATAACGAACTTTCCAGGCTACCTATACCTGTATAATATAGTATTTATATAGTTATTATTATTATTAATATCTTTTAATTTTCATATTTTACCTATCAACTTGATTCAACACTGCTCAGGTTCGAATTTTCACCACATTTGGTTGCGTGGGAGATCTTTCTCTCCAATAAAGTCACTACTAACCTGCGATATGGTCGAGATATAATCTGCCCTGATTAATTTGTTTAAATATTGTTTTTCTCTGTTTGCTATTATTTACGATATTTGTTTTGTCGGTACCCTTTCCTGTCGAGGTTAAGTTTCGCTTTTGGTAAAATCGTATAGGGGGAGGGGAGGGGACGTGTCCAGGAGAGCGAGGGGATATATGTGTTTATGGTCTTTGCGGTCACTGGGGGTATTTTGTTTACAGCATACGTCCTGTTCCCAAGCTAAAAGTTAAAAGTTCCCCTGACTTTAATTCTCTGTATTATACTTTCCTAGTTTATTTACGTGATATACGATGTTCACTATCACTTTTAACTTAGGCTTCCTATTTTCCCATAGCCCTGTTTGATTTCATAGGACTATATAGCTAACACTTTGCTTTTGGGACGTAACGGTTTTTTCTTTCCCTTCTTCTTTCCACCCGCCTTATGGGCCTGCCCTAGGCCTGTCCTAGACCAGCGCCGTGGCACTGCTGTAGGAGTTAACGGATTTTTTCTCCAAAACGCGTATATCTCTCCAGATATTTTATCAATCGGTTCGATTTTGCACTTCACAGGACCGCGACACTACGTTTGTTTTTGTGTGTGATTTTTTGGAAGTTTAATCACCAGTATCCCGCGGGATAGTCGAAAAATCCCGGACCGCGACGGATGTGACCCTCCTCTCTGACTGACTCTGACTGATAGCGACATAGAGTGCCTCCAATGGGATCTAGATACCTTACACGAATGGTCAGTAAAGTGGCAGATGAATTTTAACAATGACAAATGCAAGGTATTAAAGATAGGGAAGACGAATACTAATGCAAAATATAAACTAGCTAATGCTGAATTAGAAAACTCAGACTGCGAGAAAGATTTGGGTGTGTTTGTTAGCAACGATTTGAAACCTATAAAACAGTGTATAAGCGTACGTAACAAGGCAAACAGGATTCTTGGGTTCATCTCAAGGAGTGTGAGTAACAGAACTGCCGATGTTATCTTGAAACTTTACTTGTCATTAGTGAGACCTCATATGGATTATGCTGTCCAATTTTGGTGTCCTTATTACAAAATGGATATAGATTCCTTGGAGAGAGTACAGCGAAGAATGAAAAAAATGATTCATAATATTAGGAGTCTACCATTATGGAGAAAGGTTGAACTAATGGCTTACATTCGTCAGAAAGACGCAGAGTTAGAGGGGATACGATAGAAGTGTTTAAGTGGTTCAGTGGGGTAAATAAAGGAGACATGAAAAATGTACTGAAGCTCAGTGATAGCGAAAGAACTCGAACAAATAGTTATAAATTAGATAAATTTCGTTTCAGAAAAGATATAGGCAAATATTGGTTTGGTAATAGAGTTGTAGATGGGTGGAATAGGCCTATACCAAGTGATATAGTGGGATCAAGAACGATAGGGAGCTTTAAGATAAAATTAGATAGGCATATAGACGAGATGGGTTGGGTGTGAGGGGGATCTACCAGGTGTGGGCCAATCGGCGCTCAGCAGACCCCCGTTATCTTGTGTTAATCTCTGACCGTTTTGGTGGGGTCAGTACTCAAGGTATTAGTGAGTTGAGCCTATAATTGGGCCTTGTAATTGGGGTTGGGTGTGACAGGGCCTTGTATGGGCAGATCGGCTTTTTGCAGACTCCCATTTTCTTATGTTCTTATGTTCTTATTAAAATGTTCTTAAGCAATTGTCTGCCCATAATCTACGTTTAGAACGTCAGTATGGTTTCCGTAAGGGCCGCTCTACTGGTGATCTTCTTTCTTATCTTAATAACTCTTGGTCATCCTCCATTTGGGACTTTGGTGATACCTTTTCTATTGTGCTAAACATATTGAAAGTCTTCGATAAAATCTGGCACAAATTAATATTCCTTAAACTACCATCCTTCGGTTTCTATCCCTTCATCTATACCTTTATCACTAATATAATTTTTGGCCATTCCATACTTATTTAAAATATATTCTTTAGTACTTTTTTTTTTAAATTAGATACACTACATGACGACTTGTTGTAGACAGCCATCGTTCGTTTCCTAAATCTATCAACTCCAGTGTTCCTCAGAGTTTTGTCCTGTCTCCAGTTCTATATAGAATATTCATTATTGTACCTCCAGTCCAATCCACTCATATGCTGGTGACTCTATCTTGCACTATTCAACTAGTTTTCCTCAATGATCCAGCGTGCAATCACTCAGAAGCTCACATGATCAGGCCATAATGCACTTATCTTCTGATCTATCGACTATAACAGAGACTCTGTTACTTTCAATGCTTCTAAAACCCAATGTTTCCATCTACCCATCAATAACTTCTACACGTCTATCCCTTATACTTCAACAATACACCAATCAACCCTTCATCTTCTCTAAGTATTATTGGTGTTTCTTTTTCTCATAACATATCTTAGACAGATCATATTATCTCTCTTTCTAAAAACAGCTTCCCAGAAGTTACTGTAGGTGTTCTCTACCGTCACTTTGGGTTCTTCACCCTCGCACAGCTTCTTGTTCTGTACATAAACACAGTACGCCCATATATCGAGCATTGTTCACATGTGTGGAATGGTTCAACTCATATTGCACTTCTTGAAAGGGTTGACTCCACAGTATTTTGTCTCGTAACTCACCTCCTCTTACTAATTCCCTACAATCTCTCTCTACACACTGCAATGTTGCCTCTCTCTCACTCTTCTACTCCTATTACAATAATCAGTAATATTCAAAGCTTTCTCAGTATATACCTCTTCCCTTAGGGAGATGGGGGGGGGGGGGATCCGCCTTTTAACACACTCCCACCCCTATTCTGTATAACTCTGTAACCCAAGATTAAACCATATCTTCTGTGTTCTCTTCTACTCGACAAGCAAGCTTTGAAACTCTCTCCCCCTATCTATCTTTCCCTCATCCTTCGACTTAAACTGCTTCGAACTCCATATGTCCAGACATTTTCACTCTAACATACTTTGAATTTGGCTCTGTCACTCTTTCAACGTTAGGTTAGACACCTGTTACAGGCAGCTTTGCCTTTTGTCTCCTTCATTAACAAAGGAAAAAAAAACTCTACCTTGGATGATTCCGGTGTTATTAGTGCCTCTCCACCCCCTCTCTTTTATTCATGCCTAATGTCTTTTATCTGTTCCAAGGATGAACGTTCTGCTGTTTTTGGACTAAATACTAGAAGGCATACGGACCAGACTGATCTTCCGTGCTGACTCCCTGCCTTGGCAGGGTTTTCTATGATCTCCCTCGTCTTGCCAAAAGCTAGCTCTCATTCAACTTGTCCCTAAGAATGGCAACAGGTCTCAATAATTGATTTAACTTTATTTATTTGAAACACATATATACTGGGTAAAAGCAATTACAAAAATATATTCTCACTTGGTGCCCAGTTAAACAAAAAATATAATGATACAATAAAAGTGTTCATTCATTCATACTTTGGCTAATTATTTAAAATATATTCTCTAGGACTTTTGTTTTAAATTAGATACACTACATGACGACTTTACACTTGGTGGTAAGCTATTATATAATGTTGGTCCTATATACTGGAAGGATTCTTTAAATTGTTCTACTCTTGGTGTAGGAACATACAACATATTATTAGAAACACTTCTATTTTCTCTAACAGTGTGATCTTTAACATAATCTATTCGATCAGTTAAATATGTGGGAGCAATACTATGTACACATGTGTACATTTGTATAAACATACAATTTTCCCTACGTTGCATTACATTCATTATACCTAAATTAGTCAACAAAAAAGATGGGCTGACATTGAAATTATAGTTTTTAGTGATGAGCCTAGCAATTCTATGTTGTAATCTTAGAAGTTTCATTAAATGTTTTTTTGGAGCATAACCCACTACCGTTATACAGTAATCTAGATGTGGTTGGATAATAGTATTATAAACACGTACCATATAATTTATATCTAAATGATATCTAAGTCTATAAAATACATGAATACAATAACCGATTTTACTACAAACATTGGATATATGCTTTTCCCAGTTTATACTGTCAGTGATTGTTATTCCTAGATACTTTATACCATGTACTGTACATGCGGGAAGAACTGAATTGTTCATATTGATCTGGAGGGAGTCGTGTTTAGTCATATTATAAACTAACATGCTACATGACTTATTTACATTAACAGCCAACCTATTTTGTGCAAACCATTGACTTATATTATTCATATCGGTTTGCAATTCATTTGCCACTTCAAACACAGATTCATTGTTATTATAAACTACAGTATCATCAGCAAACAAGTTACATTAACATTTAGTGAGACAAGTTGGTGAATCGTTGATAAATATGACAAATAATATCGGACCCAGTATTGAGCCTTGTGGTACACCAAATAGAATATCAGTTACCTTTGATAGTGAAATATGTAGTTTAACTCTCTGTTTTCGTCCCGACAAATAACCACATAACCATTTTAAACAATTTCCACGTATACCATATTTTTTCTAACTTTACAAGAAGAATGTTATGGTCGCTAGTATGAAAACATGTTACAACGAGAGGATTGGGTTGAATGTTTTTCTAGATACGCTGATTGGACAGGAGTAAACAAATTATATCTTAATAAATAATCCTTTAGTTGGCAATGCATGGACTTTTCACCAATTTTAGCTACATGGCTTATAACATAATATGTTATATCGGTCTGTAATTATTACAATCGTCTCTAGAACCTTTGTTTTTGTATATAGGTGTTATCATTAACCCTCCTGGCCCGGGCAGCATGTTAAAATGACACCGCGGCAGATGGGCAGGAACCCGGGTGTCCTGTTAAAATCTGTAAGCTTGAAAGCCTATTCAGCTTGATCTGAATGCCGTGCGTCGGCGCATGTAAACAAAGCCGATCGTTGCGTCACCGCACCTCCGAAAACAATAAGGAGACGTCGGATCAATGTTATTGTTGTGATGTCAGACGAAATTAGTGTCTGAAAAGCTCCGATATTGTCAACATCGCGGAAAAATTCGCTCCACTGAAATCGTCATCACAACTGAACCAGTTGACTTACAGAGCTCTACTCAACACCAGTCTACAGATTGGAAACCGCACTACGTTTATAGATGCGTGGGAAATTTCTAGCAGTTAAAATAACAAAGATACGGTAGCCTAGGCCTAGACGTTTTTCGGCCAGATCGCCCGGATACGACCTCCGTCCTTTGGAAAGGCAGCCCGGGTCACGAGGGTTAAAGTAGAAAAGCTCTCCGCTAATCACCACACCCCATTCTATATGCTTGCACCGTCAGCTGACTTTGACAGTTCTCGGCCGCCACATGCCATACCTCCCCAGCCACCCAATCAGCTGCCTCCATTATCGGAGCACCGAGCTGAACTCTCTACCTCACCTCAGAAGTCGCTCTCTCTCTATTCCCGAGCAGTTTCGTCAGGTTATACTCAATCCAATACTTCTGTGCCAGCCCTATACTCCCGTAAGCCACTGAAAGATGTTTATAACCAGCTTCCAGGAACTTATTTTGAGGAGAAGATAGTGGAGTTGGATGAGGCAAGAATTCAAAGCGAGCGGCCGGCCGCGCGAGCCGCTCAGCCAATCACAGCGCTGGAGAGCGGGAGGCGAGACTATAAAGGCTGGCGCAGAGGGGCTACAGGGGTCACTCACCCCTCGGAACTCAACGGGTTAACTTCCTGCAACCCGCTTGCTCTCTCTCGCTCGGGCACAAAGGGAAACCAGGAGCCAACCATTCCAGTTACCCTGCCCTTGTCTCCAGCAACAGCACAGACCACCCCTGATCTCTCCTCACTTTCGCCCACTCGGAGGATGCACCATCAGTATCCTGCCGCCTGTCGTCACATTGCTAGTCTACACACACACAGTCAAGCAATTCAAGAGGGACGACAGACAGTGGACAGCAGTGAGGATTTTCAGAGGAGCTATTGGCCAGCTCTGAGGTGGTAACACAGTTCCAGTAAACACACCTGATTCCAGCACCCATAAATATATTTGTTTAAGGACCCATATTGGGCCCGCATAAGATTTAAGGAGAAAGAGAGAAAATGTTTGACAACCCTGGTGGTTCCCATAGAAATTGATGTGTCCTTCTAGGTCATCTAGGACAAGACAAAAGGAAAAAGAATTTAGACTAATCTGTATCCATAAAATGATGATGTGTATTAATTAGTTATTTTTATCAGCAAAGGCGTAATGCCGGAAGTGTTATTATATAGGATCTGATAGGAAAGATTTATGTATCAAAGTAAAGAGGGGAGGGAAGGATCAAGTCTTCTAGATTAAGAGGCAACCAATAAGTTCAAGGGGAAACAGTTTTGTTTAGTTGCCCGATAGATCAGCTATAGCTAGGAAAGGACACTAGTCCATTTAAATCATGAACTAATTTGTTAATAAGGAAAATATATAGAAGGACACTAGTCCATATGAATTATGGGATTCTTATGTTTTAGAAAGGAAGATATATCTATATAAATCGAAAGGGTCATGAAGGCGGTTTGGGAAAAGTGTTAAGGATATCACGTATAACAAAGAATTCCTCGGAAGTTATGTAAAGGAATATAATTGTGAATCTGTTCCTTGTAGGCGTTTTGAGGCACGGTTTATCTTTTGTTAGAAAGGTTATTGATTAAGGTTTAATGTAAACATAGCGTGTTTGTAATAGGGTTACATGAGAGTATAATTAGAAGGTGTTATTGAGGTAAATATTGTAAACCCATGTCATTAGAGTAACTGGGTGACAGAACCCAATAATATATATGAGAAGGAACCTGTAATCTCGGTCGGTGAATTTGTGAGACTTTATAATTTATAATTGTTGAGGTACTTGTGTAGTAACGACGATTGTGTCAGATGAGTTAATAGATTATATGTATTGAAACTTTGGTCTCGAGAGAAGACACAAAAGGCCCAGTGGACGTGATTAATTCTTAAGAATAGAGGAAGAATATCACTTTTGTTTAAATTAGGTAAATAACGATTGCTTCATTATGCCCTGGTCTAAACAGTAGACACAGCAGGGCTCAGATTAAACTATTTAGGATTGGTAACTAATAACGTGTTTGTTGGATCGAAGTCGACTTATTGACCTGAATAGCGGGAATTCAGCTAGGGAGTAACGGGAACTCTAGGGGTCCAAAGTACAACCTATCAAGAATCGACGTAATATTCAATCCGTGTCTTGAACTCATCTCGGCCCGAACAAAGGACCCGTTATTAGAGTAGTTAGGAAGTTTGTTAAATAAAGTAAACGAACTTCTAAATGACTGTCGATTTATCCCCCACATTAGTAGTATTGTAGCAGAAACTAAAATATATACTACTACCATGGCTAATTTCCAGTCTCCAGGAAGTTCACAAACATGAATAGACAAATATATAAAATAACATAGACTTTTACTAATAACATGGGATCCTATTTTTAGAAGTTTGGCATTGATATTGAATACATCTAGACTGGACCCTGCCTTCAACAGGTCCAATTGGTTACTTACAAAATGTTCATCGATATTTTCTAAGTTTAAGCAATGAATACTCTCACCTATTTCCCATTCATAAATTGTGTTTGGCAGTTTATCAGATAGATTCTTGCCATCATTAGCGAAACATTCCTTAAAAAGCATCAGCATTAAGACTTTCAGAATTTATATAATCTTGGCTTTTGGTATTTAACTGTCTAGTAGCGGGTCCCGCCTTAAGTCGGGTTAGAGAACCGTAGCCTAAACAGCGGGTCCCGCCTTAAGCCGTAAGAGATATTGAGCACATTATCGGCTCTGAGAGATAGTCCACGCGGTGGGAGGACCGCCGGCGGGCTCTGACCGTTCAGCGTGGACCTAGTCCCGCCACTGACACCTCCACCACATGTCTACACCTCCCTGGTCCCGCGAGACAGGGTAAAAACTGAGGAAATTAATGTATTTTAGGTTTTTTCCCTTCGTATTGCAACATCGTTGCAAGAGAACCCGTTGTCGTACAAGGATGGTTCAGGTGTCATTGGAAACCTCTATTATCGCCCTTTCACGGATACATAATTGTATTACTCTCTGGCTCTTCTTTATGCATGAAAAAGAGCATGGAATGAACCTCGTTTAGGGTAAATCTGCCCGCTTGGCAGGTAGTAAAAGTTACAAATGTCCCCGATTTTTAGGGGTTAAGATATTATTTATTGATTTCCACATATCACAATGTTTGTTATTACTGTGTTCTACACTACTGCTATAATATATATTTGTACAGTGTTCTATCATTATAACTACTTCATTTCGTGTTTGCTTGTATCTTGCCCAGTAATAATTTAATTTCAGTTTTACAGCTTTCTTATGGAAGAAGCCTCTTTCATACATAAATGTTAATATATCGTTTGTCATCCATGGGTTTTTATGGGATCTAAAGTTAACTTGTTTTAAAGGGGTAAAACGTGAACTAACAATCTCTAGTTTATGTTTCCATAGTTTCCATACATTCTCTATATCAGTGATATCCTTACAATCTATTATAGGAAACAAAAATCATATTCTTGTCTTAAATCATTTAGGAAGTAGTCAGTTTTAAATGTCTTATAATCTCGAATGATAATTAATTTAGAAGGTTCTTTGGTATATTGCTCAGTAAAAACAGTATAAGGCATTTAATAATCACTAAGGGATATTATAAGAACACGTGTATGAGAGTGATATTGGGGCATGGTTGAGAGGATTACATCAATCAGTGTAGAGGACTGAGGTGTTACACGAGTTGGTTCTGATACTAATTGATTAAAGGCAAATATTTCACTTAAGTAACGTATATTATTATTTGGTGTGAGACAGTTATAGTTCATGTCACCAACTAAAATACATTCTTGATCTATGATCAATTGTTCCAAGGCATTTCATATACTATCAAGACAATCCTGATTTGCACTTGGTGGTCTATATATTGTTCCTATCAAGATACATATTTTATTGGGTCTTTTAACTTTTAAGAATAAACCTTCAGTGCCATGTTGAGTGATAACATTATGTTGGTGAATATCATAACATATATTTTGATGAATGTAAAACCCTATTCCGCCTAAATAACGGGAACCTCGGTAATTTCTCTCAAATGCATAACCCTCTATATTAAGGAGGGACGTAGGGATGGAGCAATCAAGGAATGTTTCATTTACAGCTAAAATCTCTAAGACTTGGGAATTCAATAATCATCGGAGTTTATCTATTTTATCTAGGAGGCTGCATACATTCAATAAACCTATCTTTAAACCTTTTTATTGTTGTAGATTTTCTAAACTGTTTTTTTCTCCCCGCCTAGAGGAATGTGAAGATTTTCATTTATTTTCTACTACATGTGATTGGTCAATAACAACGTTGGAATCGTCACTATGTACCTCGTCAATATCAATAAAACTAACGATTTTAATTACATTAAAACTGGCTCGATCGTCTTGGCCGTGTCTTCAGTAGTGGTACTTGGCTTTGTGTCTGGCCTCACCACACTGGCTGCACATAAGGGGGTGACTGTAGCGGCAACTGCTTACCCTGGGATTCGTTTCACCACAGTTGTAGCAGCAGTCGGTTTCCTGTTGGAAGTGCATCATGGAACGGATGTCAGGGTCAGTGTCAGGCTGCTGTGCTGGTCGTCGTCGCCTGTGCAGAACCGTTTGCCAAGATGAATAAGTTCTGGTGGAGTTCTCGTGTGACTCTTTTGGAGGGTTACAATAGCCCGACGAAAAACCGTTCTTCATCAGTTTAAGGTTTTCACAGAGTTTATCTTGACCTCTTTGGGTCAGATGTATTCTGTCATTTCTGCAGTATCCGTCATTTCATTTGCCATCAGCGAGAGTCAGGAAGGGGATACTATCTTTAAATTCACAGTCCATGTCATCGCATAATCCTTGCAGAGTATCAATTACCAATGAAATCTTCTCGGAGTCAACGCTTGTTTTCATGTTGTGGTTCTCGTGGGCAAATACTGGCAATTGTCACTATAGTCATCTTAGCTTTGGCGGTGTCTATCAAGTTTGTATACCTTCGTGCGATAGTCTCTTCGTTCGCATTTGTATCATCACAGTCATTTCCACCTGCGACTATTACAAGCCTGTCATATTTCTGGGCTGGGATCTTTTGTACAATGTTCTGAATATTGGAGAGTTTGGCACCAGGTAAGCACTTCACATCTGTGTTTTTCATATTATTGGAGGAAACATCTTTAATTAGGCTCGATCCTATCAGTAGTGTTTTTGGCTTTTCTTTGACTCTGAAGCTAGCCCATGTTTGGGTGTTAGTTAACGATTGCAGCTGAGCTTTAACGGCAGCGAATTAATTTCTGAGGCTCATGCATTCTGCAGATTTGTCATTAAGAGCAGCTCTTAATAGCTGTTCTTGTCATTCGAAGGTTGAGTTGATGTCAGTCGCTAATGAGGAGATCATGTTCTTTATCGTTTCCATATCCTTACCAACACTGTCTTTTGGCAATGGGGTTAAAGTATGAGCTGCTGTAGAGCCATCATCATCCATCAATATGCCTTCACTAGGGGTGTCGTGAGTCCCTGGGTCAGGCTGCTTGTCAGTCTGCTCACCGGCTGCATGGCGTCTTGTCTGGGGTGGAATGGTGTGTGTGTGTGGTGTGGTGGAAATTGGAGGGAACAGTGGGGGTAGTCAGCACACAATTATAAAGGTCCTCTCTCCACCCTGCCTGCGTGTGTATATTATAGTCGAATTGCTCTCATATATTGCATCTTTAAAACAATTGTAATCTATTATATATTCAAAATTTTGTAAGTATTTTGTCTTCTCATAACGAATTTTCAGGTTGCCAGTTTGGTTTCCTTAGGGCCGCTCTACTGGTGATCTCATTTCTTATCGACTAACTCTTGGTCATCCTCATTTCGGGACTTCGGTGAGACCTTTTCTATTGTGCTAGACATATCCAAACCCATTGATAGAGTTCAGCACAAATGCCTCGGTTCTGAACTACCATTATTCAGTTTAAATCCCTTTATCTGTGCCTTTATCTCTATTTATTTTTGACTGTTCCATAGCTGCATATGTGGACGGTCAACCTATTAACTCTGGTGTTCCTTACGGCTCTGTCCTATTCCCAGTTATATTTATAATACTTATTCACTCATACGTCCTATAATGGAGGAAAGTATACGTTAATTACACGCTATATTTTTTGACATCGGCTTTATTTCACAGGCATGCATTACCGTATACTTATTACAATTATACACTCAAAGGGGTTTAATAGCATAAATAATAAACAGTGATGAAAGTTAAGTATACAAGCTAAACATATAATTTATAGCAATAAATATATATTTTACTCGCGAGATTTGGGTGTTAATTACAAGTTATATTTTTTACATCGGCTTTATTTCACACACATACAGGCACACGCACGCACACGCGCGCACATACGCACACACACACACACACACACATAAATATTTTACTTACCCGATTTGGATGTGGAAGTCCTGATAGGTTGAGGGTCTGGGGTAGGGGCGAGACCTCCGCTAAGAGGACGATGGATAGGTGAGAGTGATGGTGAATTACACCCCCCCCCCCTGAGTTTTTTTTTTGACGTCTTCGACTGAGCACGGGGGGCGGGGACGGGGCTGTCACTCATACAGTCTATAATGGAGGGAAAGTATACGTTAATTATACGCAATATTTTTGACATCAGCTCTATTTCACCCCACACGCCCACACACGCATGCACACAAACACTCTGCGCGTGCACAATCGCACACACACACACACACACACACACACACAGACGTACGCATTACCGTAGACTTATTATAATCATACACTCAAAGGGTTTTAATAGCATAAATAGTACTGAAAATTAAGTATACAAACTAAACAAATGTGATGAAAGTTAAGTATACAAGCTAAACATATAATTTATAGCAATAAATATATATTTTACTCACGAGATTTGGGCGTTAATTACAAGTTATATTTTTTACATCGGCTTTATTTCACACACACACACACACACACACACACACACACACACACACACACGCACACACACGCACATGCGCACACATACACACATAAATATTTTACTTACCCGATTTGGGTGTGGAAGTCCTGATAGGTTGAGGGTCGGGGGTAGGGAGCTACACTCGAAAACCCCCGCAGCGGGTGAAGGAAGCACGCTGTCATTGTCAATCGCATCCTGAGATCCTTCTCTGTAGAGTGTTATATCGCTGTAGGAATCAGTGTCGTGATTAGCGGGAGGGGTTTGAGACATTCGAATGTCCTTACGACCAGCCCCTATGCCCCTTGGGAGGCTGGCGGAGGGAGGGCTTTCAGGAGGTAGTTGGGGCTTCATCCTGAATGTCTATGATTGTTAATGTAGAGACGTGACTGCTTATATACACTGCTAATGATACACACACGCACGCACGCACCCATACATGGACCCCCCTACATCGAGTGATATTGGAGTAGCCTGTGATCGTACGAGAGCCCCACACCCCAACTAGGCTACTCCGATATCACCACAGACAACTTATGTGGGTAAGGTGTGTTTTTTATAAGACAAGGGAGAGAGAGAGAGAGAGAGAGAGAGTCCTGCACCGGGGTAGACTTGTTTTTATAGGGTATGGCGTGTTTTTTATGGAGTAAGAGAGAGAGAGAGGGAGCCCAGCCTCACACCCCACTAGGCTACTCCGATATCATCAGACAACTTTGGCCGTTTTGGTTTTGGCCGTTTTGGGGTTTGACAGTTTTGGTTTTGCCCGTTTTGGTTTTGACCGTTTTGGGTTTGGCCGTTTCGGTTTGGGCAGTTTCGGTTTTGCTCCGATATCACCACAGACAGCTTATGTGGGTAAGGGGTGTTTTTATAAGACAAGGGAGAGAGAGAGAGAGAGAGAGAGAGAGTCCTACACCTGGGTAGACTTGTTTTTATAGGGTATGGCGTGTTTTTTATGGAGTAAGAGAGAGAGAGAGAGAGGGAGCCCAGCCTCACACCCCACTAGGCTACTCCGATATCATCAGACAACTTTGGCCGTTTTGGGGTTTGACAGTTTTGGTTTTTCCCGTTTTGGTTTTGACCGTTTTGGGTTTGGCCGTTTCGGTTTTGGCAGTTTCGGTTTTTCGTTTCAGCATTGGTCGTTTTGGCATTGGTCGTTTTGGCATTGGCTGTTTTGGCATTGGTCGTTTTGGCATTGGCTGTTTTGGCATTGGCTGTTTTGGCCGTTTTGGGTTTGGTCGTTTTGGTTTTTCCCGCGACCGCCGCCGCGCCCGCCCGCTTCCGACCGCCGCGCCCGCCCGCTTCCGACCGACTCGCCCGCCCGCCCGCTTCCGACCGCCGTGCCCGCCCGCCCGCTTCCGACCGCCGCGCCCGCCGTTTTGGTTTTGCCCGTTTCGGTTTTGGCAGTTGGGCTTGGCAGTTTTGTGCTGTTTTGGCATTGCTCGTTTTGGCATCGGCCGTTTTGGCATCGGCTGTTTTGGCATCTGCTGTTTTGGCATCTGCTGTTTTGGCATCTGCTGTTTTGGCATCTGCTGTTCTGGCATCTGCTGTTCTGGCACGTTTTCCCCCTACTGGCAACAGTTTAAGGAAGGGGTGAAAGCAAGCGCAGAGGAATTATGTGGTAAAAGGAGAGTGAATGGCATATGTATCAGGAAGGGAAGCGAGTGGTGGAATGATACTGAGAGAAAGGCAGTTAAAACGAAGAGACTTGTTTGAGAGGGTTTTACGGGATGGAAATGGAGGTTGGGTCAAAGATTGTGAAAGAATTTTGAGGGATGTAAGAAGATGTTCTGGAAGGAGGTAAATGAGTAAGGAAAGGAGAACAAAATAGGGAAGTGTCGGCGAAAGATGCAAATGGAGAGTTATTAGTTGAAGGTGTGTAAATGAGGAGAAGATGTGGTGAGTAGGGTACTGTATTTTGAGTCTTCGCTAAATGTAAGAGACAGAAAAGAGGCAGTGATTGGAGCAGTGGTGGTGTGATGCATTGGAATATAGAGAGATTATTGAAGAACAGGCAAGATAAATGGTGATGAATAGGTATGAATGAAGAATGCTTGTGAACTGAATAGATGAGTGATAACGTGGTTGAAGGGAGTGGGGTTTTGGTGCCACATGGATTAAAAATAGAAAGTGATGATATAGTCATGCAAACTGTAGCCTACACATTTGTCACTAAATAAGCAAAGATTGTTTTGGTTTTGTAATAAAATATATAAATGATTTTTGTATTTTTTATTCAATTTATGTAAAATAAATATAACCATTGCAGAATACATTATAACAATAATACATAATTAATACATACTCATTTATGCCAGCTCTTTGAATTCGTCCATACAGCTGTCTGTATCCAAAGTAGACAGCCTGGAGATTCCACGGGCACAGTGCTATTGAATGGAAGCCTGGGTGTTCTATCATGCAACTGGGAACTGGTTCAGCTTCTCGACATTTCTCTTCAACCTATTGAGAAAAAAAAAAGAGATTGCCGAACAAATAATTATTTAGTTTTATGAATCAGTGCAATAGCCCTATCTGATAACAGTTCATCTTCTAACAATGTAGAGAAAATTCCAGTTATCTGTCAATTTACTAACTATGTACTTCACCATGGGGGCAGGAGGCTATGAATGATCCTACCCTTGTAAAATTATCCCACTCAACGAGACAGAGAAAGTGGCGAGGGAACACAAAAGTGGTATAAGAATTAGGAACTTACAGGTTTCTGTTTGGATTCTGTTTCTAGCCGGCCACCTCCAGCAAAGGGGTATGTGCCTGAGTATAATATACATACATGCATAATATTGTACTTACGATCATATGGTTTGTCTTTCTGTAGTGAGGTAGATAATGGTTAACAAATGTTATCAACTCGCCAATTTTAGTCACTTCTTACAATATGCTAAAGTTACATGAGAAAGCTCTAACCGATACCCCTAGGAGGTGCAATGTGTTGTTTGGAGATCTGAAGGAGTGGTAGCTAACAGGAAAGAAAATGAACTTTGTGTAAATGTCCTCTGCTTATTGTGAAAAGCGGGATAACCCAGGACACATTCTTTATAAACTGTGGCAACCACTGACTGTAGGCCTATCCATAGATCTTAATCTTGGGAGAGATCAGGCAACTAGATGCTATCCATTTTGGTAGCATCCTTCATAAAGATATAATATGAATGGTTGTCCCTATTTGCAGATAAGTGATTGGTATTGAATGTAAAAAGACTACACAACCACAACTTATTGTGAGAATTAATTGAACATTTTTATTGCAAGACCTGGGAAACATTAATTATTAATAATTAAATAGGACTTTATAGGCTACCAACCATTACGCATTATTTCAAATACGGCTCTACCAAGGAGCAGACCAACACCAAGTGCAAGTGGCCATCGAGAGGCTGAAAGTAATGATTTCATTTTACAAGCACTACTCTTGCTGCCATCCACCACCACCATTCTTGACTCGCAGCCGCACTTCTGACATCTTTCATGTTTTGCTGTGAGACAATTATTGTGGTACTTCTGCAGCAGTTCATGAATCATTTACTGTATGAAAGTGGTTGAAATATTGTGTTTACAGTTACTCCTAGTTCAGTGGTTTATGAGGTAAGTGAAGCAGGAGTTACAAATACAGATGTTGCTACACTCATACTAACCTTGATAATTTCCTGACAACACTTGCATTCATCTTCTGTGTCCATTGTAACACAGTTTCCACATCGGCACCTGCAAATAGCAATAGAGATAAGTTAATGGGTAGTAGAATATTTCGGTAAACAGACTTAACAAGCAAAACCTAAACTTTGGTCATTCAACTAAAATATTCGAATGTCTGTAGTCTATTGGGCCAAGATGGCTGTGTCCATTGAAGGTGAGGATGGTTAAAGCATCTGAGATAAATGAAGTGTGTGGCGGGATGCTGAAATATGGTGGTGAGATAGTGATTGAATGGGTATGAATAATGTGTAGACTAGCATGAGAGAAGGAAAATGTGTCAGAAGACTGGAAATTAAGCATAATTGTCCCACTGTACAGTTGTAAATGGGAGAGAGGACTGTGTGGTAATCATGGGGGAATATGTCTCAGCATCGGGAAAAAAGTGAGAATGAAAAAATGGATACTGTACTGGTTCCCTAGGTACAAAGGAGTACAAAGGAAATCAAGCAACAACAGATCTAGTGACCCTTCTAGGTTGCTTGTCCTCCAAAACACTGAGGATCAAGTGTCCAAACAGTGGTTTAGAGTGGGTAAGGGAACATTGGAAAGGGAATTACTGCCCTGGAACTAATGTCCGTGGCAGGATTAGGAAGTTAGTAGGGGACAGATGGGTTAGTAACTGAGGGGGGGATAAAATAAAGTTATTCATTTACAAACGCAGTCAGTCGCGGGTTTGATGCGAGATATTTGTCTAGGCGGAGTTTAAATGAATCAACGGTGATGCAGTCTATAACGTTTCGGGGAAGCCCATTCCACAAGTTGACAACTCGATTGAAGAAGAAATTCTTAGATTCGTGTGAGTTAAAAGATTTACCAATAATTTTGCAACCGTTTCCCCGCGTGTAATTAGATTGGTCAATAGTGAAGTACTTACTACAGTTCATATTGTCGATGCCTTTGATGATTCTGAACACTTGAATTAAGTCACCTCTTAATCTGCGCTGGGTTAAAGGAAATAGATTTAATTCTCTAAGACGCTCTTCGTATGGTTTGTTCTTTAGGCTAGGTATCATTTTGGTAACTCTACGTTGAACTCGTTCTAGCTTGTTTATATCTTTTTGGTAATAAGGGCACCAGGATTGAACGCAGTATTCCAGAAGAGGGCGGACTAATGAATTGTAAAGGGTTAGGATAACTTCTTTGGATTTATGCTCAAATGACCTGCCTATAAAGCCAATTATTTTGTTTGCCTTCTTAACAACTTCTGAACATTGTTGACTCGGTTTTAGGTTACTCGATATTGTTACTCCCAGATCGGTTTCTCTGTTTACATTCTTAAGCTGAGTGCCATTCATCGAATAGTTTGCTTTCTCATTTAGGTATCCGATATGTAGTACTTTACATTTATCCGCATTGAAACTCATTTGCCAAATTTGGGCCAACATGACAATTTATCTAGATTGTGTTGCATATCGTCAACTTGTTCTTTTGAGAGTACGCTATTTGCAATTTTTGTATCGTCAGCAAATTTTGAGATTGTACAGGTGAGACCCTCATCTATGTCGTTGATGTAAATTAGAAAGAGAATTGGTCCTAGTACCGATCCCTGGGTACCCGCTTACATTGGTCCATTTTGATGCCTTACCGTTTATGACTACTCTTGCTTTCTGTCGCTGAGCCAATTTTCTATCCATTTCAACACACCGTCTTGTATTCCATGCGCTTTTAGTTTTAGCAGTAAACGTTTGTGGGGAACTTTGTCAAAGGCCTTTTGAAAATCAAGGTATATAATATCTACAGCTTTACTCTCATCGTAGAGGTTGAGGATATCGTGGAAGAAGTCTAAGAGGTTTGTTAAACAGGAACGTTTTTTACGAAAGCCGTGTTGAGTATCTTTAACCCATAATTAGCGGCGAGCAACATAAGTCGAGTTAAATATAGCTGGACTATGTGGCGGAGCTCGACATAACTCGAGTGGCAATTTCAGCACGTAATGTGGCTGAGAGAGAGAGACAAGTGGTGGCAGGAGACTAGCGAGCGTATGACTGCTCCAGACCACCGCGGCGAACCTACTGACACAAATCTCAGCTCCCTCCTCCCTCTCTCACTCGCTACATACTCAATTATGTACCGAAAGTACCGAATTACCTGCTTTTTGCACTCGCGTTGCACGGTTATTGCAAGAAAACTATCCATCATACAAGGATCGTTATGGTGTCATTCGAAAGCTCTCTTTATGCCCTTTCAGGGATAGGTACTTGTTTTACGTTCTGGGTCTTATTTAGGCATGAAAATGATCACGTAAACAGCCCTATATTGGCTAAAAACACCCCGCTGTGCGGTACACATAAATAAACCGCATAGGCCGCTCGTAAGGTGTTAAGTATGTTATTTTCCTCTAAGTGATTTACGAGTCTGTCTCGTATGACCGTTTCTAGCATTTTACATACAACTGAGGTTAAGCTAATTGGACGATAGTTACTGGGTAGGGATTTGCTGCCTTTTTTGAATATCGGTGTTACGTTGGCTAGCTTCCACTGATCGGGCATAGTTCCAGACTGCAAGGATTTATTGAATAGTAATGTCAGTGGTTTAGAGAGCTCATCCTTAGCTTCCTTTAGCTTCCACCCTGTGAGGAACAGGGTGGGTTAAGGAAGGGAAGAGGGTTTGTATACCAGATTTTCTCCTCGAGATATGTTGTTGAGAAGCATTTGGAGAAGGGACAAAAGTTGTATGCTGCCTTTATAGACTTGGAGAAAGACTATGACAGAGTTGATAGAGAAGGTTTGTGGAAAGTACAGTACTGAGAATATACGGGGTAGCTGGTAAGTTGCTGAAAGCAGTGAAGAGCATGTATGAGGATGCAAGAGCAGCAGTGTATGTGGACAATGAACAGAGCGAGTTCTTTGATCTGATTTTTGGTTTATAGCAAGGGTATGTGATGTCCCCATGGTTGTTCATGATTATATGGATGGAGTCATGAAACAAATACAAGGAAGTGCAGTGGATGTTGTTGTGCCCCTGATAAGGGAGGGAAAAGAGTGGAAGTTGTCAGTGCTGCTGTTTGCTTATACTGTAATACAATTCTGATGAGTAACAATGAATGGGAGTTGCAGGGTCTGGTATATAAGTTTGGAACTGCGTGTGAGAAACGGAATCTGAGATAAATGTGGTGAAGAGTAAGGTTATGGTCTTTGTGAAAGGGATGCAGTCACAGAGTGTGAGGTGAGATTAAACAGTCAGATTATGGAGAATGTCAGCTCATTTAATAATTTGGGCAGTGTGACAAGTAAAGATGGGAGTATAGAGGATGAAGTGCAGGAGAGGGTACACTAGGGGAAGAGGGTTGTAAGAACGCTGAAAGCAGTGACAAGGAAGAGGGTGATGAGCATGGAAGTAAAGAAGTCAATGCATGATAGTGTGGTAATCCAGACATTGACGTACGGGAGATAAGCCTGGACGTTGTTGGAGATGGAGATATATAGATCAAGAGTGAGAGGGTGGAAATTAGTAACTTGAGAAGTGCATGTGGAGTTGCAAGGAGAGATAGATGGACGAATGAGGAAGTACGAGAGCGGTGTGGTGTGGATGTCCTGGAGTGTGAAAACAAACACCTTGAGGTGATTTGGTCATGTGCAATGTACAGTGAGTGAGAGAATTACTTAAGAGAGTGTACAAGAGTGAGGTGGAAGGGCAGATGATAGGAAGAGGCAGACCGAGAGTGAGGTGGAAAGATGAAGTTGACAAGTATATGCGTGAGTGGTGCTGGGTGGGATGAGGGGTGCTGGTTGACAGAGGTGCATGGAGGTGATTCATTTGTGGCCACCACTTTGGGGATCAAGGCATCTGGCAATAGCCTAGATATATAGATATAACCTAACATAACTTTGTTTCTTAGCTGATAAGATACAATATTGCATGATATAAAATATTTTGTTTTTGGTACTTATTACCGAAACTACCACTAAATTTTCTCAATATTTGAAGGCTATTATAGGATAAGGATGTTGCAAAGATTATATAAACATTTGTTTTAACCACCGGAGAAACATTTTATGTGCACTATATAAAGCACTGTAAAAACAGAAAAACCTCCATATTGACGGCTGTAAAACTCTTATTTATGCCCCTTCCTGTCAAAATAGATGCTGATTTCAATAATTCATGGCGGGGTGAGGGGGGGCAAAGCCCCCCCTCAACCCATCCTGTATCCAAAGGCAAAACATTATTGTTATTTTACTCTGAAAATGACATACATCTGAGTATTTTAAGATCGTTGGTAAATGGGGAAAACACTTTAGCCGGGGATTGTAACTAATTTTAACTACTTTATAATGTTGAAAACTACCTAAAACCGAAAAGTAAAACCATGAGAAAATTAGTAGTAGTTTCGGTAATAAATTCCTTGTTTTCTTTCATATACCAACAAGGGTGATTTCTTCTGTAAGTACGGTACTGTAATGACAATTTTTACTTTTGTTCTAAGAATGGTTTTGTTTATCATTATTTGTTTGATACCAGAACGAGCTTCGTAGCACACGGGACTCATCCGCAGCGCTCCCATAGACATAGGCAAAGATTTTCTAAATATGAATAGCGGCGCGCTACATTCGTATTTGGCAGCGCTGCAGGACGGGGTAGATGTCTCAGTGCCGCGGCCTGAGGGCTGAGAGGCGGATGGGTGGTCTGTCGTGCTCCCGCCCACTGAAACTCAATTCTACGGCTTTAACCCGGGAGCTGCGGGGAGACTCTTAAGAGTTCCCCCGGCGCACTGCGGGAAGACTCTTAAGAGTCAGAGAAAATAAAAATCAACTTTTGACATCGAAAAAAAAATATTTTTTTATATTTTTTTTTTTTTTATTTTTTTTTTTTTTGGCCCCTGGGCCATGCAAAATCTCAGTCCTCTACCTCCCCTCCTTCCCCACTTTCCTCCTCTCCTTCAGTTATCACCTATTTTCCCTGTTATTCCCTTATTCTGAGGTATATTTTCGTGCTAACATTAGAAATCCGATTGGAGGGTGTGGTCATCACTGATAGCAAGCGAGTGCAAGAGAGAGAGAGAGAGTATCGATCGACTGTGTCTCAGTGGCCTTGGGGGAAATTGGCGGGAAAGCAGATTGCCTCACCCATACATTATACAACTCGCGGGCTATATCTCCGATTTTGACCATCCAAACGCTGTTTTCACTCGTTTTATTGTTGTTTCAGGTTAATACCTTTATAATCAACCCATAATAGGCGCATATGGATAAATATTAATGCTATTAATGGCACAATGAATATTTTAGTGACGGAAACACCTCAAATACGTCAGCACAGGGGGACGTTTCCAATTACCCCCATGCGCACTTCAGAGGTTAAAAGCCTGTAAATTGCTAGGACGTTCCAGAACGTCTCCCGTAGTGAGTGGGTTAACTAAGCTATCTTTACTGAAAAATAGGAGAATTATAAGGAATAGGCTAGGCCCCTTATTATACATACTTTATTAGGGACAATATAGGTCTGTAGAATCCTTATACTGTACTCATGTATAATCCACTGTGGGAGAATAATTTTGATAACAATTATAAAACCCGATATTAATAGAAAGAACGCTTAATCTAATCACTCGAGTCTCAGAGCTCCTTCGGACATCCTTACTGGTTTCAAACGCCTTCTTTATGCAGTATAATCGATATTTACCCCCTGCTGACAACATAGATGATTATTTCAACTAAGTCATGTGTGTGTGTGTGGGTGGGGGGGGTGGGGGGTGGGGGGGGGGGGTGGTTGAGGCCTCCCCTCAACCCATCTTGTATCCCACATTGGAATTATAACTAAAACCATGAAAACACTCATTTATCAAAATCTGGAGGATATAACATGAAAAACATGAGTGTGAGCCTATTCCCTATATTTACCAATATGACCCAAGGCCTCAATAGTGACGTTGGATATGACAATTAATAATAGGCTAGGCCTACATTAATAATAGGCTAGGCCTACATTCGTGTCAGTGAATGTTTCTAAGAGTAAATAAATATAACCAAAAGCTGTGATTGTCCTAAATATTACAGACACCAACAAATTGTTGTCATAAAGTAAACACTGATAAATATATTAGGCTATACCCGGTAGGCTATAGCCTAATCTACAAGCTATACAAATCGGGAAAACACTTCATTAATCACAGTCTATGACGTGGGACCACACAATTATATAATAGAGGTTTATAATTACCATTCAGTGGCCTGCATATTCAGACGCTGTTGATTTAGTGCCACCTCAGGTACAAGTACAGCTGCAGCTGCTTCTCCCTCCTCTCCTGCTGCTGGATCTCGTCCTACAGGTTCATACATATAAGCCTGGACACCACCAATATTCATCACTTGAGGTTCTTCGCCATAATCACGGTTATCACCCTCAGTATTGGCAAACGAATCGGAACTACTGTCACTATCCTCCATTTCCACCTGTCAGAAGAGCTTGTTGTGTTGCTGGGCATACGTCATCAGAGCGCTTAAACTCCGAATCCAGAAAAGTGTCACCCATATCCTATTTTGGCCATTATATAAATAATTAAGCCATTGTAGCAGAAAATATTACACCAAAAGCTATAATGCACACTGCCGGTAATGATTGTGGAGGAAAATAATAGCATGCACACCCACCTTTAAGATCTATACATGATAAACTGGGAACATCCTTGTGTCCCTAACTAGAACTATAAACTCTTTGGAATATTGTTCTAACCTTAACAATATTTGTACAGCGTATATATGTTTGTACATTCTAGTAATCCTATATAGTTGCAACTATGATAGATTTCTTAAAAAAACAAAAACAAAATTGAACCGTCATATCAGTTCGATCACAGCTCGTGATTTATCACAATCTCCGGCGAGGGAGTCTGTGGGGCTTTGGGCTATTTAGCACGCCCCCCCCCCCCCTTTTTTCCATGCCTTAACCTTAATAATAATAGCACAGAGCCTACGAGACCTTCTGTCGTAGAGCTACACAGGTACGTTTTGGCTTGTCCAGAGCGACCGACAGGTATCGTGTTAGGAAAGTATGGTTTGATGCTCACAATTGAGTGTTGGCAATGTCTTCTATAGAGAAATTTTGTAAGAATCTAAGAGAGACGGCCCACTTCCTGATGTCGTGGGCCCTGCCCACTACGCCGGGATTACTTTCTTTAATAACGTCTACTAACAGAGAGGCCAATTTTCTCCTAGTATCACGATTACCTGCCTGGTTCACCCACAGAAAGCCTGGTTGTCGAGGGTGGCTGCCCTCATAAACTTAACTAAGGCCTTCACTGGACATAAAATATGATGAGTGTGTCCGCGCTTTAATGCCGGAACAGAAAATTCTGAGAATACATGATCAGAGTGCTCATTCTTAGCAATAAAAGTGGGGGACGGCGCGATCTGGACCTTGTCGTGCAGTCTCCCAAACCTAAGGCAATTAGGTTCGTTGCTCATCGCCGCCAGCTCAGAGACCCTATTTCCTGTAGCTAAAGCCATCAGGAACACAGCTTTTTTAAGTAATGAATCAAAATCCGGCGCATTATTTTATTTGCGCAATTGAAGCAAAGATAAGGCCTTATCAAGCGACCAGGTTGGCATGAGCTGATGTGGTGGTGGGTGGAGCTTGAAACACGCCCTCATAAACCCTTTCTCCTCCACCTGCGGTATCAAGAGACCAGTGAGATCAAAGAAGGGGGTTCTGTTAGCAGATACATGATTTTTTAACGTAACAACGGAAAAACGCTTCTGCTCAAATAAATAATCTAAGTATTTGAAGACCAGGGTTCCTGAGGCATCGGTTTGCCCTGACTCTACAATCCAGTTCGTAAAAGTTTTCCAATGTGATTGATATTGCCTCCTGGTAGATAAAGTATATTGGTTCATAAGTTTACTAGTGACACTTTCCCCATACTGAGCTAGCCATTTGGCATTGTAAATGTCCAGAAGGCAAAATTGAGCGAGGTCTGAAGGTTGCCAATCATTTCTAAGTGGAATGCGGAAACAGGGAGCGACACCGGGTCCTTGCACCAATCGTTCAACTGGTGGTACCACACCTGAGCCAGCCATAACGGCGCGATTATCGAGACTAAGCCCCGGTAACCTCTTAGTTTGTGAATTACCCTGCACATTAGAGCAGAATCTGGTGGAGGAAATAGATAGATTGAGTTCCACCTGTTCCAGTCCTCCAATAACGCATCTGGTCCCCCCTCCGGAGTTACCCCTTGGCGGGTCAGGAAGAGAGGAAGCTTGTGAGTCTCCTCGGATGCGAACATATCCACATGTGGACGGTAAGGCTTGGCAATCATCTTGTCGAAGAAGGTTTGTTTGAGAGCTCATTCTACTAAAGTGCTCCGTTGCTGGGACAGCGCATCCGCCCAGACGTTCGACACGCCTGGGAGATATGAAGCATGCAGATAAATGCTCAGCATTTCGGCTAGAGCAAAAATCTGTTCTGACACTACTAGCAACTCTCGAGACCTCACTGAACCTTGTTTCTGAATGCAATGGACCGCAATTAAGTTGTCCATCCGAAACACTATTGATTTCCCTTGCAATGATGAGCCGGGGGCTTGGAGAAAATATAGAGGAACTAGAAGCTCTTGTTTGTTGATGTGCCATGACCCGTTCTGGGCCCAATTACCCTGCCCTAGATTGGACTGAAGCGTCTGTGTCTACCCCTACCGAAGGAGGAGGAGAAACCCATGTTGTCACAGAGTACAGTGTTTCGGTCTTCGCCCAGACCGACAGTAAGTTGTGAATTAATCGAAAAATCGGCCATAGTTTTCCCGCCAGCAGTAGTGGGAAAAATGTGTTGCCTTCCATGATTAATCTCTTTACTTTCAACCGGCCCAACTTCACAGTTAATTGGATCCAGTTGAGTGAGCCGACCAGGGACTCCCACGTCTTCCTTGTCGTATTCAGACTGTGGAGAAAACGAAACAGTTTCCTGCAAAATCTGTGGCGATTGTCCACACTCTGAGTAAGAGTCAGATTGGCGGTATCCCAGACAAGCCCTATCCACTGAATTTCCTGTGTGGGAACAAGGAGAGACTTTGCCAAGTTCACCTTAAACCCTAGGGTTTGTACATGATTGATTACTTGGTTGACATGATTGTGACATAACTCTCTTGACTCCGCCACCACTAGCCAATCGTCTAGATACCACAACACCATTATGCCCTGGGCCAACAATGGCAGAAGGGCTTGCCGGACTAATTTTGTGAAAATTCTCGGTGCCTGGTTCAAACCGAAAGGCAGTCTCTGAAAGACATAAGTCTCTTGCCTGACCCTAATGGCGAGGAACTTTTGGAACCATTTGTTGATAGGGACATGCCAATAGGCGTCTTTGAGGTCTAAGGAGCACATCTAACCCAGCGGCGGAAGTACAAGCCTGATTTGTTTTACTGTAAGCATTCGGAAGGATGGATTTATGATGTAAGTGTTCAGACGCGAGAGATCCACTACTGGGCGCATCTGCGCACTGTCCCTCTTTGGCACCAAGAAAAGTCTGGAGGTGAACACTCGGCAAGTCGGTTCTACTAGGACAATGACCTTCTTTGAGATAATTTCTTTGGAGCAGGGCCTCCACCCCCGGCGAAACATGGTTGTGTTCGAGCACCTGTCGCAGTCGAGGTCGCCTGATCCACCGTCAGGTGATACCTTTGCTTACTACAGTTCTGGCCCAGGTTTGCTTGGGCCAGGCTCTGTGGCATAATTGGAACAACCCCGTCTGCAGACTGGGTCCGTTTGGTGGAGCAACTCTCGAATCCGACACGCCTAAGCACGGCCCCAGGAGACAGAGAGTTTGGTTGGCTAGTTTTTTGGAAGGGGTGGTGGGTTGGTATCAGATGGTTGGCTAGTTTTGGCTGACGTCTGTCCTTGATTTGGTTTGGGGTGTGACTTACCTCTATAACCTGAGTATTTACTTTGTTTGGGCTTGTGCTGCCTACCTCCCTGCTGTGGAGGAGGCCTGGGGTCCCGAAAGGACTGTCTAGCATGAGGGGGTTGTGATTTATCGCCGCTTTTGGGCTTATTGTAAGGTTTCTTAAACGGTTCCCTCTTAGCCTGGGAGGTAGTCGGCTTCCTCCCATCTACCAGATTGAAAACGACACTCCACATTTCTGAACTGAGGAGGGGGGCAGTTAAGACTGGGGAAAGTCACCCGGCGACCAATATCTTCTGGTAAGTTCTTTACTAAAAACACTCTGAGGTCCTGGCGGGCCCTTACCGCCTCCATGATTGCTACCTTAATGTCACCCAGGAATTGTATTGAATTCTGTAATAAAATCGTACGTGACAAGTCTGTGGCTTTTCTCACATTTTGGTCTGCAATGGCCGAAATAGTCCTAGCTAGGGATACCGTAACCTGGCGATTGACAAGGTATTGGGAGAACAATCTGAAGGCTTTGCTTCTTAACTTAAAGTCCCTATCCAGATTGGCTGGGGGAGGGGTACAAAAAGGTTCATCTAATTGGTGAAGAGCCAGTTTGGGGGCCGCCAAGAAAGCGAACAAGGCTGGCGACACCCCCTCTGCCTTATTAACAGGTAATGAGTGTATGGTTGTCAAGTAAAGCTACAACAACCTTGACAATCCTTTCTTGCACAAGGATGTAGAATAAAAGTCCGAGGTAAGTTTTATAGGTTCTTATTAGCCAAAGAGATACAGAGAGCGGGGGGCACTGTTAGCTAGAGTGCCGACCGGATGTTACTGAGGAAAACATGTGCAATGTTGCCAGATATATTTGGTGCAATATTGCCGCTACTAACGAGTACGGTATATTACCATGGGATATTAAACAATGATGGTATTGCCCTGAAAGTACATGTGTGTATGTTGCAATATGATTAAGGCATGTGTACACTCTGTATATATGTTGTGTGCACTTAACCTATATCAACAATGAGAACCAAGCATGCAACTCCTGAGGAACCTGATGGGAGGTTTTAGATGTAATGGTAGAAGAAAATACCTGTGCCTCTGCTTCCCAGTCTACCCAAGGACCCAAACCTACCCGCCCCATCTGCAGGACTGGTGTATGTGACTGATCAAGTACCGGAACTGTAGCCAGTTCCGGCGTGAGTGCATTCAAAGCTTTAATGTCATTAACGCCATCTGCTTTGGACCAGTCTGCAAAGAGTCGTGCAGATGAGGCCGGCGGTACTGCCGGGGCAGCTGAGAAAACAAAGAAATCAACATTATATGTGCTAAGTATGGCCCTAATAGAAACGTCCAGTAATCTCCCTACCTCATCCTTGGCTCTGAGTTTCCTATTCTTGTTGATTTCAATAGTCCACTCACTAGGAACCGGTAGATCTCCTGAAATAGGGGGTTGTGCTAGGAATAGTTTCAACGGGTATACCTGAATCCAAGAGCAATCCGGCCCGTAGAGGAGAGGCATAGGACCTTTCCTCTGTGGTGCCTTATCTAAGGGGGGAGGAGTGATGTCAGAAATTACTCCCACATTAGTGGTAGTCATAGTAGCTGGCACTGTGGTGCCGGCCGCCGTGGACATTGTCGGGGGAAAACCAAAGTAGGTAAAGAGGACTTAGGGGTGGGAAAACCTGAAGGCTCTAACGGTCTTATCGTGGAGCTACTTGGTGGAGCTACCGGTTGACTAGAGTGAGGATCAGGAGAGGGTTCCTGAGACATGGTACTGCCGCATGACCCTATGCATTATATCACTTATCTCCTCCGTGGTCACGCACTTACTATGGGAACCCCTGGAAGATTGGGAAGTAGCTTCTGATCCTTCAAACATTAAACTTTGAGCCGAGGGTACATTAACTTCCTCTGGCTCTTCATTAAACTCAAGCACTTCCGGTATGTCCTGCTGTGCGTCCGGAGTTTGTTCCTCCGGCGGCCAAACCAAATCAGGGACTGATGAACATAAAACTTCACTGTTAATACTTTCCCTATCTGTTCCCTGACTAACTCTCCAGCACCCCCGTTCGCTTGCCGCGGCTGGCTGTGAGTCCTCAATCACCTGAGAGCTGTCAAAAAAATGAGAACCTGACGGTAAACCTCTATACTGATCTGCTAATACCTTACTTGGTCCAGCCGTAGGGATTTTGCGTGGTACCTGAGTCTACTATGGAATAGCAAAAATATAGTCCTGTGGTACACTTAATGACTGTTCATGATGAGGATTAGGACTATGTCCTCCACCCCCACCTCTGAGTTGCCGGATTGGACGGTTGGCGTGCTGGGGGTAGGGTACAGGGTGGAGGTGGCCTTACGGTAACCTTCCGGCTACTACTATGTCCTGTACTGGCTGGTGTCACCTTGTCCTCCCTACGGCGTTTGGTTGATGTGGACGACTCAGTCGATGAGTGCCTAGACTGCTTTCGGGGAGATCTCGACCGTGACCTTGACCGTTGCCGTGGGGAAGGCGACTGCCTCCGCTTGGTCCGGTCGGGGGTGGGGAGCCTCGGTAATGTCACTCTCATTGCTACTAGAGCTACTCACTATCTCTTTTGAAATGGTTTTAGGTTTAGCTTTAGGTTTAGTAGATTTAATAGGAGCCGACTTAACCAGAGTTGATTTTATGATTAAATGTTCCCACAGGGTATCATCATCGCAATGAAGGGCCTTATGGGCAGTATCTTTAGCATAAGAGTTGAAAATGTTCTTTATCTCTTTCAATGCCGCTAAGCACGACAGGTCTTTCTTAGTGAGAAGCGCCGCCTTTAACTCAGAACAGACAGAACAACACTTAGACACCCACAAGCCTCGAGAACGATCGAGGCATTTCACGCATCTAATGGAAAGTTAGTGAGCAAATACAGGCAATAATGAGCAAGTAGGAGTATTGCACTTCTCAAACCGAGGCATGATAGAAAAAAGGGTTCCACCCCCCGCCGGAATCAGCCACCCACCAGCTGCCGGGCTTGTTGTCACTGAGGCGCTGGGTCAATCTGGAAAATAACATTTCCAGGAATCAATGCTCATAAGGATAACCTGCGAGGTGTTAGGACATCCTACCTCTAGTCCGCCGGAAAATTAGCTATAGCCACAGCTACTCTAACCTTCCGCTGGAATCGACCATGGAAAAACTGGGGTTTCTCCGTTAAAGCTGATTGGACTGCTTACCTGTGACAAAGTGTCACTGGCCCTAGTGACCTTAAGTGACTATTGAAATAGAAAGATAGGTAACATGCTTGCACTACGTATCACAACACCTGCACACTAGACTGGAATGCCGGGCGAAGGAAGTCTTGCCGTATGACAAATCGGTCAGGGCGAGTCCCCTCGGTGGGCCGAGGTTGCTCCCGTAGGAATTTGCATTTTCCGCCGGAAGGTTTGTGGTTCAGCGCACCACGCCAGGACATTTGGTTGCTCCCTTATTCGTTTGCGAGACGAGAAAACGGAGGCCCTGCACAGAAGGCCGCCGGAGAAAGAACAACCAAATATTTTAGAGGAGGGGACTTATATGTAAAATTCCCCCCTTCCAAAACCCCACATATAGATATAGGGACGTCTACCCAGGGCCCCCCCACTAACATGTAGAGCACACATGTAACACCAATATCGGGGCACACATTGGCATAATCACAAATACATAGAATTTATAATCCTAAATTACCTGTAGCCTACATTGGAGACCCCTAAAGAGGCTGGCCACGAGGCCCGATGAAACATCACAGGATTACTGACGCTCCGACGATCCAGCAGCAGCAGCAAGCTGAGGGGAGGCCCACGAGAGGGGCCCAGAAGCAAATACGGACTCTAGAAGGCTCCGCACTACGTACAGCCACCCTTGAACTAGAGCATTTGCTAACAAACAACAAAATGTATATGCAACTGCGTCAAAGTTACGGCTGGAAGCATACTCTTGCAGAATGGTAGCCTCCTAGCTATAATATCAAAAAAGCTAAAGGCGCAAAACAACACAACAATAACACACGTGGCGCGCGGATCCCGGGATACGAAGGCGCCTTGTTACAAAAAGTACCCTAATTTACACACTTCCTGTGGTCGTACCAATGGGGCAGCCCGTGCTAGCTAATCTAAACCTTGTTCAATACAACGCAGACGTATACAAATGAGTAAGGACTCGCGAGAAGCGCAGGAATGACGAATGAAGCTGGAGCACTGGGGACACCCGCCCACCTAGTACGAACGCGGAAGGGAGAAGGAAGTTATGGCCGCAAGGGAGCCTGCGCCTGGGTGCTGCGCACAAGAAATCCACGCATGGAAAGCCATAATATATTAACAGATATTGAGTTAAATTTTATTTTTTATTTTCTACGAAGTTCTTTTCTCTAGGGTACCCAATCATAAGGAAGATTCCATAAGAGAATTAAGCGTGCACTTATGCGAGTACTCCCTGACCCTTCCGCGCGGGAGATTCAAAACTGCTGCCGCGGGTGTTGCAGGGAGACTATTATATTAATAGGCAATATCGTCAATGATGAAGGGGGCCACTATTAAATACTATCTACTCTCTTCTTGAACTGCTCTACTAAAAAAATGTTTACAACTTCGGAGGGAAGTTTGTTCCAGGTAGAACAGATCTTATATGTGAAAAAGTTTCGACAAATACAAGTGCTGAACATTTTCAATTTATTTTCCAGCCATGGTTGCATGTTATATTCAAATTGAGGCTAAAATTGTTGCTATAATCTACTGTACATTGTCAAGCCCATTAAGTATTTTAAATACTTCAATGAGCTGACCTAGTAGTCTGCGTTTCTTCAATGGAAAGAGACCAAGAGCTCTCAACCGGTCGTCATGCCTCATTCTTCTAAGCGATGGAATAAGCTTAGTAGCTCTTGCTTGTACTCTTTCTAGTCGCTCTGTTTCTTTCCTGAGTGCTGGAGACCAAAATTGAACAGTATACTCCAGGAGAGGCCGTATCAGAGCGTTGTAAAGTGTGAGTAAAGTGTTGAGGTCCATCCTGAGCAGTTCAACCCCTTTGGAGTCTTTCACATTCATTCCAAGAGAGAGAGAGAGAAAGAGAGAGAGAGAGAGAGAGAGAGAGAGAGAGAGAGAGAGAGAGAGAGAGAGAGAGAGAGAGAGAGAGAGAGAGAGAGAGAGAAAAGAGACAGAAAGAGAGAGGGAGAGAGGTGGAACTCGATGGATGGAAAAACTGATGACATCTTTCCGCCAATTCCGTCGTTATCTCTCCCTCTCTCTCTCTCTCTGCGTTTCCCCCCCACCCATTTTTTTTTTTTTTTACTCTTTCTCTTTCTTTCTTTCTCTCTCTCTCTCTCTCTCTCCCTCCACTCAGGGAAATCCTTTGACAATTTGTCATTCCGTTGTGCACACCTGAATGAGGTGAACTCGTGCGGCTCCCACACTAATGTTTTGTGTGTGTGTATTTGACTGTGCAAGTGTGTTAATGCGGGTATGTATGCGTCAGATTCGGTGAAAGTGCGTTTGGTTACGTCTGTGATGTGTGTAAGCATAATATATGGGCAAAGCAGAGATAGAGTTAAATTGTCATAGAGCGTCTTGCTCTGTACAGCGGCACAGTGCGGCCTTGTATTGATTATTGTTCACATGAGTGGGGAGGATCCTTTCATACCGCACTCCAAGACAAAGTAGAATGGAAAGCCTTTTGTATCATTAACTCACGTCCACTCACCAACTCTCTGCAACCTCTCTCTCTCTTTGCCGCAATGTTGCATCTTTCTCGCTATTCTATCGCTAATACAATAATCAGTGTTCCTCAGAGCTTTGTCAGTGTATACCGCCTCCTCTACGTAGGGTACGTAGTACCCGTCTTGCAACACAATCCCACCCCTACTCTGTGCAACTCTCCAACTCAAGAGTGAAACGATACTCCCAATCCTTCTTCTATTCAACAGCTGAACTCTGGAACTCTCTCCCAGAAACAGTCTTTCACTCTGCCTATGACTTATTTTACTTCAAACTCCGGGCATTTTGGCTCGAACGTCCCTTGATTTTGGCCCTGTCACTCTTTCAACTCTGGGGGAGGCACTCGCTACAGGCTGTTCTGACTTTTGTCTCCCTCGCTCACATACAACAAATTTATATCAAAGACCATATTCTTCATTAACACTCAAAGAGCGGGTGGTGGAGTATATTTGACTGTGCCGCCCAGCGGGGGGTTTTACCGTAAACGAGCTTGTTTCCGTGCTCGTTCTCATGCATAAACAAGAGCCAGACCGTAATACAAGTATGTATCCCTGAAAGGGCGTTAAAAGACCTTTCCAATGACACCAGAACCATCCTTCTACGATCACTGGTTGTCTTGCAACGATCGTGCAAGCAATGGGCAAAATCGGTAAAATACGGTAATTTCCTTACATTGTTACGTGTGAAACGAGTGAGAGAGGGTGGAGTAGGGTGCAGTACATCTCAGTAGCTCCACGGCCACCATGGCGAGCGGTCATGAGGTAACCTACGCTCCTCCCACCGCTCCGCTCTCTCTCAGAGCACATTACGTGCTCAAAATTGCATGCTACTATAGCCGGGCGCCGCTAGTTAAGGGTTAAACAAGCACCATTACTGTATTTGATAACAGAGGTTGAGGGTTGGTGTCCTCTACTTCCCATGGCCTTTTTTCTCTTTTTATCTTTCTACATTTCTACATTTAAAATGGCGTAGGAATGCGGCAATCCCAGCGCCCGCCACTATCTGGTGCAGATAGCCTCCTCTGTGGATGAGGGGGAAAGAACTTCCACCACCGTACTTCCTGCGAGGTGTAAAAAGCGGCTGAACGGGGCTGGGGTGGGTGGATAGGAATCCTCCTACCATTGTAAATCTTTCCTACTAGAATTGAGATAGGGGCAAGGGAACGCGAGAGTGATCCCGGACCCTAACAATTGGAACATTAGATGTGCGTGGCTGTGGAACAATTAATGAGAAGCGAGAGAACATTGGCAGGTTTTTGAAAGAAGAACTTATGACGTGCATGTGCTGAGTGAAACAGATATGAAAGGAGAAGATGAAGTGGATTTTGGAAATCTGAAAGGTAGAAAGTCAGAAGTAGATGAGAGAGTCACAGCGAAAGAGGGTGTGGGTATTATTGTGAAGGAGGAGCGGCCAGGGTTTATAATAGAGTGGAGAGAGGTGTCAAAAAGGCCAATGTGGGTGCGAATGCGGTTTAAGGGTGAACTGTGGGTATTTGTGAGTGCATATGGGCTAGGAAGTGAACTGATGGTAGAGGAGGTGGAGTGTTGTTGGGAATATATGAGGGATTGTCTACAAAGGTTCGAGAAAAATTAAAAGGTACTACTTGTAAGGGACCTGAATGCTAGGGTAGGCAATTAATCTGTTGATGGAGTGATATGTAGTTTTGGTGTGGATGGTGTAACGAGAGTGGAGAAATAATGATTATATGTGTGGAAAATGTAGAATGAGTGTAGGTATTACGTTCTACAAAAAGAGACGTATGCAAAAGTATACTGTACATGGCATAAACTTGTGAGGGGAGAGATGGTAGAGACGGGGTTAATGTATTATGTATTGGCGACGAGGCGTTTCTGTTGATATAAAAACCTACATATTTGAATAATGAAAATGGTAACTTTTCAATTAATCCCACAACGCAACTTATGTATTCACACAGAGCAAGATAGCAATGAATATAGGGAAGGTTCAACACGTCAGAATACATTTTATCTTAATAAAACCATTTGTTTTTCTTTTAAACCTCTTGCCATTCTTATTATAAATGAGAAACGTTTGTGCATGTTATAATTATGATCTCGGTAGCAACTGTCGAAGCCTGCTGCAATGATTATTTATTAGCCATGGAAAATAAAAAAGTGGAGTATATATTTTTGACATATTGAAGAAATAAATAAATAACTGTCTTCAGTGACATTACTACACTTTATTTTTCTCAACTAACGATCAACTGAATCCCTTGGCAGCTACTTTCTCGATACTTAATGGAAAAATATGAAACTACTATGACTGCATCATGTCAAGACCAAGTTTATATAATTGGCACTAAAGTTCACTACAAAATCTTCAAAATTACTGAAATATCTTGATGGGAATTTGCAATGTACCGTCAGTTGAAAATATTCAGACTATAGTAGGAATACTTTGTTCAAGTAGATGTTGAACTCTCTATTACATTATAGTATTGTAATACTGTGAGAAAGGTAGGTGTAATCTAGTATTGTGTATAGTATTGGTAAATTGCAAGGCAGGAGGAGAACGACCGTGAAGGTGAAGGGAGAGAACAAAAGGATGAGCTCAGGAGGGAAAGAAATAGGAAAACAAAATATAACTGGTGGTCAATGTCGGTGAGAGGATCAAAGTAAAGTAAAGGAGCAGAAGCTGGACACGAAAGCTGGGGATAGGAAAGGGTAGGTGGAGAGTGAAGGATATGAGAATGGTAAAAGCTGGGTGGAGAGTGAAGGATATGAGAATGGTAAAAGCTGGGTGGAGAGTGAAGGATATGAGAATGGTAAAAGCTGGGTGGAGATTGAAGGATATGAGAATGGTAAAAGGTAGGTGGAGAGTGAAGCATATGAGAATGATAAAAAGGTAGGTGGAGAGTGAAGCATATGAGAATGATAAAAAGGTTGGTGGAGAGTGAAGCATATGAGAATGATAAAAAGGTTGGTGGAGAGTGAAGGATATGAGAATGGTAAGAGGTAGGCCTAGGTGGAGAGTGCAGGATATGACAATGTTAACAAGTAGGTGGAGAGTGAAGGATAAAAGGATGTAAGGGAATTTGGGTACGTCGCTTACTGTAGGTACACATACTCCTTCACCTTTGAGATTGGACATTAATAAGGGGAGATTGTAGGTACCAATCGAGCAGAGCAGTACCCAGAGGAGGCCACATAGGCATACGATAAGGAGTTGCTGGAATTCCTGTCTCTTTTGTCTGACTTTCCCCCAGTGTTTCTATTTGTGCTTCACCTAAATGGAGAGTAATCCAGCTTAGTTTCACGATCACCTCCTCCTCCTTCTCCTATTCACTTCACTACACTTAACAAGCACGCCACACTTCTTTCCAACACACCGAAACTACTTCTAACGTACCTTGATTTTGGTTTTATTGCACTAGAGTACTACCTAACGGAATAACTGTAATAAAACGTTAATGTATATATGTGTCTCGATGTGGGTTACCTAAACAAGATGATATTAAACGTATCTTAGGACTAGAGGAGAATGCAATGAAAATGTAACACGCAGTTAATCACTCACATACAAACACTCACATGCGTAGGAAAAGAACAATCGTTGCCACATGAGAAACGTTTTTTTATAACAATGAACATTGCATTGCGTTGTGTATAATCTAATAACAACAAGTTTTGAAAAGACATGTGTTCAGTACTGAAACTGTTATGCGAGTAATATAATGTTTACTGCATTTATAATGGTTCGTTATTTTCACTATCGTGAAACTGAGAACCTGAATAAATCAACTGGGTCATCACTGGCTCGGATAATACAACAAGGATATCAATCTCTCCCAAAGTCACAAAATACGCAATTTCGGTTCACACGTTTTATTTCTTAGTAGCTAGGGCACATAAGTGACATAAATCAAGTCTCATCTATAAGGAAATGAGCTTGATGAAATATTGATCACTATAATAAGCATAAATCCCTGTAAATAAATGTTCACATAATAATTGGAATATATATGAACTCGTGGATCAAGTACATAAAATAATAATGTTATAAGTCACTAGAGAATCATAATATAAATAACAGAGAGGTTTGTCTCAAAAACAATAAATGGTATTCTGAAGGTAAAACTGTCAACCGCTAGGGGATTAGCCGACAAAAGGTAGATATTAGTTACTGTGACGCATACGAGCAGAACTGATTTAATTATGGATAATAGGATACCAAATTATTAGCGAATTACGTGTACATTAATTCAGCGAAAAGAAGATATACATCTTAATTAACTCAAAGAGTCATAATAGTGAATATAATTTCGCTGATAATACTTAATTATAATTAGCCTGTATGCGGGCTGAGTCAAAAACAACAATTAATATCATGAAGGTAAATGGCAACCGCTAAAGGATTAGCCAACAAATGTAGATCAAGGTTACTGCGACACGTACTCACAATACATATTTACCAAGGAAATTAGGATATCAACTGAAGTCTGAATAACTTGTACGTTAATTCATAAAATAAAAGATATATATATCTTAATGAACTCACAGAGTTACAATATTGAATAATAATTTAATTCAATGATAAATAGTTATACAAGCCAGTACGCTTGGCTAAACATCGCCTCGCCGAGGGTTAAGTGTGACGTAGGACTGACTGGAATTTAAGTCAATACCAAATGAGGCTAGGCCTGAAGATGAGGTCAGGGAGCGGAATCTTTTAACACAGTTCTACGAGAACACGATAAGACCTCTCTCTGTTTACATCTTATTCTATGTTAACGTACACAACTAACAATAAATACAATATTAAGATCTGCTGGGTGTTCACAATAAATTACGTGTAGTGCGATGTATATATATCCCGAACGAATATATGTAAAGTTCTGATCTAGAGTATAAGAGGTACAGTATATTCTCAGAATGTATACATATATCAATTCCTGCAAATAGAGTGTGTAATGTTCTTTCAACACGAGGGGCGATAGCAAATTAAGAAGATAATCGACAATCTCTGGTATTTACGTTAAATGGAACACTGCATAGTTTAATCACCCTTCGCAATATTTAAATCAAACACGTTATACAACGAGAAGCACTTAAGTTTTGTATGAAGGTATAGGTGACGTAGCCCACGAGAGATCTGGTCGGGTGTTGTAACCAAGTCCGACGTAATCCAGGGGAATCCCAGACACACACATACGCTCTCCCACAGGTATCCTCACTCATCACTCGGGACACACCTCCGTCGGTACTTTAAGGGGATAATGGCGTGCCCCTACGGAAGTACTTCCGAAATCGAGATCCGAAGATGCTGCGTTGGGTTAACGATATCCTAGAACAGAGGTACCCAAGCCTCGAGTTTTGCCTACCAAACCTTGGTTCTGTCAGGTAATATTACAATTTAATTAAGAGTAATGGATAGAGCTTCTCGATGTATAAAAGGACATGACATATATAGTTTTTGAATATTCATCCAGGTTATTAGCATTCTTAACCCTCCCGCATCCAGCAACTTAATTATCTAACTTACGGTAAGACATTCTCTAATTTGCCTTGAAATATCAGGCTGGGCGAGTTTTCGAAGCCTTGTGTTTTTCTGTATTTTCATCCACTAGAATGCTGTTTATTGTGATGTATCATATGTCAATGGAAAGAGGAATATTTATAGTACAGGATAAAACAAACAAAAATGCAAATAAATCGAAATATGAAAGTGTAAATTAGTCCAGAATACAATTATTTCCCATGCAATTGTCTTCACACCGTCCTAGCTCTAAATTGTGAGTGATGACCATATATTTGTTTTTGCTCAAATAATAGTATTTTTTCTCCTCTTTCCAAATCTGAACACAGAAATTGTTTATCTTCAATAGTTCTCAAGCAGTGACCGAAAACAAATATATATATATATTTTTATTGATATGGTTTATAACATTTTCGATTTATTTCGTTGCTACGAAGTGTATGGTTTTTAATTTAGGCTGTATGAATACGGCAAATAATGCTGATGAGTATAAAACAAACTAGAAGTTCCTAGGACAAATACTTTTTGCGCTATGAATATTTGAAATGAAGAGCCAAAATGCGAATATTTATGCTTCACCCATCTCTGTTCCGGCGATGCTAGCCGGGTTCTGAGCTGTTCCCCACCTCGTGGTTGCGTTATTTGCTCGGATACGTATATAACTGTATATATCACCAGAATCGAAAAATTGTGCTCTTTCCAATGGTGAAAACAAAAATAATATAGCGTAATTGGTTCGCGAGCTATGCGCAATTGTTTCCATGCAGTGACCAAAAAAGAAAAAAAAATATATGGTTTATAACATGTTCGATTTATTTCGTTGCTACGAAGTGTATGGTTTTAAATTTAAGCTGTATGAATACGGCAAATAATGCTGATGAGTATAAAACAAACTAGAAGTTCCTAGGACAAATACTTTTTGCGCTATGAATATTTGAAATGAAGAGCCAAAATGCGAATATTTATGCTACACCCGTCTCTTTTCCGCCAATGCTAGCCGGGTTCCGAGCTGTTCCCCACCTCGGCATTGGTTTATTTGCTGGGATACGTATATAGCTATGCGCAATTGTTTCCATGCATTGTTATTGTTATGTAAATATATGAGAATGTTTATACAGTTGTATATCTTTGCCACAATGTACAACATTTATATAAGTATATAAATATAATATATATATATATATATACGGTATATATATATACGATATATATATATATATATATATATATATATATATATATATATATACGGTATATATATATATATATATATATATAAATAAAATGAAATAAATCAAATCAAATCAATAAATATATAAATAAAATAAAAATGTAATAATAATATAAATACTCGATTATGGGCCTTGGGCTTGCTCGGGACCTTGGGGCTAATCCGCTAGACACCCTGGGGAACAGGAATAAAAAAGAAAACAAAAATATATATATACCGGGTATATACTGTATATATATATATATATATATATATATATATATATATATATATATATATATATTATATATATATATATACTGTATATATAAATAAAATAAATAAAATAAATAAAATAAAAAATATAATAATAATATAAATACTCGATTATGGGCCTTGGGCTTGCTCGGGACCTTGGGGCTGATCCGCTAGACAGCCTGGGGAACAGGAATAATAAAGAAAACAAAATATATATATACAGTATACCGGGTATATACGTATATATATATATATATATATATTGAGAATATATCACAAATACACGTGAGCCACTAAATGTTTCTAGTCTCTCAGTGGGGATCGAACCATCGACCATCAGGATGATAGCCGACGCTTTAATCAATTACACCACGGCAGTCTAAAAGACACTCAGCCTTCTATCCTATTTATGTTAGGGAGAAGGGAAACCCACTAGGCGAATATATTTCAATTCAAACCTAGTTGTAGGATCCATATTTCCAGAATACCATACACGGATTTTTTAGTGTCCCGACGCAACTCGGGTAGAAATTGATTTCATTTAATAGGATAGAAGGCTGAGTGTATTTTAGACTGCCGTGGTGTAATTGATTAAAGCGTCGGCTATCATCCTGATGGTCGATGGTTCGATCCCCACTGAGAGACTAGAAACATTTAGTGGCTCACGTGTATTTGTGATATATTCTCAATATTTGTAACTCTCATGCTTTGTGGGTTAGAATTAAATGAAATCAATTTCTACCCGAGTTGCGTCGGGACACTCAAAAATCCGTGTATGGTATTCTGGAAATATGGATCCTACAACTAGGTTTGAATTGAAATATATTTGCCTAGTGGGTTTCCCTTCTCCCTAACATAAATAGGATAGAAGGCTGAGTGTCTTTTAGACTGCCGTGGTGTAATTGATTAAAGCGTCGGCTATCATCCTGATGGTCGATGGTTCGATCCCCACTGAGAGACTAGAAACATTTAGTGGCTCACGTGTATTTGTGATATATTCTCAATATTTGTAACTCTCATGCTTTGTGGGTTAGAATTAAATGAAATCAATTTCTACCCGAGTTGCGTCGGGACACTCAAAAATCCGTGTATGGTATTCTGGAAATATGGATCCTACAACTAAGTTTGAATTGAAATATATTTGCCTAGTGGGTTTCCCTTCTCCCTAACATAAATAGGATAGAAGGCTGAGTGTCTTTTAGACTGCCGTGGTGTAATTGATTAAAGCGTCGGCTATCATCCTGATGGTCGATGGTTCGATCCCCATTGAGAGACTAGAAACATATATATATATATATATATATATATTATATATATATATACTGTATATATAAATAAAATAAATAAAATAAAAAAATATAATAATAATATACATACTCGATTATGGGCCTTGGGCTTGCTCAGGACCTTGGGGCTGATCTGCTAGACACCCTGGGGAACAGGAATAACAAAACAAATATATACGGTATATATATATAAAATAAATAAAATAAACATAAATAAAATGAAATAAATAAAATATAATAAATAAAAACTAATAAATCAAATATATAAATATTTAAATAAAATACAAAATATAATAATAATATAAATACTCGATTATGGGCCTTTGGCTTGCTCGGGACCTTGGGGCTGTTATATACTGTATATAGGCTATATATAATATATATATATATATAATAATATACTGTAATATAACTAAAATTCCATAGAGTACTTACCATACTTCCTGTAAGCATTCCTGTGACATCTTCGTGATTATAATGTATTTATTTCGTAGGCAGTATTTATTGATAAATATATTTGCCTTTCAAGCAAAAAATAGTGTAAAGTCATCAAAGATACTTAGACAAAACTGCATCAATACTCAAGGGGTTAACCAAGATTCACTCCCCTCAGTCACCAAAAGTCACAAGTAACATCTTATATACATATATAGTTCGAATTATTCACTAAACACTTTCACTGGGTAGATGAAATAATCCATAATTGCCTGCCTATAGCTAGGCATGGTGGGCCAGAGGGAGGGAGCCCAGAATTTAAAGGGCCGGGACCCTGCCTCACAGTCTGGGGGCCAGGAAACTACTGACTTTACAGAGGCCCGCGCTCCTCAGAGAGGGATGCTATGGGGTTGCTAGATACTTCCTTTTGTAACTTACTGATGCCTAACTTACCAGTCCAAATTGAGTCAAAATCGAGTCATAAACTTATTTTTGGCGAATATTTCTAACTTACAGGTGGCATTATGACGCGATTGCGTCATTCGAGCACTCTTGGAGGGGTGGCGTTATGACTCGATCGCGTCCTATAGATGCGGGAGGGTTAAAAATACAATGCACATAATTATGGTTATATATGTGAACACATTATTTATTTATTATAATTAAATTCAATGAAGAAAGGGTGTATAGGAATGAGTAATCATTAGTTTAGTGGGTTGTGTAATTACATACATTTAGTTGTGTTTATGGAAAGGAGACTTTATTAAGAAGGATACCGAAAAGGTGATTGTTGCTCAATCTCGGCGTTGTAACGGGGGTGGTGGTAGAGTTGCATAGGAAAACCAGAAGGTGGTTGATGCCTCAATTGCATAAACATGTCCTCATCATAGTCCATGTCGGGTTATTGAGGATACGTAGGTCATTTTATTTTGGGTGAAGGGGGTAATGAGGACTGATTAACAGGTACCCTGTGAGGGGCCCTAGGGGAGGCACAGGTAAGGGGGTGAGCTGAGGTTTTACTAGGGGTAACTGATTTATTTTCTTCCCTTTGTTTGAGAGGGTCAACTTCCCTACTTTCCGTTGTTCGTTGATGACTGCAATCCTGCACTCTGCCAGCTGTTGTTGAGGATGCCTTTCTTCTTCTGTTGTTATTTCAGATATATTGACTTGTGTTCAGAAAAATGTGAATTAAGTGGTGGTATGCTCATTAGCTCTTAACCATTACACTATTAAAAGTTTAGGTACGGAATGGATACTAGCACGATATAAGAGGTCCCTGTTTACTCTCACAATTAAGTGATTACTTCAGGCCACTGTGGCATCAAGTTGGATTGGATAACTCTTAATAAACGTCACCCTGGAATTTATGTGAATCTAAAACGACCGTTAACCTTTCCCCCTACCACATAAATATTTGGTGGTTCCTCCTGCCCGTTAACCTTCACCTTGCTCGGTCAATACCTCAATACCTCTCGTAGACATTCCCATTACTCTCCTCCGATATTTCTCTTACTCTCTTGCTATTTGTCTTCAACCCTCCTTTCATACTCTGTAGTCCCTCATTCAACATTTCTGTCACTCTCATCTCATATATAATTATTTCAGAGCTCTCTCAAAATTGTTTTACCCCTCTCATTAGATATACCCTTTCCTCTCACAATATTTATCTGCATCTTCTCTCCTCTCTTTCATTATTCCTTTTCCTCCTCGAGGGTATTTCCGACCATATTGTTTTACTACTCACCTTATATTTCCTCCCCTCTCTCCAGATTATATCTCCCAATATAAGGTGTCTCAAAAAGGTGTGCATAACTTCAGAGTATAATTATATTGATGGTTCAAAGCTTAAATGTGCTATAGCAGCATATATAAAATTTCAATCGTTAAAAGTATATTGACGCATTTATGTAGCGTCCTTTACCGTACTATTATATTATAATGGAATCTTTCATGTTCAACGGTTTTCAAATCCAATGTGAGCCAGCATGTCTTTAATGCTTGGCAGGCAACATGTTAATATCTTGGGTATAATATGGTAAGATACAGACATTTAGTAGAGGGTAGGATTGACTCTCTGACAACTGGGCAAAGCTTATGGGGAACATACGATTTTCAACAATCAATATCTCCGTGACGAGAAGAAAAATAAGGCTGAGATATAATGTTTTTTGTATACAAAATTGTATTCATAAAATATTCCGTATTACATATTATTAGTAGAAGTATTATGTAAACTACAGAAACTACCCAGCAGGGTGCAGATACAACGTTGATAGATTGAATCCACACAACATACCAGAACGTACTGGAGAGAAGCAACGGCCACTAATTAAATATAATTAGATAATTAGAGATACTTATAGAGCAAAGCAGTAAAACATCCATAGTTTAATTCACCTATTTTTGAACACCCTGTATATGCTACCATTTCCTACAATGTTCCTTACTCTGTACTGCATTATCAACTCCATCATCATCTTCGTCAGTTAGTCTACTTCAGATTGAAGACTGGTCGCTAGACCTCCATCAAGCATAAACAGTATACCACCAAGACTCCCCTTCGAGATATATTTATATATTTTTCGGTAGAAAAATGTCCTTGCCAAAAGCTGGTCCTTCCTAACTGCAGGCTTGCTATCGCTTGCCTGGAAAAATCAACACGTAAATGGCACGAAAAGTCATTAACTTGACAATGCCATTGGGCGGAAGGTCAAATAATCACAAAACTAATGGAGCGAACATCTTGGCAATGGCTGAGTTTGAAATGAATTCGTAGTTGAATTGTCGTGTTAGTTAGTACTTATTTGTTTTTATATTCATCTACTCAAGTTTTCCGTCCATGTCCAGAGCAATTTCAGAGTACGAGTGATATTTACACTTCAAATTTGGTTTGAAGACATAAAACAAGGCTAGACTATTCTTTAATATATTACGGTACACTAGAGGCTATGTTACATCGTATTAGAAAGAATAATTGACCACTTGCGAGTTTCCGGCTAAAAGGAAGCTGGATCCGTAAACATCGATATAAAACAGAAATGCAATGACAATGTAGGCTTATGATGGATAGAAAGTATGATGAATATGGTTTTATGTATTTATATAATTATGCAATATTTGACCGTTTGGATAAGGGTGTGAAATGGATTATCAGGGATTAGAATAATAAATACAACATTGATTATTCCATATATTACAGAGTTAGTCAAGGATATGCGTCGATATGTAATAACTGATACAGTATGGCATTAATTATAATAGAAACACAAATAATTAGTGGTATTTCTTGTCCAATGTTAGTCCTTTAGGATTTGTGAGACGATGGTTGCTATCATGGTATGTACTTTATGTGGAGTCATTTAGACACAAGATATTTCGAGAAGAGAGGGAAATGGAGGATGGGGGCTTTGATCGTTGGGAGAACCATGAGTTAATGAAATATGTTGTCAATTATTCATACTATTTTGGCTACTTATCGCATTAATTTATCTAGTGTCCAGCCTTGATTTATAAACGGAGTGATCATGTGAACTCAGAAAGTTAGCATTGCTATATACATTTGATTGCTTTCTATCATATAACCAGCTGGATATAGGATTGTGTTGTATAGTCTCCTTATTTTTAAAGATACACGATTTTAAATTAGCGGAATATTAACACCATGCAATATTATAATATATTAAGACAAATGTCGGAAATAATCATTATATAATACATTAAATTCATGCCTCTCACATTCGTACGAAATGTTGCAAACATATGGTAAATTTATGACACCTTTTTCTTTCCCTTATTTATCTAGATTTTATACACAATACAAGAACATTCCTAGAAGGCAAGACAGAGGCGCCTGACTGCTCACTATGGATGCAAATTGAACAACATATATCTGTGTTTATCCCGTGCACGTGCTGTGCGTGTATGGTTATGCAAGTGGCCAGCTAATGTTGCTAGGTTTAATGAAGTCTTATTACTAATGCCAAGGCTAAGTATTACTCAAATGTTGCCAGCATAGAGTTGCTGAACAGAGTGTGAGGTCAAATGCGTTGTAAATCCGTCTCATACTGTGGTGATAATGGTGCTGAATTTCATGATGATGGTCTAGTTGTAATAGTGGTGGGGTTCTAATCTAAGTCCCGAGCTCCATTATGATGAGAAGAACCCTAATTTTACTATCCGATGTCAATGGAAGTGTACTGAAGCTAATAGGACACATTCTTTGCCAATGATACATCATCGGCGTTTACTAAAGAATATAATGAACTGTTAACCAATGTGCATTGAAATATGATTAAATCAAAATAATCATGGAGTTGGAGACCAATTACAATCTTATAGTTTTATTAATATAGAACACAAACTTGAACATGAATAATACATACAATATAAATATTTACACACACCGAGCTATTACATAGGAATTGTCAACAGAGAAACGCGAACTACAAACAATTAATACAACATAAAATTGAAACTGGACCATTGTACAGAAAGGTAATGGAATAAACCGAGAGTGTGTATGGTAACTGTTTTTGTTTGGTGTAGGCTAGTTAGTGAAGTTGTCAGCGTGAGTTATATTGTGAGGCCAATGTTCTGCCACCATCACTATACAACCGACCATTGGCCCTCTACAGTGTCTGGGAGAATGTATTGTCGTTGTAAAAAAAATATCATAGCATAACCCATTCAAGATACGATGACGCTTTGCTCCCTGTTATTCTTGCTATTAGTAGTTGATTGTAATTATTTTAGGAACTAATTGTGAGGGTCAGAGGATTAACGAGATAGAACAGACCTTTTTTATTTATAGATGCCCTATTAAAACTAAGTAAAATGGTTTATTGTTAGCCAGAAAGAAGTGTAAAAGTGTCCTCGTAAAATAAATGGGTTAATGGAAAAAGATGTTCTTGAAAATTCTTCTTTTTACTCTTTATGTCTTCATCTGATAATGGTTGAAACCCATCACGGAGAGAGAGAGAGAGTGTGTGTGTGTGTGTATAGTGAATCAAGCTAGAGCACAACATAATATTTTAAACATACATTGATAAACAGAAGGATATTAATGCAACTTACGAAGATAACACAAGGCGGACTCAAATAGTAGTTGAAATATAGAAAATTAACGCTATTAATAAACACAAATTATAAATAGAATATACAAAGAGAAAGCAGGCTACCTTAAATATAATGTTGGTACCATTGTTGAAAATGTAAGTGCAAGTTTACGCTTGAGAATATTTCTTAGGTTGAAGATATTGTACAATTATGTTATGAGCACGTTATTTTGTTAATACAATATAACTTAAATTACAATCTATATTTTAACAAATTTGAACGAAGCAAGTACACAAGGAAATATACATGTTCGGTAAAAACTCATCACGTTAATTAATACAGTATTTGGTCTTGTATCAATGTTCATCCAATATGAGCAGCAGCTACATTGTATGGTAAACACTCGAACAGTACTTGAATTATTTTGTACTAGTCTATACACCATAGTATACTGCGTAGAACCAATCTTTAGAAAACGAAGCCACGTACACTGAACAGACTCTCACCAAGATATACTAATTATATAGGTAGATAAAAAAACAAAGGTCAGTTAACCCCTTAAGGCTTATGACGAATGTTGACATAATATTCTGATTAGTATTAGGCAATTGCATATAACTTAGGAAAGGTATGTTAGATTTAAATGGGTAAATACTATCTCCATTAACCATATGACTTCCATATATCCTTCCTAATCTTAATAGAATCGTCTAATACAGCCAGGACATACTGTCAAAATACGTCATAATCCTCAAGGGGTTAATGCCAACACCTTACTGTATTTTATCAAACAGCATTATATGCATATTATATTATGTGTTATGCAGGATTCGAAACTGCATAATAAATCGCAGGCTTGTCCACCGTTCTTTAACTGTCTTCGTAGCGCAATGGATAAATGCACACACCAGATTACCAAGACCACCAGACCAGACCACATACCAGATTACCAAGACCACCAGATCAGACCACACACTAGATTACCAAGACCACCAGACCAGACCACACACCAGATTACCAAGACCACCAGACCAGACCACATACCAGATTACCAAGACCACCAGACCAGACCACATACCAGATTACCAAGACCACCAGACCAGACCACATACCAGATTACCAAGACCACCAGACCAGACCACATACCAGATGACCAAGACCACATGCCACACGTATGTAAATATACACAATTACTGTATATAATACATTCATACCCAAAATATTTATATGTATATTACCTTGTATGTGTCAGAAATATCACCTTTAACACTCAACGAGCGGCTAGTTTTGTAACGCTACTTCAGCTGATGGTTCCGCTACTCAAGAAACAAATAGTGACTCTCTTCCCCCTCAAGACAACTTCCGTGTCGTGAGGAACAACGTTTGCCCGAAGACCAGGAAACCCATACCGATTACCGAGTGTCAAAACCGCTTCCAGATACTCACAGACTCAGATGATGAAGCGGAAATAGAAGAAGTCCGGCTCGTGGGAGACTCGATGATACGTGGTCAGCTCACAGAGTTTTGCGCCAGAGCACCTAAGACCAGGAAGCGTTTTTGTATCCCTGGTGGTGGTGTGGACGACGTAGTTGCTGCAGTTGACGAAGTATCTAAGCTGGCCCCTGCTAATACAATGTACGTCATCCACGTTGGATCCAACGATGTACAGCGAACCCGGTCGGAAGATTTGCTTTTAAAGTACCAGCAGCTGATCAAGTCGTTTAAGGTGAAGTCATCAAGGATCATCGTCTCAGGAATCGTCCCCCGGCTTGGTGTAGAGAGCCGATTTTACAACATAGCCACCAGCACAAATCGTTGTCTAGCAAACCTCTGCAAGAAGGAAAACGTGGGATTCATCGACACCTGGGATAATTTCTACTACGATGACTATTTGTTTTCGGACGATGGAGTTCATCTGAACCAGGTGGGAGCAGCACGTTTTGGGCGTCTTCTCAACGATGCGGTGAAGGATTTTCGGAGAAGAAATCGACTGAGCACAGGACAACCAGGAAGGAGGACCGAAGACAGCGAGGACGGCAACCTGCGAAGGAATTAAATGCTAATCTATCAAGAACCGCGAATTTGGATAAAGCTCCACCAACACGACCCAAATTCAAAACCGCCAGGGATAACGACCGAGGACTGATGACAGCCATGAATGTAAATGTAGATCCGACCAGAACCAAAAATTTGATTAAAGAACGTTCTGTTAATTCTAAAACCGCAACTTTAAAGGTTTTCTATGCAAACGCTCGTAGCATACGCAATAAATTTTCAGATTTAGAGGAACTAGTGTTTACTGAAAATTATGATGTGATTGGTATAATAGAATCTTGGCTCAATACAGAAGATAGAGACTTTTTAGCAGAGTATTCACTTCCCGGTTATGTAATGTTTGAGAAAAGCCGAATAAATAAAAATGGAGGTGGCGTTTTATTTTATATCAAAGAAAGACTTAACCCGACCCTCTTGTCAAAACCTCAAATTGTGAATGTCGACACATCTTTTGTGCTAATAAAGAATAATAAAGGTACAAAAATAATACTTGCATTAATATACAGACCTCCAGCTCAATCAGTGCAAACTGACCGAGAAATTTACGAACAAATTGCAGATGTAAGTAACTCACAAGATACCGTATTTTTTGGTGACTTTAATTTACCTGTAACCAAGTGGGGCGATACTCTTACTTCACACTCCGGACATGACTTGTATATGAACTTGCAAGAGAGTTCGCTTTATCAATTTGTTCGAACACCGACCCGTGGTAATAACGTTCTTGACATTGTACTTGCAACAAAAGAAGAATTAATACAGAATTTGAATGTTGGTGATGAATTCAGTAACAGCGACCATCGTACGATAACTTTCACTTTAAAGTTTACTAGTAACGAACCAAATAGTAGCATCGAAAAAGTCCCTAATTTCAAGAAAGCAAACTTTCATAAACTTAGAGCTATGTTTAAAGAAACTGACTGGAGCTTTTTAATTAACAATAACGACATAAATACATCTTGGAAGTTATTCGAAACCACTTACGTAAAAGCAGTGCAAGACTGCATACCATCGAAAATACGGCGTCCAGGCCATAATAATAAGCCCAAATGGTGGAATAAAGATATTTCAAACTGCCTGCTTTGCTAAAAAATTTGCTAATGATAGATTAAAATCCTCACAAAATGACAAAGAACGGGTGAAATTTGTAGAGCTACGACGCAAAGCCAAAAAGTTAATTAAGCAAAGTAAAAAGACCCTAGAGTTACATATTGCGAATCAAAGTAAAACAAACCCGAAAGAATTCTATAGTTATATCAGAAAGAAAAAAGTAGTTACTTCAACTGTTGGACCGTTAGTCGATGAAAATGGAGAATACACCAAAGACGAAGTACAAATGAGTAATGCCCTCAATACCTTCTTTGCATCAGTTTTTACAACAGAAGACCTCAGTGATATCCCTACACCATCGCCGATTCAGATTGATACTTAAGATGTTCTAAGCAATATCACCGTTACAGAGAGAGAAGTATTGAATTGTTTAGATAAACTCAAGGTAAATAAAACGCCTGGACCTGATACAATCTCGCCTAGAGTTCTAAAGGAAGCTAAGGATGAGCTCTCCAAACCACTGACATTACTATTCAATAAATCCTTGCAGTCTGGAACTATGCCTGATCAGTGGAAGATAGCCAACGTAACACCGATATTAAAAAAAGGCAGCAAATCCCTACCCAGTAACTATCGTCCAATTAGCTTAACCTCAGTTATATGTAAAATGCTAGAAACGGTCATAAGAGACAGACTCGTAAATCACTTAGAGGAAAATAACATACTTAAAGATACTCAACACGGCTTTCGTAAAAAACGTTCCTGTTTTAACAAACCTCTTGGACTTCTTCCACGATATCCTCAACCTCTACGATGAGAGTAAAGCTGTAGATATTATATACCTTGATTTTCAAAAGGCCTTTGACAAAGTTCCCCACAAACGTTTACTGCTAAAACTAAAAGCGCATGGAATACAAGACGGTGTGTTGAAATGGATAGAAAATTGGCTCAGCGACAGAAAGCAAAGAGTAGTCATAAACGGTAAGGCATCTAAATGGACCAATGTAAGTAGCGGGGTACCCCAGGGATCGGTACTAGGACCAATTATCTTTCTAATTTACATCAAAGACATAGATGAGGGTCTCACCTGTACAATCTCAAAATTTGCTGACGATACAAAAATTGCAAATAGCGTACTCTCAAAAGAACAAGTTGACGATATGCAACACAATCTAGATAAATTGTCACGTTGGGCCCAAATTTGGCAAATGAGTTTCAATGCGGATAAATGTAAAGTACTACATATCGGATACCTAAATGAGAAAGCAAACTATTTGATGAATGGCACTCAGCTTAAGAATGTAAACAGAGAAACCGATCTGGGAGTAACAATATCGAGTAACCTAAAACCGAGTCAACAATGTTCAGAAGTTGTTAAGAAGGCAAACAAAATAATTGGCTTTATAGGCAGGTCATTTGAGCATAAATCCAAAGACGTTATCCTAACCCTTTACAATTCCTTAGTCCGCCCTCTTCTGGAATACTGCGTTCAATGCTGGTGCCCTTATTACCAAAAAGACATAAACAAGCTAGAACGAGTTCTACGTAGAGTTTCCAAAATGATACCTAGCCTAAAGAACAAACCATACGAAGAGCGTCTTAGAGAATTAAATCTATTTCCTTTAACCCAGCGAAGATTAAGAGGTGACTTAATTCAAGTGCTCAAAATCATCAAAGGCATCGACAATATGAACTGTAGTAAGTACTTCACTATCGACCAATCTAATTACACGCGGGGAAACGGTTGCAAAATTATTGGTAAATCTTTTAACTCACACGAATCTAAGAATTTCTTCTTCAATCGAGTTGTCAACTTGTGGAATGGGCTTCCCCGAGACATTATAGACTGCAGCACTGTTGATTCATTTAAACTCCGCATAGACAAATATCTCGCATCAAACCCGCGACTGACTGCGTTTGTAAATGAATAACTTTATTTTATCCTCCCATCAGTTACTAACCCATATGTCCCCTACTAACTTCCTAGTCCTGCCACAGACATTAGTTCCAGGGCAGTAGTTCCCTTTCCAATGTTCCCTTACCCACTCTAAACCACTGTTTGGACACTTGATCCTCAGTGTTTTGGAGGACAAGCAGCCTAGAACGGTCACTAGAACTGTTGTTGCTTGATTTCCTTTGTACTCCTTTGTACCTGCCCAGCGGGTAGTTTTACCCTAAACAAGCTTCATTCCACGCTCTTTTTCATGCATAAAGAAGAGCCAGAGCGTAATACAATTATGTATCCGTGAAAGGGCGATAATTGAGCTTTCCAATGACACCTGAACCATCCTTGTACGACCAAGGGTTCTCTTGCAACGATCGTGCAACCCGAAAGGAAAATCCCTAAAATACAGTAATTTTGTCAGTTTTTACCCTGTATTGCGGGACCAGGGATGTGGTGGGATGTAATGTTACCCTCATAGCGGGACTGGGTCCATGCCAAACGGTCAGAGCCCACCCGCGCTCCTCCCACCGCTCAGACTCTCTCTCAGAGCCGATTATGTGCTAAAAATCGCATACGAAATAAGGTGGGGCCCGCTTTTTAGGCATTGGCTCTCTAACCGCCTTAAGGCGGGCGCCGCCAAAGAGGGGTTAAGGAATCAGATTGACTTGCTCATGTAGTAATGTACACCCTATGGTGGATAGTTTTCTTTTATTTCATACATTTTATTTTACTAAGAGTTGTTTCCACATAGCGAATTTGATAAGTTAATTTGACTTTATATTGTCTTTGTCCCAGTTTTGGTTTGCTTAGTTTGCAAGTTTTTCATTTTAATGGTCAAGTGCTCTACAATCTAATATGACTGGGCTTGACTCTCGGCATTTGAGAGAGAGAGAGAGTGGTGAATGTGAGTGACTCTGAGAGTGAGAGTATGTGTGTGTGTGTGTTTTATATAAATATTGTGAGGATATTCAAACACTACAAGATAGCATAATGTGTGTCATTGTATCTCGTATTCCTCTACTAAATCCTAAACTAGTCATGTGTCTCGTAGCATAGTGGGTTAAAGTGAGTGTAAACATTGTAGGCTTGCCCTTTTAGCAACACTTGGAAGTCCCGATGAATTGCAGAGTTTTGTAACACAGTAAAAATGTTGATGGGAAGGCTCGCATCTGGTCACGGAATTTTGTAATCCTGGCGCTAAGGCTGCCCAGCACCTGAACCACTTCTTCTATATTTAATTATGATAAATTGTTTTAATTAATATATTTATTACAGCGATTACACTAAGGTACTTTTATCCAGCGTTAACATATGTAATCATTATTGAATATACAGTACAGTATATTGCCGACGATCCCTTTGTATGATAAAGCTCTCATTATAGAAGGATGCGAACAGATCAAGAATGGCTTAACTTGAATGATATGGGTAATTTTGCAAACCACCATGACTGTGCTGCATACAGTATGTTCCCCTGCCCCTATGGTTCTACGCCCTGAAATACAATATAGAATATATGTCCCAGACCCGCAATTCTGTAATGTATACCGGTGTACCAGTCTGCTTTTCCCCCCGTCCGAAATTCCCCCCGGGGGAAATCTGGCCCCGGATGATTTCCCCAGGGGGGAATTTTGGCCTAGCATATTATTCCCCCCTCTTGGCCAAAATTCCCCCCCACCCACCAGGTTATATGGTAAGTGTATCAATGACTTTAATGTGTTAATGAAATGTGTTAATGAGGAGCAAAACGACTGGTATTTGCACATACAAAAAATACTGTTTGGATATCGTACTTCAGTCCATCAGGGTGTCAAATGAAAGTAGAGTCCATTATTTTTAGTCATTATTATTGGATATGTAAAGATAAAATTATGGTTTATAGTTCCAATTAGACCTTTGGCAGTGGTAAAATGGCCAACACAATGCTAATTCACGTACATTTTCTTGTATTCCTTCTCATATTCAATCAAGTCGTCAAACAAAATGGCTCCGGTTTGACACCCTGCTTGAGTGTCCATGCCAGCACTGGAGTTACCCCTTTCGTTGCCATGTTTAGAAGAGATCCAGTACTCCCAATCTACTTGGATATTGGGTCAAATGAGACAGACACAACAGAAGGACTGTTAAAGCGCTAATGGGGAGAGTAGTGTCAGAAAAAAAACATCAGAGAAATAAAATGGCGATGAATATTGCAAAAGCTCAGAGTAGACAAAAGAAGAACTATGATAAGAGACATACATCTAAAGCCACGCTGCTTGCCTAGGATGGTCACGCAATTTCAAAGCATCTTGGAGCTGCTCTAAATGTAACCCAGTCCAACAAGCAAAGAGACTAAAAAGAATATAAGTATTAAACTGTGTAAAGTTAGTTTTGAAATATAATTAATACCCTTCAGTAAGGAGACATATTTTTACCCTTAGATAATTAATTTTAAATATTTGATTGGTTAAATAAATAAGTGTGAAATGTATATTTGTTTAGTTCCTTTACTTATTAAAATAAAGAACCATTCATATGTTTTTGATAAACAGTCCTACAATAAAGTAATTAGACCTATGTCAACTAATGGTTACTATGTACAGTAAGGGGGGAACAATGTATTAGACCTATGTCAACTAATGGTTACTATGTACAGTAAGGGGGGAACAATGTATTAGACCTATGTCAACTTATGGTTACTATGTACAGTAAGGGGGGAACAATGTATTAGACCTATGTCAACTAATGGTTACTATGTACAGTAAGGGGGGAACAATGGCCAAGAGGCAAAAGGGGGGGGAAATATCCTAGGTCTGAAATTCACCCACGGGGAAAAACAGCTAAGGCCACTTTTCCCGGGGGGAAATTGAACCTACGCTACTTTTCCCGGGGGGGGAATTTCAGTCAGGGGGGAACAATTTCCTGCTACACCGATATGTAAACATTTACTATGAATGCCAGCCCGGCTCTTAGTGGAGGAAGGAGAGGACATAACCCCTTGGAAAATCGAAAAAGATTGATTCGTCATAATGCTAATTCACATGTAAATATTTGTGTATGTTGACTGACCGGGCTTTTGTGATATGCCCTGCAAAAAGTATTTCGGAGGGACCAAATCCTAGCGAGGAGAGACCCTGACCAAACCCTTGACAACAAATAGTATAATTATATATTTATAATATTCCTGTCAATAATATAACAACCACGGAAATACAACTACTGCACATCAAAAATAACTTGGACTATACTGTATTTGCGAGTTATAACAATTATACATTTTGGTAATTATATAATCTGTTCTGCCCGGATTAATCATACCTCAGAAATCGTAAATCGCTCTTCAGTAGAGAAATTCAAGACAATAATAGAAAGTAGAGTATTCTATACACCTACTAACGGGTTTATTGCAGTTCGTAGTATCTCTCTGACTACCCGGTACCTAGTAGAGTATTCTATACACCTACTAACGGGTTTATTGCAGTTCGTAGTATCTCTCTGACTACCCGGTACCTAGTAGAGTATTCTATACACCTACTAACGGGTTTATTGCAGTTCGTAGTATCTCTCTGACTACCCGGGTCCTAGGAGAGTATTCTATACACCTACTAACGGGTTTATTGCAGTTCGTAGTATCTCTCTGACTACCCCGTACCTAGTGTAGCTCACCGTAATGCACCGCAATGTGTTTGATAAATTATATATTCCGATATTCTTTATTACATACAGTATAGTTTATGCAGATTATATATAGGCAGCCTCGTAAGGATCACAATGTAATTATGATTTTGGTTGCTTTCCTCTGGAACTCTCTCCCCCTTGTGCTCGCGCTCGCTCACTCTCGCTCTCTCTCTCTCTCTCATTGACTTCTCTGTGTCGCTTCCAATAGCTATGTGTCTCGTGTTTTTTCTTCTTCTTGTTATTGGTGTTCTTTTCCATTTCCCTAATACACGCTGAATTTCATCACATCTCATGTTCTAATGCATTTTTCCACGGCACTGTATTATCATTTTCATCGTCACTCCTTTCTTCGTCATTCCTTCAAAAATAGTTATATAAATCTTTTTGTTTGCCTTTTTGTCTATTCTCCAAAAGGATGTACCTTTATTCTTGTGGACAATATTTCGCTAGTACAAGCTCTTAGTCACCTAGTTAGTTGATAAATGTATATAAGCGAAACGTATCCACTACATTAATCCCTTCTGTGCCGGCGACATATTTTGAAGTTCATTCTAGCTATATTTAGATGCTATTGTGCAGCTTATGAAAAATCTGTGGTAGAACGAAAGTGTAAGTAAGATAAATCGAGGCTAGATGCCCCTAATAAACTGAATAAAATTGCCTAATAGTAGCCTAAGTAAAGCTTAAAGGACGGCACCTGTGCTGGAAGGGTTACAGGTCCAATATCATCACAGTGTAATAATACATAAATACTAGTTAGATATGTAAAGCGGAGGATCTTGGAAAGTTATCATATTCTGTCTTAATGTTATATAAAGGAGAAACTAAAAAGTACCTACCATATCCTTCAATTTTGCTATAACATTTTAAAAGTATAACTAATGAATCGCCGAGTGTTAAACCTTTCTGTACCGGCAACGTATTGTTCTTTTTATTCTAGCTATATTTAGACATTTGTGTGCAGTTTAAGAAGGATATGTGGTAATAAAATGGGTTAAGTGAGATACCTTGACACCTATGAACTGTTGAAGGCCCATTTAAAACTGAATACAATCGTCTAATAATAGCCAGAATAAAGGTAAAAGGACGTCACTGGTACAGAAGGAGTTAATTAGGATACATGCAATGCTATGCCCACTATGTCACTTTGGACAAACATAATATTATTATGTTTGTCATATTCTTATTAACAGATTTACCGCTACCAATATAGGACTTTTAATGATCATTTGGTTATCATTTATGGTTTGGTTATCTATTTTCATAAAGAGTATGTTACGTACTCAAGAACTGGGGACAGAAAAACAGACATACGCCTAACCTTACCTTTATGTGAATGGATAACCCTTTCAGTACCGGTGACGTAAATTGTATTTATTTCAGCTAAATGTAGACGATCTGTTGACGCTTAGGAACGGTTAGGGTAGCTAAAAGGATTAATTTAGATAGTTCTGTAGCATGTTCATTAGTAGACGTCCTTCCTAAGCAGTCTAGCAGAATACAATCGTTTATTAATTGTCGAGAATATAATGCAAAGGATGCCACTGGTACTAATATGAATTCAATGTAGGATTTCTAGCGACAGTGCAGTTGTGAGGGCGATTGTGTGTTTATTGTTTAACCCATTTAGTACCGGTGAAATTATTGTAATTACATTCTTGCAACTATTAAACGGTTTGATTGAGCTTAGGAAGGGTATCTACCCGTTAAAAATTGCAGACTATCTAAATTAATCCTTTAGATACCATTTTATATCCATCCTAAATTTCATAAAATCGTCTAAATGCAACGGAAATATATACCAAAAGACGTCGCTGGTACTGTAAGGGTTAAGTGACATAATATATACGAACTGATTTATTGACGGATGCGAACACCTGGGTGATAATGAGATGAGTGTGAATGTAGCAGGTTGTGCAGATATAATGTAAACCAAGATGGAGTGATTCTGAGGTCTTGCGAAGGGACCTTGTGGAAAGATACTTGATTAGTGATGCTATCTTGACACATCGGAGAATAATGACGGTAAAGATCAAACAATAATATTAATGCTTCAATCTGCACATACATAGAAGAGCTCACACACTAAGGTTACAGGTACTCTTACACATAGCAACTTGTTCTCTTCGGCACTGGACCCACGCTCTCTCATGACATAGTTCGAAACATTAACATGTTGAGTACCAGCGACGTTCGTTACATTTAATCTAGTTATATTTAGGCGATATTATGCAGCTTAGGGAGGATCTGTGGAAGTTAAAAGGGTTGGTTGATAGAGTATTAGAACATATATATTCATGTTTGGAACAAGGGTGATGTGTGTGAGGCAGTTATGCATTTACATCATAGTTGCAATATATTAACCCTTTGGCTGCAGCTATGTTTGGGCTATTTAGGGCATATTCAGGCACTCCTGAATGATAAAATCAAGCATATGCATTAAATGAAGTGTATTCTGCCGAAAACTAGGCGAAAATAGCTTCAAAATTACACCAGAACGGACCCTGTATGTGGTCTGGTTCAACCGCAGTGGTCCCAGTGAAACGCGGGAACCCCGCTATTATGTAACACTCGCTCGCTTGGCTACACTGGTGAGAAAGACAGAGATAGACCCGCGCGAGACACAGCCTATCTCAGTTAGCCGCTCGGTGCTCTGAGGGTCGGAGGTAGGCCCCTCACGCTCCCGCCCACTGACACTCGATTTTTAAGTTTTTTACAGGCTTTTAAAGCCTGGAAATTGCTGTAACTTGCAAAAACATTCCAGAACGTCACCCGCAGCGAAAGGATTAAGGGGAGTTTATTCAATTTTATATGTTCATGTTATTATTATTTTTTATTTTCTTCTAGTTTGCTCCCTAGACCTCAATCAAGCTAAGAAAAACGCCCCGAAGACCCCCCTTCAGGATAATTGTGTATAGTTTTTCGGTAGAGAAATGTCCCGGCCGAAGGCCGATTCCTACTATAATACAGGCTCACTATCGCTCACTAGGATAACATCGACACTTAAATGTTACGAACGGTCTTAATATTGACAAATATACGGGGCTAAAGTTCTTAAAAACGCCTAACTAATGGGGTGAACGTCTTAACATCTCGTAAATAATAGGACTAAGCATGAGGGAGAAAGGGTTCCATAATAAACAAATAGCTCCCCTTAACAGTCAACCTGCACTTGGTCATCATGCTTGGTCATCATGCTTGGTCATCATGCTTGGTCATCATGCTTGCACAATAGCTCCCCTTAACAGTCAACCTGCACTTGGTTATCATGCTTGGTTATCATGCTTGGTTATCATGCTTGGTTATCATGCTTGCACAATAGCTCCCCTTTACAGTCAACCTGCACTTGGTTATCATGCTTGGTTATCATTCTTGGTTATCATGCTTGGTTATCATGCTTGGTTATCATGCTTGCACAATAGCTCCCCTGAACAGTCAACCTGCACTTGGTTATCATGCTTGGTTATCATGCTTGGTTATCATGCTTGGTTATCATGCTTGCACAATAGCTCCCCTTAACAGTCAACCTGCACTTGGTTATCATGCTTGGTTATCATGCTTGGTTATCATGCTTGCACCATAGCTCCCCTTAACAGTCAACCTGCATTTGGTTATCATGCTTGGTTATCATGTTTGGTTATCATGCTTGCACAATAGCTCCCCTTAACAGTCAACCTGCACTTGGTTATCATGCTTGGTCATCATGCTTGGTTATCATGCTTGGTCATCATGCTTGCACAATAGCTCCCCTTAACAGTCAACCTGCACTTGGTCATCATGCTTGGTTATCATGCTTGCACAATAGCTTCCCTTAACAGTCAACCTGCTCTTGGTTATCATGCTTGGTTATCATGCTTGCACAATAGCTCCCCTTAACAGTCAACCTGCACTTGGTTATCATGCTTGGTCATCATGCTTGCACAATAGCTCCCCTTAACAGTCAACCTGCACTTGGTTATCATGCTTGGTCATCATGCTTGCACAATAGGTCCCCTTAACAGTCAACCTGCACTTGGTTATCATGCTTGGTCATCATGCTTGCACAATAGCTCCCCTTAACAGTCAACCTGCACTTGGTTATCATGCTTGGTCATCATGCTTGCACAATAGCTCCCCTTAACAGTCAACCTGCACTTGGTTATCATGCTTGGTCATCATGCTTGGTCATCATGCTTGCACAATAGCTCCCCTTAACAGTCAACCTGCACTTGGTTATCATGCTTGCACAATAGCTCCCCTTAACAGTCAACCTGCACTTGGTCATCATGCTTGGTCATCATGCTTGGTCATCATACTTGGTCATCATGCTTGGTCATCATGCTTGGTCATCATGCTTGGTCATCATGCTTGGTCATCATGCTTGCACAATAGCTCCCCTTAACAGTCAACCTGCACTTGGTCATCATGCTTGGTCATCATGCTTGGTCATCATGCTTGGTCATCATGCTTGGTCATCATGCTTGGTCATCATGCTTGGTCATCATGCTTGCACAATAGCTCCCCAATAGCCTAAGGTGGTTAACCCCTTCAGTACCGGGACGTCTATATAATTTTATTCCGGGTACTATTAGATGATTGTATTCAATTTATAAAATGCCTCCAGCAATTAACAGGCTTTGATTTATTTCACTTAACACTTTTTACTAGAACAGACCCTTCTCAAACTGCTCCAAATCGTCTAAATATAGCTAGAATCAAATTGAAAAGACGTCGCTGGTACAGAGGGGGTTAAAAACATCTGTCCACAACTGTACGTCCGAACCAATAAATAGGCCTACACATCCACTTTGCACCTTTAACCTCTTCTGTACCGGAGCCGTATTATTTATTATATTTCAGCTACATTCAGACGATTTTATTAAGCTTAGGAAGGATATGTGGTAGGTAGAATTATTGATTGAGATGGTCTGTAGCTTTTTGATAGGTAGACGTCCTTCCTAAGCAGAATAACACTGTCTAAAGGTAGCTGGTGTTCCTCTTCCTGCTCGGCTACACAGTCACACCCCACGTATTATTTAAGGGGAAATTTTCACTTAAGGTTGTTTTATTACTGGACCCCTTCTACTTCATATTTAGACCCATTAGTTTTGTCAATTTAAGACGTTCGCGCCATTAGTTTGGTTATTTTAAGACATTTCGCCCAATTTTCCTCAAACTCAAGACCCTTTGTTCCATTTAGGCGTCGTTGTTTTCCCTGGCGAGCGATAGTGAGCCTGTAATCTAGAAGGAATCGGCCTTCGGCCGGGACATTTATCTATCTTAACCCTGGAACACTATCGCTCCAAAAGTGAGATATTCATCTATCGCTGTTGCACATTTGCTACTGCCACTTTAAAAATCCATATCTCCATAACCATTTGGTATTTTTCATTATCCTTCCTACACAACATTAATCTATCATTCCTTAGTATACTCTCAGGTTTAAGGCAAAAGTAAGTTATTCTATCATATTTAATTAACAAAATATATATAGCCACAATATATTCAAATACCAGCATCAAATGTGAAAGTTTTGCAAAATTGGAAATATTTTCTATCAGGTTTCAGAGCCTCTAGTCCAGCATAGGCCTACCCTACCCAAACCAATATGGCCGATCCTGTTAGATTAGGCTTACATGCATATACGGTCGAAATATCATAGACCTAGTTACTATATATGGGTCACAATCTGCCTAAATATGCAAGTATTGCATAAACACAAAAGGTAATTACTTCCTATCGCGGTTGCACCAATGCAACCGGAAAACTTGCTGAGCTGGAGCTGGAGCGGCGTAGGTCTACTCACCAATGAGGCATGCCTCAGACTGCCCTGGCGCAGTCCGAGAACCAAGATATTGCCCGCCAGGGCTGAGTGGCGCGAAAATAATCGTGTTTGTGCATGCGTTGGTTGCACAAATGCAACCTCGATGGTGCACCAGTGTTAATCTTAATAATATCGTGTATTGATAGCTAGTATACAATGGGGGGTCTCTGGGTCTTCTCCAGGGCGACCCAGGTGTATTGATAGCTAGTATACAATGGGGGGTCTCTGGGTCTTCTCCAGGGCGACCCAGGTGTATTGATAGCTAGTATACAATGGGGGGTATCTGGGTCTTCTCCAGGGCGACCCAGGTGTATTGATAGCTAGTATACAATGGGGGGTCTCTGGGTCTTCTCCAGGGCGACCCAGGTGTATTGATAGCTAGTATACAATGGGGGGTCTCTGGGTCTTCTCCAGGGCGACCCAGGTGTATTGATAGCTAGTATACAATGGGGGGTCTCTGGGTCTTCTCCAGGGCGACCCAGGTGTATTGATAGCTAGTATACAATGGGGGGTCTCTGGATCTTCTCCAGGGCGACCCAGGTGTATTGATAGCTAGTATACAATGGGGGGTCTCTGGGTCTTCTCCAGGGCGACCCAGGTGTATTGATAGCTAGTATACAATGTGGGGTCTCTGGGTCTTCTCCAGGGCGACCCCGGTGTATTGATAGCTAGTATACAATGGGGGGTCTCTGGGTCTTCTCCAGGGCGACCCAGGTGTGTGTGATTTAAATGTTTTGCTTTATATGTTGTGTTGTGTTGTCCCTGTTCGAGCTCTGTCTCGGGTCCATCCCCCCCCCCCCCCCCTCCCTCCCCCATCCCCCACCATGAGGTATGTGCATACACACATGCATATAACTGTCCACTAATGTTTATGAGTGGGCTAGAGACTATGATGGCTGAGAGTACATGTACACAATTAGAAGATTAACATAATCGCATTCCAAAATTAATTATATTTCAGAAGGCTCTTATTAGTATTCGTAGTACCATTCATAATATGTTGACAACTTCACATATATTTATTCTCCTAGTTTTGATTTTAATTAATTAAGAACAGCACGATGGTTACACAATAATGTATAATCTAGATATTGGCCACACGCTTGGTTGACTAGTAAAAAAAAATAAACAATTAAACGCGAGCTTTCCTACTCATAAAACAAAACAATATTACCTGGGAGCTCATCTGCCTTTTGAATAAACATGTAAATAGAGTTAATCATTATACAGGTATTTGTTATGACTAAATTTGATACATTTAAAGGTTTGTCCATTCACTACCTAATAATACATAACATTATTTATATTATTTCTAAGTATATATCGATCATAAAAGAATTAGTTAAAAATAGTCTATTAATCGATTTCGTTTAGAGTTTCTGAAAATGAAGCCACACATTTACCTTTTAGTGAGGGTAAATTATATGGTGTGAGCTGCATGATATTGGTATTGTTAATGAGAGGCCACTAACCATAATTATATGGTGTGAGCTGCATGATATTGGTATTGTTAATGAGAGGCCACTAGTGGCTAACATTGTCCAAGAAGTAGTAGTGTGGTCTGGTGAGTGGCTAACATTGTCCATGAAGTAGTAGTATGGTCTGGTGAGTGGCTAACATTGTCCATGAAGTAGTAGTATGGTCTGGTGAGTGGTTATCATTGTCCATGAAGTAGTAGTATGGTCTGGTGAGTGGTTATCATTGTCCATGAAGTAGTAGTATGGTCTGGTGTGTGGCTAACATTGTCCATGAAGTAGTAGTATGGTCTGGTGAGTGGCTAACATTGTCCATGAAGTAGTAGTATGGTCTGGTGAGTGGCTAACATTGTCCATGAAGTAGTAGTATGGTCTGGTGAGTGGCTAACATTGTCCATGAAGTAGTAGTATGGTCTGGTGTGTGGCTAACATTGTCCATGAAGTAGTAGTATGGTCTGGTGAGTGGCTAACATTGTCCATGAAGTAGTAGTATGGTCTGGTGAGTGGCTAACATTGTCCATGAAGTAGTAGTATGGTAAGGTGAGTGGCTAACATTGTCCATGAAGTAGTATGGTCTGGTGAGTGGCTAACATTGTCCATGAAGTAGTAGTATGGTCTGGTGAGTGGCTAACATTGTCCATGTAGTAGTAGTATGGTCTGGTGAGTGGCTAACATTGTCCATGAAGTAGTAGTATGGTCTGGTGAGTGGCTAACATTGTCCATGTAGTAGTAGTATGGTCTGGTGAGTGGCTAACATTGTCCATGAAGTAGTAGTATGGTCTGGTGAGTGGCTAACATTGTCCATGAAGTAGTAGTATGGTCTGGTGTGAGGCTAACATTGTCCATGAAGTAGTAGTATGGTCTGGTGAGTGGCTAACATTGTCCATGAAGTAGTAGTATGGTCTGGTGAGTGGCTAACATTGTCCATGAAGTAGTAGTATAGTCTGGTGAGTGGCTAACATTGTCCATATAGTAGTAGTATGGTCTGGTGAGTGGCTAACATTGTCCATGAAATAGTAGTATGGTCTGGTGAGTGGCTAACATTGTCCATGAAGTAGTAGTATGGTCTGGTGTGTGGCTAACATTGTCCATGAAGTAGTAGTATAGTCTGGTGAGTGGCTAACATTGTCCATGAAGTAGTAGTATGGTCTGGTGAGTGGCTAACATTGTCCATGAAGTAGTAGTATAGTCTGGTGAGTGGCTAACATTGTCCATGAAGTAGTAGTATGGTCTGGTGAGTGGCTAACATTGTCCATTAAGTAGTAGTATGGTCTGGTGAGTGGCTAACATTGTCCATGAAGTAGTAGTATAGTCTGGTGAGTGGCTAACATTGTCCATGTAGTAGTAGTATGGTCTGGTGAGTGGCTAACATTGTCCATGAAGTAGTAGTATGGTCTGGTGAGTGGCTAACATTGTCCATGAAGTAGTAGTATAGTCTGGTGAGTGGCTAACATTGTCCATGTAGTAGTAGTATGGTCTGGTGAGTGGCTAACATTGTCCATGAAGTAGTAGTATGGTCTGGTGAGTGGTTATCATTGTCCATGAAGTAGTAGTATGGTCTGGTGAGTGGCTAACATTGTCCATTAAGTAGTAGTATGGTCTGGTGAGTGGCTAACATTGTCCATTAAGTAGTAGTATGGTCTGGTGAGTGGCTAACATTGTCCATTAAGTAGTAGTATGGTTTGGTGAGTGGCTAACATTGTCCATTAAGTAGTAGTATGGTCTGGTGAGTGGCTAACATTGTCCATTAAGTAGCAGTATGGTCTGGTGAGTGGCTAACATTGTCCATGAAGTAGTAGTATGGTCTGGTGAGTGGCTAACATTGTCCATTAAGTAGTAGGATGGTCTGGTGAGTGGCTAACATTGTCCATTAAGTAGTAGTATGGTCTGGTGAGTGGCTAACATTGTCCATGAAGTAGTAGTATGGTCTGGTGAGTGGCTAACATTGACCATGAAGTAGTAGTATGGTCTGGTGAGTGGCTAACATTGTTCATGAAGTAGTAGCATGGTCTGGTGAGTGGCTAACATTGTCCATCAAGTAGTAGTATGGTAAGGTGAGTGGCTAACATTGCCCATGAAGTAGTAGTATGGTCTGGTGAGTGGCTAACATTGTCCATGAAGTAGTAGTATGGTTTGGTGAGTGGCTAACATTGTTCATGAAGTTGTAGTATGGTCTGGTGAGTGGTTAACATTGTCCATGAAGTAGTAGTATGGTCTGGTGAGTGGCTAACATTGTCCATGAAGTAGTAGTATGGTCTGGTGAGTGGCTAACATTGTCCATGAAGTAGTAGTATGATCTGGTGAGTGGCTAACATTGTCCATGAAGTAGTAGTAGTGTGGTCTGGTGAGTGGTTAACATTGTCCATGAAGTAGTAGTATGGTCTGGTGAGTGGCTAACATTGTCCATGAAGTAGTAGTATAGTCTGGTGAGTGGCTAACATTGTCCATGAAGTAGTAGTATGGTCTGGTGAGTGGATAACATTATCCATGAAGTAGTAGTATGGTCTGGTGAGTGGCTAACATTGTCCATGAAGTAGTACTATGGTCTGGTGAGTGGCTAACATTGTCCATTAAGTAGTAGTATGGTCTGGTGAGTGGCTAACATTGTCCATTAAGTAGTAGTATGGTCTGGTGAGTGGCTAACATTGTCCATTAAGTAGTAGTATGGTCTGGTGAGTGGCTAACATTGTCCATTAAGTAGTAGTATGGTCTGGTGAGTGGCTAACATTGTCCATGAAGTAGTAGTATAGTCTGGTGAGTGGCTAACATTGTCCATGAAGTAGTAGTATGGTCTGGTGAGTGGCTAACATTGTCCATTAAGTAGTAGTATGGTCTGGTGAGTGGCTAACATTGTCCATTAAGTAGTAGTATGGTCTGGTGAGTGGCTAACATTGTCCATTAAGTAGCAGTATGGTCTGGTGAGTGGCTAACATTGTCCATGAAGTAGTAGTATGGTCTGGTGAGTGGCTAACATTGGCCATTAAGTAGTAGGATGGTCTGGTGAGTGGCTAACATTGTCCATTAAGTAGTAGTATGGTCTGGTGAGTGGCTAACATTGTCCCTGAAGTAGTAGTATGGTCTGGTGAGTGGCTAACATTGACCATGAAGTAGTAGTATGGTCTGGTGAGTGGCTAACATTGTTCATGAAGTAGTAGCATGGTCTGGTGAGTGGCTAACATTGTCCATCAAGTAGTAGTATGGTAAGGTGAGTGGCTAACATTGCCCATGAAGTAGTAGTATGGTCTGGTGAGTGGCTAACATTGTCCATGAAGTAGTAGTATGGTTTGGTGAGTGGCTAACATTGTTCATGAAGTAGTAGTATGGTCTGGTGAGTGGTTAACATTGTCCATGAAGTAGTAGTATGGTCTGGTGAGTGGCTAACATTGTCCATGAAGTAGTAGTATGGTCTGGTGAGTGGTTAACATTGTCCATGAAGTAGTAGTATAGTCTGGTGAGTGGCTAACATTGTCCATGAAGTAGTAGTATGGTCTGGTGAGTGGCTAACATTGTCCATGAAGTAGTAGTATGGTAAGGTGAGTGGCTAACATTGTCCATGAAGTAGTAGTATGGTCTGGTGAGTGGCTAACATTGTCCATGAAGTAGTAGTATGGTCTGGTGAGTGGCTAACATTGTCCATGAAGTAGTAGTATGGTCTGGTGAGTGGTTAACATTGTTCATGAAGTAGTAGTATGGTCTGGTGAGTGGCTAACATTGTCCATGAAGTAGTAGTATGATCTGGTGAGTGGCTAACATTGTCCATGAAGTAGTAGTAGTGTGGTCTGGTGAGTGGTTAACATTGTCCATGAAGTAGTAGTATGGTCTGGTGTGTGGCTAACATTGTCCATGAAGTAGTAGTATGGTCTGGTGAGTGGCTAACATTGTCCATGAAGTAGTAGTATGGTCTGGTGAGTGGCTAACATTGTCCATGAAGTAGTAGTATGATCTGGTGAGTGGCTAACATTGTCCATGAAGTAGTAGTAGTGGTCTGGTGAGTGGTTAACATTGTCCATGAAGTAGTAGTATGGTCTGGTGTGTGGCTAACATTGTCCATGAAGTAGTAGTATGATCTGGTGAGTGGCTAACATTGTCCATGAAGTAGTAGTAGTGTGGTCTGGTGAGTGGTTAACATTGTCCATGAAGTAGTAGTATGGTCTGGTGTGTGGCTAACATTGCCCATGAAGTAGTAGTATGGTCTGGTGAGTGGTTAACATTGTCCATGAAGTAGTAGTATAGTCTGGTGAGTGGCTAACATTGTCCATGAAGTAGTAGTATGGTCTGGTGAGTGGCTAACATTGACCATGAAGTAGTAGTATGGTCTGGTGAGTGGCTAACATTGTTCATGAAGTAGTAGCATGGTCTGGTGAGTGGCTAACATTGTCCATGAAGTAGTAGTATGGTCTGGTGAGTGGCTAACATTGTCCATGAAGTAGTAGTATGGTCTGGTGAGTGGCTAACATTGTCCATGAAGTAGTAGTATGGTCTGGTGAGTGGCTAACATTGTCCATGAAATAGTAGTATGGTAAGGTGAGTGGCTAACATTGTCCATGAAGTAGTAGTATGGTCTGGTGAGTGGCTAACATTGTCCATGAAGTAGTAGTATGGTCTGGTGAGTGGCTAACATTGTCCATGAAGTAGTAGTATGGTCTGGTGAGTGGTTAACATTGTTCATGAAGTAGTAGTATGGTCTGGTGAGTGGCTAACATTGTCCATGAATAGTAGTATGATTTGGTGAGTGGCTAACATTGTCCATGAAGTAGTAGTAGTGTGGTCTGGTGAGTGGTTAACATTGTCCATGAAGTAGTAGTATGGTCTGGTGAGTGGTTATCATTGTCCATGAAATAGTAGTATGGTCTGGTGAGTGGTTATCATTGTCCATGAAGTAGTAGTATGGTCTGGTGAGTGGCTAACATTGTCCATGAAGTAGTAGTAGTGTGGTCTGGTGAGTGGCTAACATTGTCCATGAAGTAGTAGTATGGTCTGGTGTGTGGCTAACATTGTCCATGAAGTAGTAGTATGGTTATGGTTGGTGAGTGGCTAACATTGTCCATGAAGTAGTAGTATGGTCTGGTGTGGCTAACATTGTCCATGAAGTAGTAGTATGGTCTGGTGAGTGGCTAACATTGTCCATGAAGTAGTAGTATGGTCTGGTGAGTGGCTAACATTGACCATGAAGTAGTAGTATGGTCTGGTGAGTGGCTAACATTGTTCATGAAGTAGTAGCATGGTCTGGTGAGTGGCTAACATTGTCCATGAAGTAGTAGTATGGTCTGGTGAGTGGCTAACATTGTCCATGAAGTAGTAGTATGGTTTGGTGAGTGGCTAACATTGTTCATGAAGTAGTAGTATGGTCTGGTGAGTGGTTAACATTGTCCATGAAGTAGTAGTATGGTCTGGTGAGTGGCTAACATTGTCCATGAAGTAGTAGTATGGTCTGGTGAGTGGTTAACATTGTCCATGAAGTAGTAGTATAGTCTGGTGAGTGGCTAACATTGTCCATGAAGTAGTAGTATGGTCTGGTGAGTGGCTAACATTGTCCATGAAGTAGTAGTATGGTAAGGTGAGTGGCTAACATTGTCCATGAAGTAGTAGTATGGTCTGGTGAGTGGCTAACATTGTCCATGAAGTAGTAGTATGGTCTGGTGAGTGGCTAACATTGTCCATGAAGTAGTAGTATGGTCTGGTGAGTGGTTAACATTGTTCATGAAGTAGTAGTATGGTCTGGTGAGTGGCTAACATTGTCCATGAAGTAGTACAAAGGAGTACAAAGGAAATCAAGCAACAACATATCTAGTGACCCTTCTAGGTTGCTTGTCCTCCAAAACACTGAGGATCAAGTGTCCAAACAGTGGTTTAGAGTGGGTAAGGGAACATTGGAAAGGGAACTACTGCCCTGCCACTAACGTGGCAGGACTAGGAAGTTAGTAGGGGACATATGGGTTAGTAACTGAGGGGAGGATAAAGTTATTCATTTACAAACGCAGTCAGTCGCGGGTTTGATGCGAGATATTTGTCTAGGCGGAATTTAAATGAATCAACGGTGCTGCAGTCTATAACGTCTCGGGGAAGCCCATTCCACAAGTTGACAACTCGATTGAAGAAGAAATTCTTAGATTCGTGCGAGTTAAAAGATTTACCAATAATTTTGCAACCGTTTCCCCGCGTGTAATTAGATTGGTCGATAGTGAAGTACTTACTACAGTTCATATTGTCGATGCCTTTGATGATTTTGAACACTTGAATTAAGTCGCCTCTTAATCTGCGCTGGGTTAAAGGAAATAGATTTAATTCTCTAAGACGCTCTTCGTATGGTTTGTTCTTTAGGCTAGGTATCATTTTGGTAACTCTACGTTGAACTCGTTCTAGCTTGTTTATATCTTTTTGGTAATAAGGGCACCAGGATTGAACGCAGTATTCCAGAAGAGGGCGGACTAAGGAATTGTAAAGGGTTAGGATAACTTCTTTGGATTTATGCTCAAATGACCTGCCTATAAAGCCAATTATTTTGTTTGCCTTCTTAACAACTTCTGAACATTGTTGACTCGGTTTTAGGTTACTCGATATTGTTACTCCCAGATCAGTTTCTCTGTTTACATTCTTAAGCTGAGTGCCATTCATCGAATAGTTTGCTTTCTCATTTAGGTATCCGACATGTAGTACTTTACATTTATCCGCATTGAAACTCATTTGCCAAATTTGGGCCCAACATGACAATTTATCTAGATTGTGTTGCATATCGTCAACTTGTTCTTTGAGAGTACGCTATTTGCGACTTTTGTATCGTCAGCAAATTTGAGATTGTGCAGGTGAGACCCTCATCTATGTCGTTGATGTAAATTAGAAAGAGAATTGGTCCTAGTACCGATCCTTGGGGTACCCCGCTACTTACATTGGTCCATTTAGATGCCTTACCGTTTATGACTACCCTTTGCTTTCTGTTGCTGAGCCAATTTTCTATCCATTTCAACACACCGTCTTGTATTCCATGCGCTTTTAGTTTTAGCAGTAAACGTTTGTGGGGAACTTTGTCAAAGGCCTTTTGAAAATCAAGGTATATAATATCTACAGCTTTACTCTCATCGTAGAGGTTGAGGATATCGTGGAAGAAGTCTAAGAGGTTTGTTAAACAGGAACGTTTTTTACGAAAGCCGTGTTGAGTATCTTTAAGTATGTTATTTTCCTCCAAGTGATTTACGAGTCTGTCTCGTATGACCGTTTCTAGCATTTTACATACAACTGAGGTTAAGCTAATTGGACGATAGTTACTGGGTAGGGATTTGCTGCCTTTTTGAATATCGGTGTTACGTTGGCTAGCTTCCACTGATCAGGCATAGTTCCAGACTGCAAGGATTTATTGAATAGTAATGTCAGTGGTTTGGAGAGCTCATTCTTAGCTTCCTTTAGAACTCTAGGCGAGATTGTATCAGGTCCTGGCGTTTATTTACCTTGAGTTTATCTAAACAATTCAATACTTCTCTCTCTGTAACGGTGATATTGCTTAGAACATCTGAATTATCAATCTGAATCGGCGATGGTGTAGGGATATCACTGAGGTCTTCTGTTGTAAAAACTGATGCAAAGAAGGTATTGAGGGCATTACTCATTTGTACTTCGTCTTTGGTGTATTCTCCTTTTTCATCGACTAACGGTCCAACAGTTGAAGTAACTACTTTTTTCTTTCTGATATAACTATAGAATTCTTTCGGGTTTGTTTTACTTTGATTCGCAATATGTAACTCTAAGGTCTTTTTACTTTGCTTAATTAACTTTTGGCTTTGCGTCGTAGCTCTACAAATTTCACCCGTTCTTCGTCATTTTGTGAGGATTTTAATCTATCATTAGCACATTTTTTAGCAAGCAGGCAGTTTGAAATATCTTTATTCCACCATTTGGGCTTATTATTATGGCCTGGACGCCGTATTTTCGATGGTATGCAGTCTTGCACTGCTTTTAGGTAAGTGGTTTCGAATAACTTCCAAGATGTATTTATGTCGTTATTGTTAATTAAAAAGCTCCAGTCAGTTTCTTTAAACATAGCTCTAAGTTTATGGAAGTTTGCTTTCTTGAAATTAGGGACTTTTTCGATGCTACTATTTGGTTCGTTACTAGTAAAGTTTAAAGTGAAAGTTATCGTACGATGGTCGCTGTTACTGAATTCATCACCAACATTCAAATTCTCTATCAATTCTTCTTTTGTTGCAAGTACAATGTCAAGAACGTTATTACCACGGGTCGGCATTCGAACAAATTGATAAAGCGAACTCTCTTGCAAGTTCGTATACAAGTCATGTCCGGAGTGTGAAGTAAGAGTATCGCCCCACTTGGTCACAGGTAAATTAAAGTCGCCAAAAATTACGGTATCTTGTGAGTTACTTACATCTGCAATTTGTTCGTAAATTTCTCGGTCAGTTTGCACTGATTGAGCTGGAGGTCTGTATATTAACGCAAGTATTATTTTTGTACCTTTATTATTCTTTATTAGCACAAAAGATGTGTCGACGTTCACAATTTGAGGTTTTGACACGAGGGTCGGGTTAAGACTTTCTTTGATATAAAATAAAACGCCACCTCCATTTTTATTTATTCGGCTGTTCTCAAACATTACATAACCGGGAAGTGAATACTCTGCTAAAAAGTCTCTATCTTGTGTATTGAGCCAAGATTCTGTTATGCCAATCACATCATAATTTTCTGTAAACACTAGTTCCTCTAAATCTGAAAATTTATTGCGTATGCTACGAGCGTTTGCATAGAAAACCTTTAAAGTTGCGGTTTTAGAACTCGCAGATCGTTCTTTCATCGAATTTTTGGTTCTGGTCGGATCTACATTTACATTCATGGCTGTCCTCGGTCCTCGGTCGTTATCCCTATGATAGTAGTATGATCTGGTGAGTGGCTAACATTGTCCATGAAGTAGTAGTAGTGTGGTCTGGTGAGTGGTTAACATTGTCCATGAAGTAGTAGTATGGTCTGGTGAGTGGCTAACATTGTCCATGAAGTAGTAGTATGGTCTGATGTGTGGCTAACATTGTCCATGAAGTAGTAGTATGGTCTGGTGAGTGGCTAACATTGTCCATGAAGTAGTAGTATGGTCTGGTGAGTGGCTAACATTGTCCATGAAGTAGTAGTATGGTCTGGTGAGTGGCTAACATTGTCCATGAAGTAGTAGTATGGTCTGGTGTGTGGCTAACATTGTCCATGAAGTAGTAGTATGGTCTGGTGTGGCTAACATTGTCCATGAAGTAGTAGTATGGTCTGGTGAGTGGCTAACATTGTCCATGAAGTAGTAGTATGGTAAGGTGAGTGGCTAACATTGTCCATGAAGTAGTAGTATGGTCTGGTGAGTGGCTAACATTGTCCATGAAGTAGTAGTATGGTCTGGTGAGTGGTTAACATTGTCCATGAAGTAGTAGTATGGTCTGGTGAGTGGCTAACATTGTCCATGAAGTAGTAGTATGGTCTGGTGAGTGGTTAACATTGTTCATGAAGTAGTAGTATGGTCTGGTGAGTGGCTAACATTGTCCATGAAGTAGTAGTATGATCTGGTGAGTGGCTAACATTGTCCAAGAAGTAGTAGTAGTGTGGTCTGGTGAGTGGTTAACATTGTCCATGAAGTAGTAGTATGGTCTGGTGAGTGGTTATCATTGTCCATGAAGTAGTAGTATGGTCTGGTGAGTGGCTAACATTGTCCATGAAGTAGTAGTAGTGTGGTCTGGTGAGTGGCTAACATTGTCCATGAAGTAGTAGTATGGTCTGGTGTGTGGCTAACATTGTCCATGAAGTAGTAGTATGGTCTGGTGAGTGGCTAACATTGTCCATGAAGTAGTAGTATGGTCTGGTGAGTGGCTAACATTGTCCATGTAGTAGTAGTATGGTCTGGTGAGTGGCTAACATTGTCCATGAAGTAGTAGTATGGTCTGGTGAGTGGCTAACATTGTCCATGTAGTAGTAGTATGGTCTGGTGAGTGGCTAACATTGTCCATGAAGTAGTAGTATGGTCTGGTGAGTGGCTAACATTGTCCATGAAGTAGTAGTATGGTCTGGTGAGTGGCTAACATTGTCCATGAAGTAGTAGTATGGTCTGGTGAGTGGCTAACATTGTCCATGTAGTAGTAGTATGGTCTGGTGAGTGGCTAAAATTGTCCATGAAGTAGTAGTATGGTCTGGTGAGTGGCTAACATTGTCCATGTAGTAGTAGTATGGTCTGGTGAGTGGCTAACATTGTCCATGAAGTAGTAGTATGGTCTGGTGAGTGGCTAACATTGTCCATGAAGTAGTAGTATGGTCTGGTGAGTGGCTAACATTGTCCATGAAGTAGTAGTATGGTCTGGTGAGTGGCTAACATTGTCCATGAAGTAGTAGTATAGTCTGGTGAGTGGCTAACATTGTCCATGTAGTAGTAGTATGGTCTGGTGAGTGGCTAACATTGTCCATGAAGTAGTAGTATGGTCTGGTGAGTGGCTAACATTGTCCATGAAGTAGTAGTATGGTCTGGTGAGTGGCTAACATTGTCCATGAAGTAGTAGTATGGTCTGGTGAGTGGCTAACATTGTCCATTAAGTAGTAGTATGGTCTGGTGAGTGGCTAACATTGTCCATGAAGTAGTAGTATAGTCTGGTGAGTGGCTAACATTGTCCATGTAGTAGTAGTATGGTCTGGTGAGTGGCTAACATTGTCCATGAAGTAGTAGTATGGTCTGGTGAGTGGCTAACATTGTCCATGAAGTAGTAGTATAGTCTGGTGAGTGGCTAACATTGTCCATGTAGTAGTAGTATGGTCTGGTGAGTGGCTAACATTGTCCATGAAGTAGTAGTATGGTCTGGTGAGTGGTTATCATTGTCCATGAAGTAGTAGTATGGTCTGGTGAGTGGCTAACATTGTTCATTAAGTAGTAGTATGGTCTGGTGAGTGGCTAACATTGTCCATTAAGTAGTAGTATGGTCTGGTGAGTGGCTAACATTGTCCATTAAGTAGTAGTATGGTCTGGTGAGTGGCTAACATTGTCCATTAAGTAGTAGTATGGTCTGGTGAGTGGCTAACATTGTCCATTAAGTAGCAGTATGGTCTGGTGAGTGGCTAACATTGTCCATGAAGTAGTAGTATGGTCTGGTGAGTGGCTAACATTGTCCATTATGTAGTAGGATGGTCTGGTGAGTGGCTAACATTGTCCATTAAGTAGTAGTATGGTCTGGTGAGTGGCTAACATTGTCCATGAAGTAGTAGTATGGTCTGGTGAGTGGCTAACATTGACCATGAAGTAGTAGTATGGTCTGGTGAGTGGCTAACATTGTTCATGAAGTAGTAGCATGGTCTGGTGAGTGGCTAACATTGTCCAAGTAGTAGTATGGTAAGGTGAGTGGCTAACATTGCCCATGAAGTAGTAGTATGGTCTGGTGAGTGGCTAACATTGTCCATGAAGTAGTAGTATGGTAAGGTGAGTGGCTAACATTGTCCATGAAGTAGTAGTATGGTCTGGTGAGTGGCTAACATTGTCCATGAAGTAGTAGTATGGTCTGGTGAGTGGCTAACATTGTCCATGAAGTAGTAGTATGGTCTGGTGAGTGGTTAACATTGTTCATGAAGTAGTAGTATGGTCTGGTGAGTGGCTAACATTGTCCATGAAGTAGTAGTATGATCTGGTGAGTGGCTAACATTGTCCATGAAGTAGTAGTAGTGTGGTCTGGTGAGTGGTTAACATTGTCCATGAAGTAGTATGGTCTGGTGAGTGGTTATCATTGTCCATGAAGTAGTAGTATGGTCTGGTGAGTGGCTAAAATTGTCCATGAAGTTGTAGTAGTGGTCTGGTGAGTGGCTAACATTGTCCATGAAGTAGTAGTATGGTCTGGTGTGTGGCTAACATTGTCCATGAAGTAGTAGTATGGTCTGGTGAGTGGCTAACATTGTCCATGAAGTAGTAGTATGGTCTGGTGAGTGGCTAACATTGTCCATGAAGTAGTAGTATGGTCTGGTGAGTGGCTAACATTGTCCATGAAGTAGTAGTATAGTCTGGTGAGTGGCTAACATTGTCCATGTAGTAGTAGTATGGTCTGGTGAGTGGCTAACATTGTCCATGAAGTAGTAGTATGGTCTGGTGTGTGGCTAACATTGTCCATGAAGTAGTAGTATGGTCTGGTGAGTGGCTAACATTGTCCATGAAGTAGTAGTATGGTCTGGTGAGTGGCTAACATTGACCATGAAGTAGTAGTATGGTCTGGTGAGTGGCTAACATTGTTCATGAAGTAGTAGCATGGTCTGGTGAGTGGCTAACATTGTCCATCAAGTAGTAGTATGGTAAGGTGAGTGGCTAACATTGCCCATGAAGTAGTAGTATGGTCTGGTGAGTGGCTAACATTGTCCATGAAGTAGTAGTATGGTTTGGTGAGTGGCTAACAATGTTCATGAAGTAGTAGTATGGTCTGGTGAGTGGTTAACATTGTCCATGAAGTAGTAGTATGGTCTGGTGAGTGGCTAACATTGTCCATGAAGTAGTAGTATGGTCTGGTGAGTGGTTAACATTGTCCATGAAGTAGTAGTATAGTCTGGTGAGTGGCTAACATTGTTCATGAAGTAGTAGTATGGTCTGGTGAGTGGCTAACATTGTCCATGAAGTAGTAGTATGGTAAGGTGAGTGGCTAACATTGTCCATGAAGTAGTAGTATGGTCTGGTGTGTGGTTAACATTGTCCATGAAGTAGTAGTATGGTCTGGTGAGTGGCTAACATTGTCCATGAAGTAGTAGTATGGTCTGGTGAGTGGCTAACATTGTCCATGAAGTAGTAGTATGGTCTGGTGAGTGGTTAACATTGTTCATGAAGTAGTAGTATGGTCTGGTGAGTGGCTAACATTGTCCATGAAGTAGTAGTATGATCTGGTGAGTGGCTAACATTGTCCATGAAGTAGTAGTAGTGTGGTCTGGTGAGTGGTTAACATTGTCCATGAAGTAGTAGTATGGTCTGGTGAGTGGCTAACATTGTCCATGAAGTAGTAGTATGGTCTGGTGTGTGGCTAACATTGTCCATGAAGTAGTAGTATGGTCTGGTGAGTGGCTAACATTGTCCATGAAGTAGTAGTATGGTCTGGTGAGTGGCTAACATTGTCCATGAAGTAGTAGTATGGTCTGGTGAGTGGCTAACATTGTCCATGAAGTAGTAGTATGGTCTGGTGTGTGGCTAACATTGTTCATGAAGTAGTAGTATGGTCTGGTGAGTGGCTAACATTGTCCATGAAGTAGTAGTATGGTCTGGTGAGTGGCTAACATTGTCCATGAAGTAGTAGTATGGTAAGGTGAGTGGCTAACATTGTCCATGAAGTAGTAGTATGGTCTGGTGAGTGGCTAACATTGTCCATGAAGTAGTAGTATGGTTTGGTGAGTGGTTAACATTGTCCATGAAGTAGTAGCATGGTCTGGTGAGTGGCTAACATTGTCCATGAAGTAGTAGTATGGTCTGGTGAGTGGTTAACATTGTTCATGAAGTAGTAGTATGGTCTGGTGAGTGGCTAACATTGTCCATGAAGTAGTAGTATGATCTGGTGAGTGGCTAACATTGTCCATGAAGTAGTAGTAGTGTGGTCTGGTGAGTGGTTAACATTGTCCATGAAGTAGTAGTATGGTCTGGTGAGTGGTTATCATTGTCCATGAAGTAGTAGTATGGTCTGGTGAGTGGTTATCATTGTCCATGAAGTAGTAGTATGGTCTGGTGAGTGGCTAACATTGTCCATGAAGTAGTAGTGTGGTCTGGTGAGTGGCTAACATTGTCCATGAAGTAGTAGTATGGTCTGGTGAGTGGCTAACATTGTCCATGAAGTAGTAGTATGGTCTGGTGAGTGGCTAACATTGTCCATGAAGTAGTAGTATGGTCTGGTGAGTGGCTAACATTGTCCATGTAGTAGTAGTATGGTCTGGTGAGTGGCTAACATTGTCCATGAAGTAGTAGTATGGTCTGGTGAGTGGCTAACATTGTCCATGAAGTAGTAGTATGGTCTGGTGTGTGGCTAACATTGTCCATGAAGTAGTAGTATGGTCTGGTGAGTGGCTAACATTGTCCATGAAGTAGTATAGTCTGGTGAGTGGCTAACATTGTCCATGTAGTAGTATGGTCTGGTGAGTGGCTAACATTGTCCATGAAGTAGTAGTATGGTCTGATGAGTGGCTAACATTGTCCATGAAGTAGTAGTATAGTCTGGTGAGTGGCTAACATTGTCCATGAAGTAGTAGTATGGTCTGGTGAGTGGCTAACATTGTCCATGTAGTAGTAGTATGGTCTGGTGAGTGGCTAACATTGTCCATGAAGTAGTAGTATAGTCTGGTGAGTGGCTAACATTGTCCATGTAGTAGTAGTATGGTCTGGTGAGTGGCTAACATTGTCCATGAAGTAGTAGTATGGTCTGGTGAGTGGCTAACATTGTCCATGAAGTAGTATAGTCTGGTGAGTGGCTAACATTGTCCATGTAGTAGTAGTATGGTCTGGTGAGTGGCTAACATTGTCCATGAAGTAGTAGTATGGTCTGGTGAGTGGTTATCATTGTCCATGAAGTAGTAGTATGGTCTGGTGAGTGGCTAACATTGTCCATGAAGTAGTAGTATGGTCTGGTGAGTGGCTAACATTGTCCATGTAGTAGTAGTATGGTCTGGTGAGTGGCTAACATGGTCCATTAAGTAGTAGTATGGTCTGGTGAGTGGCTAACATTGTCCATTAAGTAGTAGTATGGTCTGGTGAGTGGCTAACATTGTCCATTAAGTAGTAGTATGGTATGGTGAGTGGCTAACATTGTCCATTAAGTAGCAGTATGGTCTGGTGAGTGGCTAACATTGTCCATTAAGTAGTAGTATGGTCTGGTGAGTGGCTAACATTGTCCATGAAGTAGTAGTATGGCCTGGTGAGTGGCTAACATTGACCATGAAGTAGTAGTATGGTCTGGTGAGTGGCTAACATTGTTCATGAAGTAGTAGTATGGTCTGGTGAGTGGCTAACATTGTCCATGAAGTAGTAGTATGGTCTGGTGAGTGGCTAACATTGTTCATGAAGTAGTAGTATGGTAAGGTGAGTGGCTAACATTGCCCATGAAGTAGTAGTATGGTCTGGTGAGTGGCTAACATTGTTCATGAAGTAGTAGTATGGTAAGGTGAGTGGCTAACATTGCCCATGAAGTAGTAGTATGGTCTGGTGAGTGGCTAACATTGTCCATGAAGTAGTAGCATGGTCTTGTGAGTGGCTAACATTGTCCATCAAGTAGTAGTATGGTAAGGTGAGTGGCTAACATTGCCCATGAAGTAGTAGTATGGTCTGGTGAGTGGCTAACATTGTCCATGAAGTAGTAGTATTGTTTGGTGAGTGGCTAACATTGTTCATGAAGTTGTAGTATGGTCTGGTGAGTGGTTAACATTGTCCATGAAGTAGTAGTATGGTCTGGTGAGTGGCTAACATTGTCCATGAAGTAGTAGTATGGTCTGGTGAGTGGCTAACATTGTCCTTGTAGTAGTAGTATGGTCTGGTAAGTGGCTAACATTGTCCATGAAGTAGTAGTATGGTCTGGTGAGTGGCTAACATTGTCCATGTAGTAGTATGGTCTGGTGAGTGGCTAACATTGTCCATGAAGTAGTAGTATGGTCTGGTAAGTGGCTAACATTGTCCATGAAGTAGTAGTATGGTCTGGTGAGTGGCTAACATTGTCCATGAAGTAGTAGTATGGTCTGGTGAGTGGCTAACATTGTCCATGAAGTAGTAGTATGGTCTGGTGAGTGGCTAACATTGTCCATGAAGTAGTAGTATAGTCTGGTGAGTGGCTAACATTGTCCATGTAGTAGTAGTATGGTCTGGTAAGTGGCTAACATTGTCCATGTAGTAGTAGTATGGTCTGGTGAGTGGCTAACATTGTCCATGTAGTAGTAGTATGGTCTGGTAAGTGGCTAACATTGTCCATGTAGTAGTAGTATGGTCTGGTAAGTGGCTAACATTGTCCATGAAGTAGTAGTATGGTCTGGTGAGTGGCTAACATTGTCCATGTAGTAGTAGTATGGTCTGGTAAGTGGCTAACATTGTCCATGTAGTAGTAGTATGGTCTGGTAAGTGGCTAACATTGTCCATGTAGTAGTAGTATGGTCTGGTGAGTGGCTAACATTGTCCATGAAGTAGTAGTATGGTCTGGTAAGTGGCTAACATTGTCCATGTAGTAGTAGTATGGTCTGGTGAGTGGCTAACATTGTCCATGAAGTAGTAATATGGTCTGGTGAGTGGCTAACTCTGTGTAGACTCATTTGGTATGTGGGTCACGAGTGGCTCCCTTTATGGCAGGATATTTACCCATTATTATACTGGCTAAGTGTGTGTGTGTGTGTGTGTGTGTGTGTGTGTGTGTCTGTATACTAAAGAATGTACTATAACGCAGTATTTCATTTAGGTTTGTGTGGATGTAAAACCATTGGACGTATCAATTATATATATAAATTTAACCAATGGTGTATGAACTTTCTTAGGCTTTATTTAGCATTACATTTTGTTATGCCTGGCAATAATATTTGCCTGCGTACTTTAGTTCTCTCTTTTCACCCTAGGAAAGCTTTTAAGAACTATTACACTCAGCAGGAACACACCTGACTCCAGATATGCAATTATAAATCTCCTCGATCTATACCAATGATAGAGAATACACGGTTGGGTTTCACAAGATTTTATTTCACTTTAAATCAGGGCACTGCATGTATAATAAATAAAAACTTTGGTCGAATCAAATCTATATGGAAATATTCTCGAACCTACTACAAGAATGAATAATAATATTCTTAAAGCATGGAATATACATAAATCAGTTAATAATAATAATTGACAAATCACAATTGAATAACATATGATCAATATATAAATATCGCACAAATGCTAACAGAGCGGTTAGTCTCAAAGAATGGCTGATATCCTGAAGGTCAAAGTTAGAGCGTGGTAAAACGTGACATGGTGTAAGGTCAAAACACTGAAGTCACAACTCCTCAAATAAACAGAATATATAAAATAGGAAACTCAGCTGAATGGCAAATATCTAATTAGTTATTAATACAGAGAGGGGTTTTAATTCTCTACTAACGTATACCGTCAGATTTAACAAACGTAGTTCAGGGAACTGAGCAAATACAGATAAGTCTTACGGAAAAGACAAAACCCTTGACATTAATATATTAAAGCGGTGTGGGAAAATTAGAATTACTATGAATTCAAGTTAAATGTTTAAACTGGTTGTGAAGCCAGGAAACATAAATAAAAGTAAGTCTAGCTAAGAGACACGATAGTTAACACTCTCTGTGAACATTTATATCCGAATATACGTACCATGATAATTCTATTGACCTAAGGTCATATCTGACAGGGGTGTTCACAGTATTTACGTGTAGTGTGCGGGTAATCGGGCCGAATGGATATATATATATAAACTTAGTGGCAATACACAAGTATATATTACGTAGTATATATATATAAATCAATCCCAAGATAGCGTGTGTACGTACTCACGACACGAGTAACAAAAGGGACTAAGGAGAAAATAAAAGATCTCTGGGGTTTACGTTAATTGAACACAAAACATATCCTACACAACCTTGCAATAATCACGAAACACAATAAGTAAACAAGAAGCACTTAATTTTTGGTAGAAGTATAGCAAAAGATAGCCTTGTAGAGATCTGACACACGTGGGGGCGACCAAGTGCGTGGTCCGTCTTGGCCTGGTTGCCAAGGGGGAGGGAGGGGGGGGGGGAGAGAGAGGTCCAGGGGTACCCTCGCACAGGTAGCACTAGCGTAGGTCACTTCCGGGATAGCCTACACACACTCTCGTCTGGACACTGTCTCTGCTTGAAGGGCACGATTTAGAGGATTTTGGCTAGCCTCTTCGGATGGTGCTATCCGGTCGAGTTATTCACGTATACTCCCCCACAGAAACTCCGTGGGACACAGTGCCTCGACTTGCCTAACTCTACCCTTTTTTCGGCCAGGTAGTATTTAATTTTACGGAGAGTGACATATCGGAGGTTTCCGGAACATAAGAGGCATGGGAAATATTGTTTTTTATTTATTGCGTGGTTGTCTAAAGCCTTAAAAATATGATGCATAATCAATATGTGGGGAATAGTATGTTTAATTTATTAATAATAAAAGTTAATAGCTTAAAGTCAATGTATACATAGGATAATTAATTTACAATATTGGAGGCCTCTCTCCCTTTAGAGGCTTGTATAGAGTGATCTGCTTGTCTTCTCGTCTTGTGGAATTCCAAGCACAGCCTCGTCTAGCTGTGGTACTGGTGCATGGAAACGCCAGGGTGGCTGGAGAAAAATAATGGAGGTTGGTGTCTCATTTGCATAAATTCCTCCTCCGTAGAGTCTAAATCTGACCCAGGTGCAGATGGCCATTGTTTACCTTGCGCCCTGGGGCACAAGCCAACAAACTGTGGTGGATGTCCTCTCACGCGTATGCTATACGTATCGTAAGCTGCTTGTTTCTCCTGGAGTTGTGCTATGGTTGACTGAGGTATCTTGTTGTTGTTGTCCAGGGGCTTCTGTTTCCGGTCTCTCTTCCGGCGGGTTATGGACGCAATTCTATATTGGTGAGTTGTTGTTCCTGCCGTATATGGGAATGGTTTTGGGGTCTCCTTTGTCATTATGTTTTCCAGCCCTGTAATTTCACATTTAATTATATTAATTATTGTATTGTACTGTACTGTATATGTTCAGAATGTGTCTATGAAAATAAACGCATCGGTTATAGCCTATACAAGCATGAGAATAATCTACTCACATATTATAAACGAATTACAAACTTCCAGTACATACAATTTACAGCCATTCCGATAAAGTAAATCATATATAAGTACTAATATAATACAGACAACAGGATTTTAGTAGATCAGTTATTGAAGGGGAAAGGCTATTAACCCACTGAACCCCAGCTAGTTAATAATAAATGTACCACCCAGGACCGGCAGGTTGTGAAAAAAAGTGTTTTTTCCAGAATACACCAGGAATGGGTTAGAAATGAAGGAAAACCCACAAAAAACCGATCCCCCTAGGTCATTAAGGGGTCCTACGGTGCACCCCGAAAGTCTGAATTAACATGGGGAAATAGGTAGGCAAAACCAGGTTTTTGCACGCTCATGCGCACGCAGTTGGACTTTGAGAGTTTTCAACCACCGGCATTGTTGGTTGACAACAATGGATCAACATCTAGGGAGAAAGATCTGGTGAAATCAGGGGCACGGAGAAAAGGATAATTAGATAGAATATACTTAGTAGCACTGAAAGCTTCCTCACATTCGGAGAACCATTCAAACTTCACATCCTTACGGAGAAGATCTGTCAAAGGTGTTGTTAACCTTGAAATATTTAGAATTAACCTCCTATAATACACCAATCATTCCTAAGTATCTTTTGATTTGTTTCTTATTGATAGGCGTTGGGAAATATAAAATAGATTCTACTTTAGCTTGAAGAGGTGCAACCTGACCCTGTCCTACTGTATATATTTCCAAGATATTGGACGGTACTCTTGATGAGAGTGCATTTCTTTAAATTCACAACTAGATTAGCTTTAGCAAGATTAGAAAAAAGAAATCTGACTTGAAGTAGATGTTCTTTCCATGTATGAGAAAAGAACAGGATATCATTGATGTAGACTACACATCCAGGTACTCCCTCAGTCACCTGATTCATTAGGCGCCAAAAGGTAGCTGGAGCGTTTTTCAAGCCATAAGGCATTACTTCACAGCAGAAGGCTTGATAATTCACTATGAAGCATGAAATCTCCCTTGCTCGGGGAGTGAGAGGTACCTGCCAATATCCTTTCATTAGGTAAATTTTACTTATGTAACTGGTTGTGCCAATCTGGTCAATACAATCATCAATCCGTGGCAGTGGATAGGTATCATTTTTGGTTACTGCATTGACTTGTCTGTAGTCCATGCAACACCTATAACTCCCATCTGGCTTATGCACAAGTGTGACTGGACTACTCCACTGGCTTAAGGCCCTAGTAATTAAATCATTTGACAACATGAAATCTAGTTCCACTTGCAAATACTTATGCGCTGTGGTGAGACACGGTATGGGGATTATTTAATGGGAGCTGCATCCCAAATGTCTATGTGGTGTACGGCCAATGGGGCGACTCCTGGAGTATCACGGAACACACTGTGAGACGGATAAAACAGATTAGTTGGTTAGATTTCTCGGAGGGAAGATGACATAATTTGGTTGGCAATTCCCTCCATGCTACAGAATTACATTTAAAGTTTGAAAGACTACAAGACAAGTCAAAGTCAGTATCAATACCTTTAGGCTCTGGGACAGTCTGTTGCGAGATCTGTGGGTCAGAACTATTAACATCATCACCCACACCAGGGTGTCCACCGGTCCTTGCATTTATTGCTGCCACAGAGGGAGAATCTGGAGGAGACGAGTCAGGGGCTCTATGATAGGGTTTTAACATATTGCTATGGAACACTTGCTTAAGCTTTCTACTGTCTGGGGTAGCCACTAGATAGTCAGTAATACTCACCCTTGTTATTAGTTTATATGGACCTCTAAACTTAGCTGATAAAGGTTGGCCAAAAAGGGGAATGAGAACCAAGACCTCGTCACTGGGCTGAAACTCTCTCACTATAGTCAAAGTCAAGGGAGAAAAGAAATTCCCGTTTGGCAACTGTCTTCCAACTTGTTTGAGTTAGTGCATTCTTGTGGTGAATAGCTAAATGATATACAATGATGCTAAAGACAACAGACTTCAGTGTAAAACAGTAAAATAAATTGTATTTACCTTTTTTCTAAACACAAACATAAATGAAACACAAGTATTAGCAGTCAGCTGATGAAATACATGGTTGTAGCCGAGCGTATGGAACGAAACGGTAGAGGAGGAATGGGAGGAAAGAGGAGGATGTTAGATAATATTCCATATATCTCCCATATAAAGCAATGTTATTATGTCACATGTGTATGGGTTTGTAGCACAAGGCACATGTGAACAATGAGCACCCTGAACATGGGTATAAAGGATCATTATTGTAGAGAATATACGAAAATAATGGAAAGGGGAGGGAGTATCCCGTGCAGGAACGAAACCGTTGTGGAGGAAGGAGGAGGATGTTAGATAATATACCATATATCTCCCATATAAAGCAATGTTATTATGTCACATGTGTATGGGTTTGCAGTACTAGGCACATGTGAACAATGAGCACCCTGAACATAGGTATAAAGGAACATTATTGTAGAGAATATACGAAAATAATGTAAAGGGAGGGAAAGGGGAGGAGATATCCTGTGTGTGGCGCGGTCTTTAAACGAGTTTGAATTCCTTGGCCACCCTCAACATTATGTTTGTATTTTCTTTACAATTATCTTCTTTACACCTACGTTCAGGGTGCTCATTGTTCACATATGCCTAGTACTGCTAACCAAGTTTGAGGACCCCTTGACTCTCTGGGTGCTAGGAGGTTGACTTTACTTGCTCGATACCCAATTCCTTCAGGGACTGTTGAAATATGTTACAAGTGAAATTAGTACCTTGATCACTTTGCACCTGAAGAGGGAAACCCATTCTGGTAAAGAATTTGAGCAGTTCCTTTATGACAGTTTTGGCTGAAGTGTTACATCAAGGTATAGCCTCTGGGTAGCGAGTTGCCATGTCCATTATGGTTAACAAATACAAATTTGTCCCTGGGAGGTCTTTGGCAATGGGCCAACTGAACCCACTACCACTCAAGTGAAATGGTTCTCGAACACCGGCAAGGGCACCAGAGGATGTACAGGCATTTTTTGATTAGGTTTTCCTGTCATCTGGCAGGTGTGATACACTCTACAGAACTCCACTACATCTGCACGCATTCCTGGCCAGTGAAAGTGGGCTCTAATGCGATCTAGGGTTTTCCTTACACCTAAGTGCCCTGCTAAAGGAATACTATGGGCCATTTCTAGTATATCTTTACGACAAGGTTTAGGAACGACTACCTGATATACGCATCAGACCCGCGACTGACTGCGTTTGTAAATGAATAACTTTATTTTATCCCCCCCTCAGTTACTAACCCATCTGTCCCCTATTAACTTCCTAATCCTGCCACAGACATTAGTTCCAGGGCAGTAGTTCCCTTTCCAATATTCCCTTACCCACTCTAAACCACTGTTTGGACACTTGATCTTCAGTGTTTTGGAGGACAAGCAGCCTAGAAGGGTCACTAGAACTGTTGTTGCTTGATTTCCTTTGTACTCCTTTGTACGTCCCATGCCCCGTCATCAATAGGTCTGTGTGGAGGTCTCCACCTACGCCACAAAACTCCTTTCTTCATGTAAAAACATTTACCCCTCTCCTTCTCGCTCTCCTCTTCACTCACGGCACTGGCAGCTAATCCCTTACATTCCCTGTCATCTTGCTGTAACTCTACCAGGCCACTAGGACAATTAGGAGGGGTTTCATGATTTTCATTAGGCTCAAGATTAGCCATAAAAGTGTCAGACAGATCTACTACAGTTTCAACATCAGGCGCACTTGGAGCATCATTCACTACTCTTTCATCCCTTTCATCTACTTTAACAGTTGGTACATTTCTGTCAGAGTGAACTGCTACTTGTGCCATAGACCGAGTGACAGCACACAAGGAAAACCTTTGGCATCTCCTTCTCGAGCTCACCAGTCAGCGGCTCGTCAACAGGGGAAAGTGACAAAACTGGGTCTGGTCGGACCCTCTCACCAGCCACATCATTCCCCAAAAGGAGGGTTACCCCGGGTACAGGGATATCCTGAGCCCTACACAAAACTATACAGGCTTCACCCTTCAGCAAATCACACTCAATCTCTCCATTCACTAAGTAAGCAGGACATTGGCCTCCAGCACCTCTTATTATTACTGGTTCACCAGTTGGGCATTCAGCATAAGGATTCACCATGAGGGTGCTCAACAATTTTACTTCATGTACACAACCATTCAGTTTCACATTGCCAGATGAAATAAAGGGACGGTAACCGTCCTAAACTGATGGGAATATTACTGCAGGCTTAACCCTTGCGGGTTGCACCACACATGCTACTACCGCATTTCCTGTTGGATTTACGTCAGTAGCTAGGTACTCCTGTGGTCGGGAGTCCTGCATCAAAGACATATTTGGGTGGGTTTGATTATTGGGAGAGTCAGATACTGCGGCTTCTGTCTGCCCCGATCTCTCTGCTCTCTCCTTGGCCCAATAATAATAAGTTAGATGGCATCTCTTGCCACAATAAGTACACACTTTCTGGGATACATTCCCCTTTTGAGCATGACTATTATAAATTTGGGCCCCACCTCTGTTACCATTACCAGGAGTCACATTTTTAGTTGGGGGAGCATTTTTTGTTTGGCTAGCATGGCGAGACGTTACAGGCTTTTGAGAGTGACTGGATTTGTCAGATTTGTGATTGGAGAACTTAGAATGTTCATAAGGCTTCTTCCCACGAAATTTGCTATTTAGTACATAGGTATCAGCCATGTCTGCAGCTTCGGCAAGATTATCTACTTTTTTCCCTCTCAAGTGATAGGCTACAGATGAATCTATTTTCCATAGGAAATTCTCAAGCAAGATTAACTCTTTCAGACCCTTGAAATCAGTGACATTTTTACTTTTGTCCAATTATTTAATGTTTTGGTCATTGTCCTGGCAAACACTGTATGGGTTTTTTTTTTCAAATTTCTTATGGGTTTTCCTGAAAGTTTGCCTATAAGCTTCAGGCTGGAGTTGGTAAATTTTTAAGATAGCTGCTTTGAGACTGTCATAGTCTTGCCGAACCTCAGACTATACAGAAATGTAAGTAGCACGAGCCTGTCCTGTCAAAACTGTTTGTAACATAAAAAGCCATCGATATCTCGTCCACCCCATTCCCGCAGCAACCTCTTCGAACAACACAATAAAGTCCTGAACAGTATCCTCAGTGAATGGGGGAATCACACTTGTCATAGTTAATCCCGGAGGGGGAGCTATCAAAGGAGCATTATAATTGGAATTAGTTTGAGCATTTAATTGGGCCATGCGGTACTGATGGTCTAGCTGTTGAGTCTGCAAATGTATTTGTGCCTGATCTAGCTGAGTTTGTTCCAGAGCTTGCTGTGCCTGCAGCTGAGAGTCTGCCTGGGCAGCATTTAATCTAGCTAGCTCTGGGCACTGTTCAGGGGTAAATCCAGCTGGTAAATTTTAACCTAACTGCACAGTATCACTGAATCCCCCACCAGTTGTTTCGTTACGCTCACCGCCCTCGGTGCTGTGAGTCCCAAACAGTTCAGACTTTATGGACTGTGCCATTTCGGGTTTTATCATGTCCGAGACAGTCAACTGCAGATATGAGGCTAGCAATTTTAGCTCGTCTTTTGAGAGGAGGTCAATATCTTTGGCTGTGGGTATTGACTATGACATTCTTAGCATCTTCGTTATTAATTAATACAGGCATAACGAATTAAGCAGTGAAACCATAAGACATTTAAGTGAAACTTTACAAAACTAATCCTGGCGAGGTCGCCAATTATCTTTTACGTATCTTGATTCAGCAGTGGTTAACTTAATGAAAGTAGACCGAACAGACAATATGAAAAGATATCAGACAGCTGAAGGCCAATAGAACTTAAATTGTTAATGTTTGTTATGTTTTTATTTGCTTTCCTTTTAGCTGTTGTGACTATTTATCCTTTATACTCTGATACACTACAACTATGATCAATCATGAAACTACTTCAAGTCATATAGAAAAATGTCAATGTTTAATATTCAGTAGGTTATAAATTACGAATAGAGAAACGCTTTGTATGATAGTAAGGACTTTTAATGAATCTAGATTAGTGTTAAAGTATAAGTATTATTAACCCCCAGGCATATTAACTTACGTAAGATAGGGGTTGCCCGAGCGCCCGGTATTTACCCCACAACAGTCTTTCTCACACTGAGGGAACGTTAGAAGTCGGAGGAATTTTTGGTTCCCATCAACCGACAGATTATGATCTAACATACCTAACTTACTGAGCTCAAAATGACGCAAAAGCGTCATATAACTTATTATTGAGCTATTTCACTCGGTTCATATGACACGATCGCGTCATATGATACTTTTGGGCGAAACCGCCATACGACGCAATCACGTCATATGAGACGGAGAGGGTTAAGATCTTTTTATATATAATTAATTAAGTTCGTTAACCTTTAAAGATTATGATTCACTCTTATTCTTTCCTCGTCATTCTCGTAATTTATTATTACCGGTATTCTCTTGTTAGCATATTATCTTATTTATTCTTATTACTGCAAGACATTTAACTAATCAATATGATAGATGTTAAGGGAATATAACAAAGTCATATAAAATTGAATTGTATTTATAAACAGAAAATAAAGTATTTTACAATCAAACCAAATACGAAGTAATGAAAGAAATTCACATTTAATACTTCAGGATCATTTTGTATCCGTTTTGGTTTCACTCTAAATTATATAGAACAAAGTTATAGTTTGTTTTGCCTTAGTTAAGTCACAATATAAATTAATAGGAATTCTTACAACAATGCTTAATCACTAATGAACTATAGTATTACATCAAATAATTTAAGTAACTTTAACACCTTAAGAGCGGCCTAGGCGGTAATTTCTATGTACCGCCCAGCGTTTTTTTTTTTACCCTAAATAGGGTTGTTTCTGTGCTCATTTTCATGCATAAACAAGACCCAAAGCATAAAACAAGTATCTATCTCTGAACGGGCGTAAACAGAGCTTTCCAATGACACCCGAACCATCCTTGTACGACCACTGGTTCTCTTGCAACGATCGTGCAACACGAGTGCGAAAAATCTAAAATAAGGTAATTTCCGTACATAACTCCCAGTGTAGCGAGTGAGAAAGGGGGGAGAAGGGTGGAATACAGTTTAGTAGGTCCACGGTGGTCGTAGAGAGCGGTCATAAGGTTACTACGCTCGTCCCACCGCTCAGCTCTCTCTCTCAGCAACATTACGTGCTGAAAATGGCACTCGACAGCTGTCGTGCACCGCCATATAGTCCAAATTTATTTCACTCGACATATGTTGCGCACCGCCAGTTATGGGTTAATACAATGTCAGCCATATAAATTAGTTAGTATATTAAATATCCAATCTCCAATATCCAATCACAAATCCAAAATTAACTGAGGGTACGTATCTACAACATACCTTTGGTTAGCTAAACAGCCACAAATTCCCTAAATAACGAGTAAGATGCCACTAGGACTGCACTAAAACTCAAAACTTATTATACAAGCCTGTTATAGTCACGTCTCACCATACTGCTCTCCTCCTCTCCCAACTAAGAATGCAACTGACTAACACTTAGTTAGTTATTTAGTTAAAATAAGAATTTAGAGGCTATCAACCCATGAGGATCATTAACACTCAACGAGCGGCCTAGGCGGTATATTTGACCGTGCCGCCCAGCGGTTTTTTTTTTACCGTAAATGGGGATGTTTCCGTGCTCTTTTTCATGCATAAACAAGAGCCAGAGCGTAATACAAGTATGTATCCCTGAAAGGGCGTAAATTGAGCTTTCCAATGACACCCAAGCCATCCTTCTACGATCACTGGTTATCTTGCAACGATCGTGCAACCGAAGGGCAAAATTGCTAAAATACGGTAATTTTGTTACATAATTACGTGTGTAGCGAGTGAGAGAGGGTGGAGTAGTGTGGAATACATGTCAATGGGCCCACGACGGTCTTGGCGAGCGGTCATGAGGCAACCTATGCTCCTCCCACCACTCGACTCTCTGTCAGAGCCAATATTGCGCCAAAATTGCACACAGACTTAAGTCGGGCCCCGCCACATTGTTCAGCTTTTTAAATACGGACTTAAATCGGGCCCCGATAGACAAGGGTTAAGCCCACCTTAAAATCAGGAAGAACGTGACCAGAGTACCCGAGACCTCCAAGTTTATACCCCCAGGTATACTGGGAATATAAACCTAGAGGTTGTCCTGCTCGGGAACCCTGGACGTCTTCCTTAATTGCGACCAGGACTAAAGCCCTCTTTCGAGAACTTAAGTCCCTTGTGTTGACTAACACTCGAATATCTGTCCTTACCACCATCAATCCGCTGACAGGCTGCTTGCGTCGACCAATTACAGGTGAGGGGCAGGTGTGCGAGCCAATACAGGTGCTTGAATGTAGAGGGAGTAGGGGGTTGCTCTCTATGTCACCGCCGCCCCACGCTCTCTCACCATGGACTATAGTCACGTAGGCACAGGTGTCTCAAGTCACATACGCAGGTGTTAGGTAGAAAGAAGGATGGAAAATTAGCCACAAGGTTTCTGTTGTACAGTCACGGATCACATCGTGGTGTCGGTCACGTATCACATTTTGGTGACTCCAGATGTAATATATATATATATATATATATATATATATATATATATATATACAGGGTGTTCAGAAATTCCACTGACAAAATAAGAGAGTAGCCAGATAAAAATATTTTAAACAATATTTTCATATGAAAAAATAAACCTAAATTGCATTTAAAAAAAGTTACAAGACTTGCTAGGTTAGTATTACAGGACTTGCTAGATACAAAGATACATGGATTTAATATGTTAATAACGTTTTATTCACCACCAGTTATTTTTAGTAAGTTAGAAATGATATGGCAAGCATATTTACATTGGTAAAATAATAAACATTTCCAATTATTGTTATGTAGCGTTTTTGGACTTACGAATAGGAGTATCATTGAGGCGGTACATTAATAGTATATATATATATATATATACATATACTGTATATATATATATATATATATTTATATATATGGCGGAGTGGTCTTGCCACTGGACTGGTAATCCAATGGACCCGGGTTCGAATTCCAATATGTCAATGGGAAAATATTATTGGGATGGAATTTGTGCTGTACCTAGTATCAGTGCATTACCACAGCACACCGAAATGCCAAAACAAATACACTCATTGTTCCCTGATTAAAATAGCATTGTATGAACATTCCCATATTCAAAAATATGCTACAGGTGGGCAATGCCTAGTGAGTTAATTGCTCAATAGGTGGCGTTCTGAGAGTGAGGGTCCGAGTGTGGGGGATGAGACTGTGAAGCTCAGAGGCGAGGCGGCTTCAGAGATGAGATTGCTTCGAGCCGGGGTGCTTCGCATGTATCACTCCCTAGACTGGAACAAAACCTCACGGGCCTCACCGTGTTCAGCGGTAGAGTGTAAAGGCTATCAGCCTATGCCGGAGAGGGAGTAGTTGTAATATAGAAAACAAATAAAAAGAGATAAATATACTGTATATATATATATATATATATATATATATATATATATATATATATATATATATATATACAGTATATATATATATATATATATATATATATATATATATATACGTGTATATATATATATATATATATATATATATATATATATATACGTATATATATATATATACCGTGTATATACAGTATACTGTATAATTATACACTATATATATATTATTTTTATTTATTTTTTAATGGGAACTGAAATAAAAAACAACCAATTACCATACAACTGACATTAATCCTAGACACTTAACTTTGACTTTTGTCTAAGATCTAATTTGGATTAAAAACACCGTCTGAGGAATAGCACTTTATACACAACGTTGTCAATAAAGTGTTCTTCCTCAGATGGTGTTTCTTATCCATTCTGTCTATTTTTCAAGTATCGCTCAACATCTGATTTCTTTATTGAGTGAAGTACAGCTTGTCCTTTTGAATGCATTTGTTAAAATGTTGTTAACATCCAATATTTCTTGAACGATGCAATGTTCATACATTCGGATGGACCAACGGAAATATAAAGTCACCATATAACCCAATATAGGTTGGAAACTTTGTACTAAACCCTTGTAAGCAGGGTTCTACCATTAACTTTAGTATTATATAAACCAATAGCATCTGTTAGCCCTTTTCAGTTTGATGACTCGTATTGTCGCATTAGTATAGCATCATTCAACAATTGTATTTAACTAAGGAAGAACAGATATTCTTTAACCGGTCAAAGCACAATACAATTTGTTCACAAACCTGATAACCAGTTGGACGAGCCTTGAGAGCTTTTTGGTAATAGTAATGAAAATATGACGGTCGCGATACACAACATCAAACAAAAGAGTCTGGAAGGCGACTTATCCAAAACCAGCAAAGTCCAAGGTATGCACACACATCTCTACCAACAAAGTGGGAATAAAGCCTCGTTCACACACACACCTTTGTCAATACGACCTTAGCCATCCTTGGCTGACTTTACAGACTTTTGGTCGAGACCAAATGTGGGAAACCAGCGTCAGCGACCATGGTGTTTGGCGCCCATGCACCCGACATTGCCTCGACCTTGCTCCTGCTGCCGGGTGCATTGCGCCGCCACAAATAATTGCATATTGTCCGTGCATTGTCCCCTCAAAGCGTGTTTGACCCATCATTCCCCCAACATACCCCTATGCCACTTCCCCTAGCTGACCCAGGGGTGTCCTGTGGGTGTCCTTGGCCAGACACATGAGTGGGTGTCACGGCTGCATTGTTTCCCGTGTTTGCACGTCTCCAACATTACCTCCCCTTGCCCACCCTCCATCCACGTAGACCTCCCGCCGTCTTTACTGCGGCCCACCCACGTTGTACAGCCGCCTACTGATAGCGGTGTCCCAGGGCCGACTGACGGGAGTGTCCACACCTTGACTCATCCTTTCCATGAATTTGTAGATCTTGCCCTGACCTTGCACCAGAATTTGCACCAGACTTTGCAAACAAATATGGTAATTTTACAGTGGGGAAGGGTAGGGACGCCAGTGTGAACGGGACCTTAATGGCCCAGTTGCAATACGGAGACAAGCATGATTGGCAGCATCTAAGGGCCCCATAGACGGTACAACTGCCGGATCCGTTCGCCGGAATCGTAAGCTAATTTTACTGTGTGTGTGGTTCTCGTACGACCAAAAGTGGGTGGAGTCAGTCGAACTCTGGCCCGCTCACAACCTGCCCCCACCAAGTTCCTGGCTTCTGTTTCAAATCAGGCGCACGAAGGTTTAGATGTTTATGGCGTCGTCGTATGGTGTACTTCAGTTCCATAGCAACATTCGTTGGGTGAGCATGACGGCTAAGTCCACAGATAAGGAAGTTTTTGGTGAGTTCAGTGAAAAATATAGGCAATATCCTTGTTTATGGCGATTTGAGGATAAAGAATGTAAAGGAAAGAGATATGAGGCTTATGATGTGATAGTAGACAAATAAAAGAAGGATGCATTGGCCACTCGAGATAGTGTAGCCAAAAAACAAAACACAAAAGATAAATTGAGGAGTTGCTTTTGAATTATTTTGTTTGCAGAGAGGATACATTTGAACGATTTAGTCTATATCAGACAAGTATGCTAATGTATGTGTATATCAAAAAATAAAGTGTTTATTTTGATTATGAATGTTCACACTAAGACATTGTATGTTTAATACCCTAGTTTATTTTAGTTTTTACCTAGTACTCTTCATATATAAATCAGTAGCACCTTTTTTAATAATCGTATTCATATAATGTAATTTATTAATTTCACTCCCAACACCAAACACGTCCCAATTAAATTAATGAAAGCATATGATCCACCCGGGATTCAAACTTGGGTTACCACATACAATGTGTGGGTCGGGTATCCCATTCTTCTTTATCTAATATTTATATTTTAATACAATACTTGTCCAGTTTTAAATATGTTTCCTAACAGAAATGTCACCTTTAAATGACCTAAGTATTATCATTTATATACAGTATACTCTTCATTTATATACAGTATACTCTTAATTTATATACAGTATACTCTTCATTTCTCAAAAAAATTAAATAATGTTCTGATTAAGGGAAAAAGATAACAGTATATCTAAAAGCCTAGTCATCTGCACCGAATGTAGCTATACTGTTTAAAATCTATATTATTAGATCAATTTAAATATAACTTGGTGTAATATGTACAGTACATCCTTGTCACTGAGCGGAGAGGCCATGTCCACATACTACTATGTGTCGGCAGAACTGAAGTAAATTGTAATGTCTGTGTGCGATGTTGAAATCGAAGTAGGAACGGAACCTGATCTGTCGGCCGCATTGTCTATGGGGACTATAAATTCTTTAGGTTAATGAGTGATTCAGTGGCAGAATACAATATTGCCCTCCACCTGTAAGCTTATTCCAGTCCCTCATCCATATCCATTTAGGTTAATGAGTGATTCAGTGGCAGAATACATTATTGCCGTCCACCTGTAAGCTTATTCCAGTCCCTCATCCATATCCATTTAGGTTAATGAGTGATTCAGTGGCAGAATACATTATTGCCGTCCACCTGTAAGCTTATTCCAGTCCCTCATCCATATCCATTTAGGTTAATGAGTGATTCAGTGGCAGAATACATTATTGCCCTCCACCTGTAAGCTTATTCCAGTCCCTCATCCATATCCATTTTCCCATTGCGTTTTTTTTTCGTAACCAAAATCCCTATTGAAAATTTGTCATCTACTACTTTGCTTTTTGTCTTTCCTCACCCATATAGTTTGTATTGCACTCAACCATCAGTAAGTGCCAAGTCTCCTCACTTAAAGAAATCACCCATAGTCATCATTGAATATTCAGGTTTTAAGATTGTCATTCAAAAAACAAAATATGTATATGTATATGAACATTCTGTTTCCTATAGCATATATTTATAAACCCTGTTTAGAGTTATATTGGATTTTATATTATACTATTTTACTATTATTTTATTATATTTGATGTACATTAATCCATATTTACACAATATACAACGCATACTATATTCAATTCAAAAATCAAAATTTGAGGTTAGTTCAAAGATTTCATTGGTCGACTGTACATAATATAGCAGAGTGAGGGAGTGAGAGACAATCCATAAATGGTGAAGTCCTGTGTCTGAGTGAGTTAGATGGAGACAGTTAACCGGAGATGGCCTGACTGTTCACGTCTCCTGTATTATGGTTCAGTGTCTTGTTTGGTAGTAGTACTGGTAGTTTGTTGTGGTTGTGGTTATTGTGGTAGTTGAGGGTTGTACAATTATAAAATATTATTGCAATGGCGCGTTGTTGTTAGTGATTTTTGTGGTAGGCCTAATGATGAGTTAATATCATTATTCTTCTAGTTATTTACTAAGAATATGCCACACCGATTGACTGGAAATTACGTGAAATTCAGAATCAATTTTCTCTTTAAGATTAGTTCATTCACACAAAATATAAGAAATGTTTAACATCCAAATTTATCTGACCTCTCTATCCAGCATATATCGTACAGGCTGTTTACCAACCCTTTTGTGAATTCTATGTGCGGTTTTGATCATCCCGTGACACCCGAGTGGTTCAATATACTTTATTGTTGACTGTCACAAAGGGCTGAGTTCACTTCAGTACCCTACTAAAGTGCCTTCTGCAAACTAGTGCTTAGCCCGTTCAGTACCAGTGATGTCCTTTTCATCATATTCTGGAAACTATTAGACAATTGTATTCAGCTTTTGAAGGACCTCAAGCAATAATAAGGCTTCCAACTATCTCAACCAACCCTTTTAACTACCACAGATCCTTCCTAAGCAGCATAATATCGTCTTGATATTGCAAGATAAAATATAACACACGTTGCTGGTACTCAAAGGGTTAAAGCTATTTCAGTGTTCTGAAAGTTAACATATGGCTTGCTTTTATCCAGGTCAGCTTTAGTTAATGTATACTCTCTCTCTCTCTCTCTTCGTTCTAACATCAACCTTGTAGGCAATTCATCAAAGGCAATACGTCAACAACTACTGACCTGCCTTCTGTAAACTATTGATACAGGTATTTCAAGGTTCTGAAAGTTAACATATTTTTTGCAATTACCTTGATCAACTTTTGTTAACATTTAATAACTCTAACTATCTCTCTCTCTCTCTCTCTCTCTCTCTTTCTCTCTCTCTCCTATAAACGGCCTGTAGGAAGGGTCACATTACCACCAAGGTTAAGAGATACAACAGGTTGGAGCATGGGGTCACTCAAACTCGTACCCGCTCGCGCATGACGTCACGAGGAAGGAAGGGTCGGAGGTCACTCGACTGTTTACCATTCATTCTCAAAGGAGCAGCCGAGCCAGCACTATCCTCCGTTTTCTTTTAATTCATACCGTGATGCTATAACTACTGTATAATGCCCTGTGCAAGTGCAGCTCTTCTATTTTAACTGAACAAAATGCCTTTATATTGTCAAGTTGTTGGATGCATTTTGGATGCATTATTTATATATATATATATATATATATATATATATATATATATATATATATATATATATATATATATATATATATATATATATATATATATATATATATATATATACTGTATATATATATATATATATATATATATATATATATATATATTGTATATATATATATATATATATATATATATATATATATATATATACAGTATATGTGTGTGTAGTATGTAGGCTATGAACCGTAAAACCGTGTAACTTCGGAAATTTGTCGAGGTTTTTTAACGATATCTCCTGACTGTAAACACATTATAGAGATATAACTAGGTAAAGTGATGTGTGGTGATAGTGCGCGGTAATCCAGGAAGCCTCCTAAAATTATCCCCCATAATAAGAGAGCTATCCTTATCCTAAATGGTGTCCGAAGTCATCTTGAAAAGTGGCTAATTACTTATTATCGCCAATGTCCGAAGCTACGACCCAAGTCCGAAGCGACCTGGTTTTACGGAATGTAATTAGTTGTATGTATGTGTGTATACCGGTATATACCAGGTTAAGATTATGCTGTTCAAATTTGATGTCCTCATTACAGAATGGACATATATAGTTTATTTGGAGTCAGTACAACGAAGAATGACCAAAATTATCCATAATATTATATATCTTCCATATATTATATCTTCCATGTTATATCTTCCATATATATGGTTTTAGACGATGTCGATCAACTGCAGACATTCTTTGCCTTCTTACGCATCAAATCAACCAAGCTACAGACCAACATGGTGAAACACATACAATAGCACTGGATATATCAAAGGCATTTGATAGAGTCTGGCATCAATCCTTATTGTCGAAGATGTCACACTACGGCCTTGCATCATTAGTTCCACTAATTTCTTCTTATCTTCATAACAGAAAAATATGTGTAATGGTAGATGGCCTTTATTCTCAATTTCACTCAATAAATGCTGGTGTTCCCCAGGGATCAGTTTTGGCCCCAACTCTGTTCCTCATTCATATCAATGATCTCATATCTACCACTCATAATCCAATACATTCCTACGCAGATGACTCAACACTCCACAGTTCCTTCACATTTACCAATTCTTTCACCCAACCCGATCTTATAAATTCAAAAATAAACACTGCAATTTCTCTGAACCAGGACCTTTCTAGAATTAATGAATGGGGACAAGAGAATCTAGTTTCCTTTAATGCACAGAAAACCAAGTACATTCAATTTTCTAACCGACAGAATCTCACTGACTCCCATATATTTTTTAATGATGTAAATATTCCCACTTCCCCTAGTATTGACATTCTCGGTGTAACATTAACTACTAACTTGAGCTGGACACATTATGTTAGAAGGATTGCTAAGAATGCCTCTAAAAAACTGGGACTCCTGTACAGAGTTCGAGAATTCTTCACTGACGAGCAGTTGGCCGTAATATATAAAAGTCATGTGCGCTCTCAGATGGATTACTGTTCACCTCTGTGGGGTGGAAGTGGAGTGGTTGCATTGAGGCAGTTGGACAAAATTCAAAATAAAGCTATTAGATTAATCAATAACCCTGCAATCACACAGGACCTTCCTACATTATCCATACGAAGAAACGTTGCATCCCTTGCATTATTCAGATATTTTCACAGCAATTGTTCCGAGGAACTTGCTTCAATTGTGCCGCCTCTCCACATCTTTCCCCGTAGAACTAGGGCAGCTGAGAGCGCCCATGAATTTACACTTTCTCCTCCACAATGCAGAACTTCTGCTTATCAGAATTCATTTATCCCCAGAGCTACTACTCTTTGGAATTCACTTCCCTCGAATTGCTTTCCACAAACTTACAATCAATAAATGTTTAAATCCAGTTGTTACAAACATTTTATGAATGGAGGATGCCTTTAGGCACATGGACCTTTTTGTTTTATCTGTGTTTTTCCTTCCTCCGTTCATTGTCTCTTAAAAAAAAAAAAAAAAAAAATATAGAAAGGTTGAATACATTAGTCTTGCACTCGTTACAGAGACCCATCTCGTCCAAATGCCTATCTAATTTTATCTTAAAGCTCTCTATCATTCTTGATCCCACTATAGCACTTGGTAGCCTATTCCACCTATCTACAACTCTGTTACCAAACCACTATTGGCCTATATCTTTTCTGAAACGAAATGTATCTATCTTGAAAACAATTGTTATAGTTCTTTCGCTATCACTGGGCTTTAGTACATTTTTCATGTCCCCTCTATTAATCCCACTAACCCACTTGAACACCTCTATCAAATCCCCTCTAACTCTGCGTCTCTCTAATGAATGAACATAAGATACTAAGAAAATGGGAGTCTGCAAAAGGCCGATCGGCCCTCACAAGGCAGATCCCTGTCACACCCAACCCCAATTACATAAGAACATAAGATCACGTGAAGCTGCATATGGCCTATCTACTTTAAAAGCTTCTTACTCTCACAAATATTTCCTAGAATTAGTACTTAAGTTAATATAGTACCAATATATAATATATTTAAGAAATAATAATTATGTCTATATTTCTAGAAAAAAATACAATATTTGACACTACTTGGCCAAACTGGTTCACGGGCCTCATGCTAGAGGGAGTGGGACCGCATGAGGCCCGCATATTGGAGTTGGACACCCCTGTGGTCTAGTAGCAGCAGTTTGGCTGGCAGGCGAGCGTTTTTCTAGCTTTCTTTCTCTCGTCCAGCATTGTGACGTCAGCAGGCTGCGCGTGCGCCAACCTGTTGTATCTCTTAACCTTGATTACCACTATAAACGAGACTTGCACCTCCGCCAAACGACTTTCTCTCAATACTATCACAGGTATCAGAATCCAACAAAAGGCTTCGAAAGTGAAACTTAATATTTTGAAAATGTGTTGTTTAGAAGAATAAGATGAGTAAAACTAGATTCAGAAGTACACCTGCTCTGTTTTGGTGTTATAACTCAACTCGATAGAACATTACACCGTACAAAATATACAAACCTCGGTTCCTACGATATTCAAGCTACTATGTTGTTCATGAGATAAAACCATTAAACAATGTTGTAGGATTATGTTTTGGTAAGTCAGTGATTTACGAAAATGATGATTGAGGAAATGCTGATGAATAACAGTACACACATAAGGAAGACTTAGTATAGAGGGGAGTGGTGATGTATGTTAATAATCCATTGCCTTGTTATAAGAGTCATTGACGACATGTTGAACTGATTAACTAAACAAATATGAATGAAGAGGAAGCAGTATTTTCGTTTAGCTCCTCTTGCTCTGTGTACTAAATCATTTGAATGATCATCCGCAAACTGCTTTATCGAATTATGTTTTAAAGTTCAGAATAATGATAACAAGTAGTACAAACGTAAACGAAAACTATTAATCTCTTATGTCTGCCTTTGTTTGCTAAAGGCATCAGTTTTGTAAAACACCACAAAATTACTTATGTATAAGTCTTCTGCCATGCACTGCCAATACAAGATTCATGAGACTCATTGTCATACGATGTGTGTCTCACTTAATGTTTCCAGATGTAGAGAGGGATCATTATAAGCTATTAAATAAGATATATGTTACCGTTACAGTAACATATGAACTATCTACTTCAAGTTTACTATAATATATAACATAATTATCTAAATATTAGTTTTAATACTTATTACTCTAAATGATATATTACAAATATAACATATGTAACGGCTAAGTATGTATGTAATTAATTGCGTGAGCAAGTGTGCGTACAGTATAGTCAAAGGTCAAAACACACATACACACACACACAACACATACACGAACACACCCACCCACATACACACTCACTCACTCAGAATGTTGTACAAGTTTATCTTAATTTAATTAACATGAATTTCGACATTCGTTTGTCATTGTGTGTCGAGACATAAATATACATCCAAAAGATGGACACATAATTATGACAGAGGAAGATACAATGGGAAGAAACCATAAAACAAATGTAATAAGCGATACGTTGTTGGTGATATTTACGAGATATTACCAAAGAGAGAGAGAGAGAGAGTACAAAGGAGTACAAAGGAAATCAAGCAACAACAGGTCTAGTGACCCTTCTAGGTTGCTTGTCCTTCAACACACTGAGGATCAAGTTTCCAAACAGTGGTTTAGAGTGGGTAAGGGAACATTGGAAAGGGAACTACTGCCCTGGAATAAATGTCCGTGGCAGGACATTAGAGAGATTAGAGAGAGAGAGAGAGAGAGAGAGAAAATAATGTCCCGCTAAAAGTTAATAACTTTAAAACTACTGTACTCATCAACCAGCATCACCAGTCCATGTTTGCTACTGTCGATTTTCAAGTCTGCCGGCTCTGCCAGCAACGAGATAATTTTACAGTCAAATTAGATGAAGCCTACAACAAGATCAACGTCCTCACCATGAAGCTGGAATCACTCCAAGAGTTTGTAACACTCAACGTTGGAGTACCACAAACTTCAATTGTCACAGCAACTCCAGCAGCCACCAACGCCCCAACGTCAACTGCCAACAATTCAACGCCTACAGTAGCCACTTCAGCTGATGTTTCCGATACTCAAGATACAAATAGTGACTCTCTTCCCCCTCAAGACAACTTCCGTGTCGTGAGGAACAACGTTTGCCCCAAGACCAGGAAACACATACCGATTACCGAGTGTCAAAACCGTTTCCAGATACTCACAGACTCAGATGACGAAGAGGAAATAGAAGAAGTCAGGCTCGTGGGAGACTCGATGATACGTGGTCAGCTCACAGAGTTTTGCGCCAGGGCACCTAAGACCAGGAAGCGTTTTTGTATCCCTGGTGGTGGTGTGGACGACGTAGTTGCAGCAGTTGACGAAGTATCAAAGCTGACCCCTGCTAATACAATGTACGTCATCCACGTTGGATCCAACAATGTACAGCGAACCCGGTCGGAAGATTTGCTTTTAAAGTACCAGCAGCTGATCAAGTCGTTTAAGGAGATGTCATCAAGGATCATCGTCTCAGGAATCGTCCCCCGGCTCGGTGTAGAGAGCCGATTTTACAACATAGCCACCAGCACAAATCGTTGTCTAGCAAACCTCTGCAGGAAGGAGAACGTGGGATTCGTCGACACCTGGGACAATTTCTACTACGATGACTATTTGTTTTCGGACGATGGAGTTCATCTGAACCAGGTGGGAGCAGCACGTCTTGGGCGTCTTCTCAACGATGCGGTGACGGATTTTCGGAGAAGAAATCGACTCAGCACAGGACAACCAGGAAGGAGGACCGAAGACAGCGAGGACGGCAACCTACAAAGGAATTAAATACTAATCCGTCAAGAACCGCGAATTTGGATAAAGCTCCACCAACACGACCCAAATTCAAAACCGCCAGGGATAACGACCGAGGACCGAGGACAGCCATGAATGTAAATGTAGATCCGACCAGAACCAAAAATTCGATGAAAGAACGTTCTGTGAGTTCTAAAACCGCAACTTTAAAGGTTTTCTATGCAAACGCTCGTAGCATACGCAATAAATTTTCAGATTTAGAGAAACTACTGTTTACAGAAAATTATGATGTGATTGGCATAACAGAATCTTGGCTCAATACAGAAGATAGAGACTTTTTAGCAGAGTATTCACTTCCCGGTTATGTAATGTTTGAGAACAGCCGAATAAATAAAAATGGAGGTGGCGTTTTATTTGATATCAAAGAAAGTCTTAACCCGACCCTCGTGTCAAAACCTCAAATTGTGAACGTCGACACATCTTTTGTGCTAATAAAGAATAATAAAGGCACAAAAATAATACTTGCGTTAATATACAGACCTCCAGCTCAACCAGTGCAAACTGACCGAGAAATTTACGAACAAATTGCAGATGTAAGTAACTCACAAGATACCGTAATTTTGGGCGACTTTAATTTACCTGTGACCAAGTGGGGCGATACTCTTACTTCACACTCCGGACATGACTTGTATACGAACTTGCAAAAGAGTTCGCTTTATCAATTTGTTCGAACGCCGACCCGTGGTAATAACGTTCTTGACATTGTAATTGCAACAAAAGAAGAATTGATAGAGAATTTGAATGTTGGTGATGAATTCAGTAACAGCGACCATCGTACGATAACTTTCACTTTAAAGTTTACTAGTAACGAACCAAATAGTAGCATCGAAAAAGTCCCTAATTTCAAGAAAGCAAACTTCCATAAACTTAGAGCTATGTTTAAGCCACATAGTCCAGCTTTTTTTAACTCGACTTATGTTGCTCGCCGCTAATTAAGGGTTAAAGAAACTGACTGGAGCTTTTTAATTAACAATAACGACATAAATACATCTTGGAAGTTATTCGAAACCACTTACCTAAAAGCAGTGCAAGACTGCATACCATCGAAAATACGGCGTCCAGGCCATAATAATAAGCCCAAATGGTGGAAAAAAGATATTTCAAACTGCCTGCTTGCTAAAAAATTTGCTAATGATAGATTAAAATCCTCACAAAATGACAAAGACCGGGTGAAATTTGTAGAGCTACGACGCAAAGCCAAAAAGTTAATTAAGCAGAGTAAAAAGACCTTAGAGTTACATATTGCGAATCAAAGTAAAACAAACCCGAAAGAATTCTATAGTTATATCAGAAAGAAAAAAGTAGTTACTTCAACCGTTGGACCGTTAGTCGATGAAAATGGAGAATACACCAAAGACGAAGTACAAATGACTAATGCCCTCAATACCTTCTTTGCATCAGTTTTTACAACAGAAGACCTCAGTGATATCCCTACACCATCGCCGATTCAGATTGATAATTCAGATTTTCTAAGCAATATCACCGTTACAGAGAGAGAAGTATTGAATTGTTTAGATAAACTCAAGGTATATAAAACGCTAGGACCTGATACAATCTCGCCTAGAGTTCTAAAGGAAGCTAAGGATGAGCTCTCCAAACCACTGACATTACTATTCAATAAATCCTTGCAGTCTGGAACTATGCCTGATCAGTGGAAGCTAGCCAACGTAACACCGATATTAAAAAAAGGCAGCAAATCCCTACCCAGTAACTATCGTCCAATTAGCTTAACCTCAGTTGTATGTAAAATGCTAGAAACGGTCATACGAGACAGACTCGTAAATCACTTAGAGGAAAATAACATACTTAACACCTTACGAGCGGCCTATGCGGTTTATTTATGTGTACCGCACAGCGGGGTGTTTTTAGCCAAAATAGGGCTGTTTACGTGATCATTTTCATGCCTAAATAAGACCCAGAACGTAAAACAAGTACCTATCCCTGAAAGGGCATAAACAGAGCTTTCGAATGACACCATAACGATCCTTGTATGATGGATAGTTTTCTTGCAATAGCCGTGCAACGCGAGTGCAAAAAGCAGGTAATTCGGTACTTTCAGTACATAATTGAGTATGTAGCGAGTGAGAGAGGGAGGAGGGAGCTGAGATTTGTGTCAGTAGGTTCGCCGCGGTGGTCTGGAGCAGTCATACGCTCGCTAGTCTCCTGCCACCACTTGTCTCTCTCTCTCAGCCACATTACGTGCTGAAATTGCCACTCGAGTTATGTCGAGCGCCGCCACATAGTCCAGCTTTATTTAACTCGACTTATGTTGCTCGCCGCTAAATAAGGGTTAAAGATACGCAACACGGCTTTCGTAAAAAACGTTCCTGTTTAACAAACCTCTTAGACTTCTTCCACGATATCCTCAACCTCTACGATGAGAGTAAAGCTGTTGATATTATATACCTTGATTTTCAAAAGGCCTTTGACAAAGTTCCCCACAAACGTTTACTGCTAAAATTAAAAGCGCATGGAATACAAGACAGTGTGTTGAAATGGATAGAAAATTGGCTCAGCAACAGAAAGCAAAGGGTAGTCATAAACGGTAAGGCATCTAAATGGACCAATGTAAGTAGCGGGGTACCCCAGGGATCGGTACTAGGACCAATTCTCTTTCTAATTTACATCAACGACATAGATGAGGGTCTCACCTGTACAATCTCAAAATTTGCTGACGATACAAAAATTGCAAATAGCGTACTCTCAAAAGAATAAGTTGACGATATGCAACACAATCTAGATAAATTGTCATGTTGGGCCCAAATTTGGCAAATGAGTTTCAATGCGGATAAATGTTAAGTACTACATGTCGGATACCTAAATGAGAAAGCAAACTATTCGATGAATGGCACTCAGCTTAAGAATGTAAACAGAGAAACCGATCTGGGAGTAACAATATCGAGTAACCTAAAACCGAGTCAACAATGTTCAGAAGTTGTTAAGAAGGCAAACAAAATAATTGGCTTTATAGGCAGGTCATTTGAGCATAAATCCAAAGAAGTTATCCTAACCCTTTACAATTCCTTAGTCCGCCCTCTTCTGGAATACTGCGTTCAATCCTGGTGCCCTTATTACCAAAAAGATATAAACAAGCTAGAACGAGTTCAACGTAGAGTTACCAAAATGATACCTAGCCTAAAGAACAAACCATACTAAGAGCGTCTTAGAGAATTAAATCTATTTCCTTTAACCCAGCGCAGATTAAGAGGTGACTTAATTCAAGTGTTCAAAATCATCAAAGGCATCGACAATATGAACTGTAGTAAGTACTTCACTATCGACCAATCTAATTACACGCGGGGAAACGGTTGCAAAATTATTGGTAAATCTTTTAACTCGCACGAATCTAAGAATTTCTTCTTCAATCGAGTTGTCAACTTGTGGAATGGGCTTCCCCGAAACGTTATAGACTGCAGCACCGTTGATTCATTTAAACTCCGCATAGACAAATATCTCTCATCAAACCCGCGACTGACTGCGTTTGTAAATGAATAACTTTATTTTATTCCCCCCTCAGTTACTAACCCATCTGTCCTCTACTAACTTCCTAATCCTGCCACGGACATTAGTTCCAGGGCAGTAATTCCCTTTCCAATGTTCCCTTACCCACTCTAAACCAATGTTTGGACACTTGATCCTCAGTGTTTTGGAGGACAAGCAACCTAGAAGGGTCATTAGATCTGTTGTTGCTTGATTTCCTTTGTACTCCTTTGTACTCCTTTGTACCTGCAATCTCAGTTGACTTGTTCTCGTTCACGTTGACTTTTAATTAATGCCATTGATTAACCCTTCGCTTCACTTGTTCAATGTTTCTTTCCATTTCAACTTCAAGTGCCTCAATTTCAACTATCGGTTTGTTTTCCAGGTTCGTCTTATTTGTTGATGGAGCGAAATGTATCCTTAGCGATATTCTGATATTCTGTATATGTACGCTATGCTTATGGGTTTCCCTCTCTTGGTATATATGTTGCGTATTAAAGTGTCATCATTCAACTATTATTTTGTTGTCCATGTTTCAAATGTATTATTTAATATCGTTTCTTCATTCTGCAGCGCTACCATCTACTCCACACCGACCAATGTGAAATGTACAAATTTATCTTTGTTCATAATTATGTTGGCGGTTTATGAGTATCACTTTGTCGACGACTTTACAAACAAGGTACAGTGTAAATAATAATGGATGAAAACAATGAAAAAGCATGTTAAATATATTGTCCATATTTATATAACCATATAGGCTAAAGGTATGTTGGTACTAATATATACGTATAATATAGATATAACAACGTAAATCACTATAAATATACCCAATAATTTGCTGTGCATGTTAATTCTTGGTTTCTAATGTGTGCAGCAAATAGTTTCCTTTGGTAATATAATACGTATCTTTAACAATTACCTAGTTTTTCTTCCATAGAGTTCCTTAACACCTTAAGAGCGTCCTAGGCGGTATATAATATGTAGCCACCAGCGAGGTGTTTTTACCTAAAATAGGGCTGTTTACGTGATCATTTGCATGCCTAAATAAGACCCAGAGCGTAAAACAAGTATCTATCCCTGAAAGGGAATAAACAGAGCTTTCCAATGACACCACATCGATCCTTTTATGACCGCTAGTTTTCTTGCAACAACTGCGCAACACGAGTGCAAAAAGCATGTAATTCGGTACTTTCCCCATACAATTCAGTATGTAGCGAGTGAGAGAGGGAGGGAGGAGGTGGGATTTGTGTCAGTAGGTTCGCCGCGGTGGTCTGGAGCAGTCATACGCTCGCTACTCTCCTGCCACCACTTGTCTCTCTCTCTCAGCAACATTACGTGCTGAAATTGGCACACGACCTATGTCGCGCGCCGCCAGATAGTCCAGATTTATTATACTCGACTTATGTTGCGCGCCGACAATTAGGGGTTAATTAACATTCTAGAATGCACAGTCCATTAAACATTATTGACACTCTAAGTTCAAAGTGCTTTAGATTAATACATTCCATGTGTTTAATTGTTCATTTGCCAAAGCATTATACTAATTGTTAGTCACCCCTTAAGTATTATGACGCGTTTTGAAAGGTTAATCTGACTATAATTTGGCGATTTTATTCTGTTTTGTAAGGTTGTCATGCAGTCAAGCTCCCAGAACTCCTTTCTAAACTGATAAAAATCATCTAATGATAGCCATAATAAACTGTCAAAACACGTCATAATCTCATAGGGTTAAAGTTGTTGTTAATACATTCCAGGTAAATACTATTATACCTTACCTTTAGATACCTTTAGATGTGTTCGCCGCTCTTCTAGCGGCACCAAGGAGCGCGACGCCCCTCGTTATGGGTGGTGATTTGGTGCAGTAGACTGTTTGAAGCGACAGCTCGCTCCCTTGCGAGGATGGGCTCGTCTGGCACTTTTTGCAGTTCGACATCTAGGGCTCTCTTGAAGTTGTCTAACGAGATGTCCCTCATGTCTCTTACTCGCCGTGGGAGTTTGTTGAAGAGACGTGGGCCTCTGTGTGATAACCAGCCCTCTCGCAGAGAGCCCATAGCACCCCTGTTATTCATCCGGGGGATTTCGCATTCCCAGCCTCTCCTATCACTGAATTTCACGACTATCGGAATATGTAGGTTTGGTACTAAACCCTCTGCGATTTTCCACGTGTATATTATTAGGTAACGTTCTCTTCTACGTTCCAGTGAGTACAGATTCAGTGCTCTTAAACGCTCCCAATAGTGTAGATGTTTTATCTAACTTATATGCGAAGTGAAATTTCTTTGTACACTCTCTACGTCATTTATTTCACCTGCTTTGTCTGGGGATGTTAATACGCTACAGTATTCAAGCCGCGGTAGCACTAGAGATTTGAAGAGCGTTATCATAGGCAATTCACCGTGTTTTAAAAGTACGCAGAATCCAACCCGTTAGACGTTTCGCAGCCGCCACTTTGACCTGGTTATGTACTTTGAAACCCATATTTTCAGACATTAATACCCCAAGGGCTTTCACACTGTCTTTCCGTTCTATTATGTGGTTAGATTCTGTTAAGTAATTTGTAATTTCTTTAACACCATTATTATCTCCGTACCTTATTAATTGGAATTTTTCTTCATTGAATTGCATGTTGTTTTCCCTGGTCCACTGGAACACTACATTCATGTCTTCCTGCAGTCGGCCCGTGTCCTCTTGTGTGTTTACTATCTTGCTTAATTTTGTGTCATCAGCAAAAGACGACACCGTACTGTGTCTGGTGTTGGTATCTATGTCGCAAATTAGTAAGAGGAACAGAAGGTGGGCTAGCACTGTTCCTTGGGGCACTGAGCTTTTGACATCCGAAGGCTCAGAAGTGACTTGGTTTACTGCTACCGATTGTTTTCGGTTTATGAGGAAATTGTATATCCACAGTCCGATTTTCCCAGTTATACCTTTTGCTTTCAGTTTGTGGGCTATTATACCATGGTCACATTTATCAAATGCCTTAGCAAAATCGGTGTAAATGACGTCCACGTTTTTCTTTTCTTCTAGCGCTTTAAGAATTTTGTCATAGTGTTCCAAAAGTTGTGAGAGACATGATCTTCCCGCTCTGAACCCATGTTGACCGGTGTTGTGTAGTTCATTTGTCTCCATGAATGTTGAAATTTTGCTTCGCAGGACTCGCTCGAAAACTTTAATGATGTGAGAGGTTAGAGCTACCGGGCGGTATTTTTTTGGTAGTGCTTTACTCCCTCCTTTATGAAGTGGGGCAATTATTGCGTTTTTCAAGCTATCTGGTATGTCACCAGTGTCTAGACTCCTTCTCCACATTATAGCCAGGGGTTTTGAGAGGTTTTCCTTACATTTTTTCATTAGGATCGAATTCCATGAGTCCGGGCCTGGTGCCAAGTGGGATGGCATGTTGGAAATGGCCTCTTCTATGTCTTTTGGACCGAAATCAATATCCAGCATCTGAGGGGTTTCCGTGGGGGAGGTTTCCATGAAAAATATATTTTGGTCTCTGATGACTTTTGTTTCATCAGGCTCACTGAATGCCATTTCATACTGCCTGCTTAAGAGTTCGCTCATTTCCTTTTTGTCCCCTGTGAAAGAGCCGTCCCCTTTGCTCAGTGGGCCGATGTTTGATGTTGTTTTAGCCTTTTGTTTGGCGTATGAAAAGAAGTATTTAGAATTTTCCTTTATACCTGCAATAGCTTTCCTCTCCTCTTCCATATGTTGTAGTTCATATGATATTCTTAGCCTTTGTTTAATTTCCACAATTTCTCTATCTATTTTGACCTTTTGCCTATCCTGTAGATTTTGATGTGTGCGTCTTTGTGTGAGTAATTCTTCTTCTGTACAGCCTCCTCCTTTCCCGATCTTGTTTGCTTCTTTGTTTTGTTTGTCTTGCAGGTATATGGTGGCTACAGATTTGGGTCATGGTTTCTGTTATTAAGACTAGACATTCTGCTGGTGTCAGGTTATCCATTAAATCTTCCCAGTCTATTTCCTCCATTTCTTGATTTACCTCTTCCCACCTAATGTTTTTGTTATTAAAGTTAAATTTACTGAAGGGGCCGGTTTTTGTTCTCGATTCTGAGGTTGTCTGTACACTTTGTAAGGTTGTTTTGATCTCAATTAATTTATGATCTGAGTATGTTGTGTCCGATATGTTAATGCTGTGTACTAGAGAGTCGTTGTTAGTGAAGACCAGGTCTAAGATATTGTTTTCCCGTGTGGGTTCAGCAATATGTTGGGTAAGACTAAAAAATTCACAAAGTTCAAAAAGCTCTCTCGTATTAGTATTTGCTTCTCCGGTGTTATTTGCCACTAACTGGTTTTCTAGTTGTCTCCATTTAATGTTTGGTAGGTTAAAGTCTCCTAGCCATATAATATTTGGTGTTGGGTTCCCCAGGGTTTCCACTTCTGATTTTATTTTGTTGAGCTGGGTTTTGAATTCTTCTCGGGATGAGTCTGGAGGCCTGTATGTAACAATAACTGCTAAATTTAGGGATTCTATTTTAACTCCAAGTATTTCCACCACTTCATTACTGTTATTTAGGAATTCAGTACATATCAGTGAGTCATGTATTTATAAGGCTACACCTCCATGTGATCTATGCGTTCTGTCCGCCCTATGTAGGTTGTAACCAGGAATCCATACCTCACTATCTTCCTGATCTTTAATGTGAGTTTCTGTGAGAGCCGCATATATAGCGTTTCCTTCTTCTAGCAGGCCCCTAATAAATGGTACTTTGTTCGTGGTTCTATTTTTTAGGCCTTGGATATTTGCAAACAAGATTGGGGAGGGATTGTTTGGAGTACTATGTGTACCTAATAGTCTTCGGGATGTATTGGCCACTCTTGGGAGGCCAGGAGGTGCTCGAGGTGTTCTATGTGCTCTTTATCTTCATCTGCCCTTTCCCTCCTTGCCTTTTTCCTCTGTCTCGTCCTCGCATAGCTAGAGAGTTTTTTGGGCTACCATTCGTGTTAGGTCTAGCATATCTCCAAGTCCCTTTAATATGAAAAGCTGGGCATTTCATATTGTAGCAGGTCTTGTTCTCAAGTGATGTCTTGCAAAGGGATGGGTGGTGGTATTTGCAGGTTTCACCAAATCTACATTTTCCATGACTGGTTATGTTGTTGCAAATTTTGGGATGAGCAAATCTACATGAATTCCCATTATATTCGCCCTTTTGACCAAAATAGCACCTTCTTTCCAGATAATATCTGCACACTGGTGTAGACAACCCCAGTAGGTGTGGCTGGGGCTGCAAGGGGTTATGTGGTGAGCTAAGTGTGGTTGTGGGTGATAGTGGGCTTGGTGTATGGGTGGGTGAGGCCTGCAGGGGGGTGGAGTTACGGGTCGGTTGTAGGTGGGCAGGTGGCAGTGGTGAGGGGGGAGACGATGTGGAAGGGGTGCCTGATATGGGGGCTTGTTGCATCCTACGTTCATCCTGCAAATGTATTTGATCAACAGCAGTAGGGTGGTCAATGGCCATAGATGGGATTAATGTGGGTGTTTTCTGGGTCTGGGGAGGTGTGGGGAGATGTGCGGCAGGGTTTGTGTATATGTAGGGTACGAAAGGTTGTTGATCGGCAGGCGATGTGTGTTGATGTGCAGGAGGCAATGTGGGCATTATCATGGGAAGGTGTGCGTGTGTGGGTTGTGATATTTGTATGGGCCCTGAGGCCCCAATAGTTCCCCATTTTCTGTGAAAGGTAGCTATGTCTTGGCTATATTTCCGTCTATCTTGTACTTCTGTATTTTCTACAGTCTGTATGACTTGCCATGTGATATCGAAACAACTATCGCAGAAATGGAGGTTCTTCCCTCTTGTATTGTACGCCTCATTTATTGGTGTCAATCCTATGCAAATCCAGTGGTATGGTTGCTTGCATATCCGACATGCGGTGCTTTTATGCATGTGTATATTCATCTTACAACTCGTACAGTTGTCTCTGGTAAACATTTTTGTTTGTTTTTTTGTTTTTGTTTTTGTTTTTCCACCCGCCCTTACATGGGAGAGAGAGAGAGAGAGAGAGAGAGGGGGTGGGGGAGGGCTTGGAGGACAAGGAGGTGTTTGTTACGTGGTTTGTGGGGAGTGCCACTCGTTTACACTCGTTATGTTTAAAATTTAAGTAACTTTAAGCAACACTTTCTATAATTATCTTATGAAACAGAATTCTCACTGCCCTAACCTCTTTTCCCTTTTCCCGTTTTTGGTCGACTGTTTAGCGGAATATACGGCACTCTAGGAAAATAACGAACTTTCCTGGCTACCTATATATAGTATCTATTTTAATTTTCATATTTTACCTATCAACTTGATTCAACACTGCTCAGGTTCGAATTTTCACCACATTTGGTTGCGTGGGAGATCTTTCTCTCCAATAACGTCACTACTAACCTGCGATATGGTCGAGAAATAATCTGCACTGATTTAATTTGTTTATTTATATATTGTTTTTCTCTGTTTGCTATTATTTACGATTTTTGTTTTGTCGGTACCCTTTCCTGTCGAGGTTAAGTTTCGCTTTTGGTAAAATCGTATAGGGGGAGGGGAGGGGACGTGTCCAGGAGAGCGAGGGGATATATGTGTTTATGGTCTTTGCGGTCACTGGGGGTATTTTGTTTACAGCACACGTCCTGTTCCCAAGCTAAAAGTTAAAAGTTCCCCTGACTTTAATTCTCTGTATTATACTTTCCTAGTTTATTTACGTGATATACGATGTTCACTATCACTTTTAACTTAGGCTTCCTATTTTCCCATAGCCCTGTTTGATTTCATAGGACTATATAGCTAACACTTTGCTTTTGGGACGTAACGGTTTTTTCTTTCCCTTCTTCTTTCCACCCGCCTTATGGGCCTGCCCTAGACCAGCGCCGTGGCACTGCTGTAAGAGTTAACGGATTTTTTCTCCAAAACGCGTATATCTCTCCAGATATTTTATCAATCGGTTCGATTTTGCACTTCACAGGACCGCGACACTACGTTTGTTTTTGTGTGTGATTTTTTAAAAGTTTAATCACCAGTATCCCGCGGGATAGTCGAAAAATCCCGGACCGCGACGGACGTGACCCTCCTATCTGACTCTACCTCTATGTTCTACCAATCCACATTACCTCTGTTTTTTTTTTGAGAACAGTAATCTCCATTTTGGCCAAATCAACATATTCCTCAGATGTTGTCCACTGTATCCCTCCTCTATTCTCCCCTGACGCCTGTGATGCTTTGGCTCTGTTCTTTGTTACATTCTCACCCACCTCTCTCTCTCTCTCTCTCCCTCTCTCTCTCTCTCTCTCTCTCTCTCTCTCTCTCTCTCTCTCTCTCTCTCTCTCTCTCTCTCTCTCTCTCTCTCCCTCTCTCTCTCTCTCTCTCTCTCTCTCTCTCTCTCTCTCTTAGGTTAAGCATCAGTAGTATACAATATTTCTTAACTCTCTTCTTTACTATGAATTTCCAAGTAGACATGTTCTCATTCTGCTGGGGGCCTTGTTTCCAAACTAAATACCATGCCGCCCCAAAGGCTGAGAGAGTGGTGGGTGGGGAGAGAGCCTTCTACTTTGCTATCATTACCTTCCACTGTGTAGCAAATTATATGTTTGCATTAAGTCCGGGCTGCCTAGTAGGGACCGCAAGGTCTGTGCCGTCTGTGTATATATGTAACCCTATGTAACTATCATTATGTATGCCTTTGTTAACCCGTACTCTAGCCTAGGATACAGTACTAAAAGTCCCCTGCAGTCCCAAGCACTGTGGCCAAAATGGCAAGAGAGAACAACTTTCCACCTTAAGAGTTGAAGCAACACTGGCTTTCCCACCCTTCAGTGGGTCTTATATAAGCTGAGAAGTGTTGCCATATCGAGAGCAGTGGTCAATCGGTCGTGGTACCAGGTACCGGCTTGTACAGGCAGTTACAAGGAAAGTACACTACTGACGGCGTTTCGCCGTCGCTGGGACTGGGGAGTGGCTTATCTACTGACAGCGATTCGCCGTTGCTGGTATTGGAGAGGTTAAAGATTTCCGATGCAAATGTTGTAGTTGTTCTGTTGGAGTGCGTATTATTTGCCTTGTGATTCAGTCAATTTTTCAGTAGATTTGAGATTCCAATTAGTTTAAATTTAAATAAAACTATTTATGTAAAAACATATAACGTAAAGTAAACAGCGTGGAAGCCAAACACCTGCGCATGGTTGTTTTATACTGGAGAATATTGTCACATTTTAGAGTTGCATTCACTATGACCCGAGAACCAGGAAAGGTATTGTATTGGCAGGAACATTGGTGCGATATTTTAGGATACACATTATTATACCAGGTTTTTTACTGTGGTTGATTGGACAAGGGTAGGTTCTTTCTCGACTGGAGAAACTAAAAGTCAGACTACACATGCACAAAAGTCATAAAGTATAAATATAACACTGCGTACACACATGACTATTCTTATTAATGATCACTTGATACAAGATAAATACACTTGAGATCCATAATACACTGTTTACATGGAATATAACACAATAATATAATGCCGAGCACGGACGAGGATCCACGACAAACTTAGTGAATCCACTAGCACTTCTATTCTAACACTGGGTAAGCATGAGTGAGGACATGTCCCGCACTATGGCTGCTCGACTATCTTGACTTATAATAGTCGGTGATGAAGTTCTGTTCCGGTAGTCTTGGGTGTGGGATCTTTAATGAAAAGTCACTGAGTAACTATTCATCAGACTAACGTGGGGAAGAAGTGTGAACATGGCCGTACTATCTTTCCCAACTGTCTTTGACCTTTCTAAGTGTTCAAAGAACCCTGATGATTGGATTTTTAGGACTTTTTACAAGCATATGCCCTCGACCATGGTTCTGGCACAGGTGTAAGGACTTTATCTGCAGAGTGCCGTTTAGGTGACGGTGTCTCGCAAAGGCCTGACTATTGTAGAGATCTTGCCATGACAAAGACTTCTCCAAGAGCGTTGAATTGATATTAAGAGTGTTTTGGGGACATGTCCTTATTTCCACTTGTAATGTCCAAACTGCAAGCCTAGAAAAGATCCTAATGTATCTCAGGCACCATGGTGGGAGAAACAATAGTTCTTAGATAGGGACAAGAACTCTTAGACAATTAGGTCTACAGCCATGGCATGTAATACTCGGTTAAATGAGTGGGTAATTCTCGGATTCAAGCCTCACATGTAAGTCTACTCGATCCCTTCGAATTGCTGACTTTACCTTGGTTAAGTTGAGATGGTCATGGCTTGTGCTGCCATGTCCCAGGTACGTTGGTTGAAGGTCAGAAGGTCACAGGTACAGGGGGGGGGGTATTAGGGGGTTGAGGTAGATCCCTCAGAAGTTTCCGCCATGATGCGGGAGGAGTTGCGCGGAAGAGCGCCGCATCTGGAGAGAAGATATCTGGGGCCTTTTGTATTTTGGTAAGTCCTCGTGTTCTGCTTTCCTTTTGCTGGACCCAGAATTGGTGATGGTAATGCATATATTTTTTCCGAGGGTGGGCGGCAGAGTTGCCGTGATGGCGGCGACTCGAGCACATCGGTTGGTGAGGTGATGTTTAGGCGGCCATGTTGTTGCTTCTCTTCTTTCTTTCCTCCATTTCTCGTGTTTGTGTTGCCTTCTTTCTCTCCACAGGACTTCTTCTGATTCTTCTTCTCTTCCTTCGTCTTTCTTGTTCGTTGTTGGTTTATTTTCTGCTGCTGTTTTCCTTTTTGTTCCCGTTTTCCTCTTCTGTCCCTCACTTCCCCGACTCGACTCGGTAACTTATTTATATGTAACTCTGTTAATTTACATATATAATATATTCTAGAATAAGAAACGTCTTCAAGACTTTGACGCTTACTACAACTGGGGGAAAAGAAAGACACAGGAAGATGGCATTAATGTGTTATGATAACTGCTGATAATTACCTTTTTCACCAATGGAAATAAACGTAGCCTTTGGGTCATACACAAAAATATATAAAATAAGAATCAAATTATACCACAAAGACCAATATAATTATGTGGGTAGAACATACGGTATATAATATTAATTAGGTTGGATATGAGATAGTGATAAATTAACTGATACAAATTAAATGAAAATCTATTTAAGGAGTAGCATTAATAAGAATGCCAAGAAAGAACAGGGAGAAGTCGTAAAACATACTGTATGTAATTAGTGATAAGACGAACATTAAGTTTTCGTTGTTATGGGTATTACTATATAAATAACGAGATTAATGAGAGCCCGGAATAAACAAGGTACACAGTTCTTTTAGGAGAGAGAGAGAGAGAGAGAGAGAGGTTGAGGTTTGTTGGTTATTAAACATGTCGGAGGCTGTACAGTATATCATGTTGATATTTTGCGTCCGTTCAACATAACATTGTAGTTTCCCCAACATTGTGATGGTGCCAGGGTCGACTATCGCCCTGCATTATAACCCTTTATTGTCCAACTAGTGTGCTGGTGGGGTGGAATTGGTCGCACAACAGTATTGTTCACAATGTATTTCCAATCATATACTGCATACAAAGCAATATTGTACAGTAGTAAACATACAAGGTTACACTAATTCCAATTGTTTAACCTTTAAAGCCAAGCTCTGAAGCATCTGGGTTTTATTATAACAGGGAATTATATCATCTCGTTTGTGTTCGATAATGATTCAAATGGTTGCGTCATTAAATCTCTTGACTGCTCTTGTCTTATTCAGATAACACTATGATATTGACAACATACTGTATATACCGTGTCACCAAAATCAGATTTAACCCTTAAAGGGCAAGCAACGTCTCAAGACATTATTTAAGGGCGCTCCAGGCACTCCCTAAACATATTGCAACCCTCCCTCTGAATGTACTGGTTTTGGGTGACATATTTTGGTGTTACCTAACGGATGTCTGGCGTTCTCGGATTCGGCCTCCCATGAACTATCGGTGGGGGCACATGGATAATGCAAGCAATTTGACCCCGTCGACCCCAGCCAAGCCCCCACTGCAACCCAATCGTGGTATTGGCATAACACACGTAAACATACAGTGTGTAATAAGAACATATAAACCATGTGAACATTTAGTCCGCAAAAAACGTGATAAGGTCAGAATGCAGGTACAGTTATGCGAAACCTACTAATTTCCTCTTGTCACTGTCAAGGCCTGACAGACCAGCGCAGGACAGCACATATACACACATTATGTTCTTCACTTATCAATTCTTTACCGAGCTAGACCGAGTTGAAAAGAGTGCAACTATGTGAAAATGCCCGTGTGAGGGAGATCAACTATCATCTCTTGCCCAACCTCTAGGTGTTAGTAGCGAACAGTATTTGCAATCGTATTTAAGAGAGAGGGAGGAGGGAGCTGAGATTTGTGTCAGTAGGTTCGCCGCGGTGGTCTGGAGCAGTCATACGCTCGCTAGTCTCCCCGCTAATTAAGGGTTAATGAAGATGGATAATTCTAAGATCTCTCTCTCTCTCTCTCTCTCTCTCTCTCTCTCTGCCTTTTACACACACATACACACACTGGTAAGCGATGGTATGTTTATCAGTTACAAACGAGAATCATGAATGCTTACGTGAATTTTTTCGATTTTTGAAACCTTAAGGAGAGGCAGACCGTTTTGCTAGACCCCCTTCTCCCTCATGTTTAGCCCCATTAGTTTTGAGACTTTAAGACGTTCGGCCCATTAGTTTGGCGATTTTAACTCCTTTCGCCCCATTTATTTGTCAATTTTATGACCTTTCTTTGCCATTTAGTTATGGATTTTTTCCTAGCGAGCGAAAGCGAGCCTGAAATTTTAAGAGAACAATTTACAAATTTATCTTCAAGGGGGGTTTAGGGTTTTTTGTTTTAAGCTTGATGGAGGTCTAGTGAGGAAACTAAGAAAGAAAGGAATGGATGACCAAACAAACGGTCTGTCTCCCCTTAACGGCCAATAGTACAGTAGTATTAACATCAACAACTAACACATTTTATTACGACTATTTATGTGTGTGTGTGGTAACTAAAAGTTAGTATACACCGACAAATGCTTAACTTTTCCGGGCAGACGAAGCTATTCATTGAAGAGACATGAAACAAAACTATATAAACACCTCGATATCCGTCAATGTCTTTACATCTGTCTGTTTTCTACACTTCCGATGTTGCCATTTAACTTGTCAATCTTACTCGTTATTATCATCGAACCTTGAACTCTCCATTATGTTTCTTGATCCAATTTCCTGCGTCGCTCTCTTGCAATCTCATCTCCTGCCTCTTCTCTTATAGCCCTCTTGATCCTTATTTTTTATGTTTTTACTCCGCATATTATTTAAACAAAATATACGTCCATCGCTCACCCCTTCAAGGGGATACATATAATTAACTTCCTAAACCTCCATCAAGCTAAAAATAATAATAACAATAATAATAATAAAACAACTTCGAAATCAAATAGTAAATTGTGCATTATATATACAGTATAATATATATATATATATATATAGATTGCCACATATTGAGCAATTAACTCACTAGGCCTTCTCCCCCTGTAGCATATTTTGAATATGAGAATACTGTATTCATACAATGCTATTTAATCAGGGAACAATGAGGGTTATTTTGTTGGCATTTCGGTGGGTTTTGTGGTAATCAACTGATGCTAGGTACAGCACAAATTCCATCCCAATAATATCTTCCCATTGACATATCGGGATTCGAACCCGGGAACATTGAATTACCAGTCCAGTGGCAATATATATATATTGCATTATTATGTCAATCATACTTCAAAGTATGAGTAAAGATGGGACGATGGATGAAGAAGTGCGGGAGAGGGTGCAACAGGGGAAGAGGGTTGTAGGAACATTGAAAGCAGTAACAAGAAATAAGGTGGTCAGTATGGAAGTAAAGAAGTCCTTGCATGACAGTGTACGTGGTAATCCCGACACTAACTTACGGAAGCGAAGCATGGACGTTTGAGAAGAGACTCAAACCAAGAGTGAGAGGGGTTGAAATGAGTTACTTGAGAAGTGTGTGCGGAGTTACATGGAGGGATAGACAGACGAATGAGGAAGTAAGAAGGAGGTGTTGTGTGGAGGTAGATGTGCTGGCAAGTTTGAAAAGGAACACCTTGAGATGGTTCGGCCATATGGAACGTATGGGAAGCGAGAGAATGACTAAGCAGGTGTACGAGAGTGAGGTGGAAGGTCAGAGAGGAAGAGGTAAACCGAAAGAGAGGGGGAAGGATGGAGTGAGGAAGTATATGGATGGCTGGTTGGGAGGAGGGGAGTCGACTGACTGGGGACTGAGAAGCATGGGGGCGGTTCGTTCGTGGCCACCCCCTCGGGGATCGCAGCGTCAGGCAATAGATGGATAGATAGATAGATACTTCAATAGGAGTTTAATGCATAAATAGTTAATGCGAATAAAATAATCCATTGCCGATAAAATACAGTAAGTCATACATATTTGACTTATCGTTTTCTTTAACATTCTGCCATCCTTCTGGCCGGAAGTTAGTATGCAATTTTCTCGTGCTTGGCAAATTTATATATTGGCTTGTTTGGTCCGTTTCCAACACATTTATGGTGCCGTATATCTGACCTGCCACCTTACACAATATCTGACCTGCCACCTTACACAATATTGCCTTGTTTGCTAATATTATGTTCCATTTTATTTAATAACTCTTCTTACTTATTATATGCTGTGTCAACTCCAGAACACATAATGTTCATTCATGTTGTAATTATGTTTTCAAAATTATGAAATTGAATGTAATCTATTCATTTTGTATCTGCTATTACCTTGCGGTGGCTCCTTTAAGCAGTGTTAGAGCTCACAGCCAGTAGGCTCAGCAAACCTGGCTATAAAGGCTCAAACAATATACCGTTGCCTATTTATACCAAAATTGGATATCTTTACATTTTAATGAAGTCAAATTGCTAAAGGAATTGTATATAGCTGCATCAGACTAAAATATAACTTAGGGTATATTGTGTTATGATAGCAATATTCACCTCTTGCGTAAGGTAGTTATTATTTCATGTATTTATCATTCTTTGTTGGCTTCCTCCTTAGACCCCCATTAAACTTAAACAAAAAAACGTCCCAAAGATCCCCCTTCTATATACAAATATTTGTTTTCAGTAGAAAAAGGTCCCAGCCGAAGGCCGTTCCATCCATTATTACAGGCTCGCTATCGCTCGCCAAGAAAAAATCAATACCTAAATGATACTATAATGCTGGGGTCACACATTCCCATATATCGCTCCCGACAGCTCCCGTCAGGCGTAATCGCCAATTTTGTGTTCTGACGGGCGTAGTCCGGCCGTGTACGCCCGTATAGAGCACGACTATTGCACTTCCCGATAGACGTACCGTGACGGGGCCAGTGTTACGTCAGACGTAATGTAGTCGTATGGAACTACGTACGTGCTTGCGACTTGCGTAAGCATGTCCCCGTTAGTCCGCCTGGGCTGCCCGATTTGCAGGAACACAGGCCACGCCCATGGCCATGCCCCCACAAGACCTGCGTAGCTGAGGCCGTACATCTTGGGTGTGTTTAGGACATACGTGGACCGTTTCTGGACAAGCGTAGGCACACCCCGTCTGTCCAAACACAGACAAAGACAGTCTTTGTCAACCACGTAGATCTTGGTTGGAATCTGGGAACTACAAAAGGGCAGGAATGGCCACACCATTCTCATTCCCAGCCCTTCATCGGCACCATGAACAACATCGCGGAATTCATCCTGGAGGAGTTCAATTTTGTGAACTCCCTAATAAAACCGGAGAACAGGCATAACACGCGGCTAATGCAATGGATCCTTTCCTACATCGAAATCTTGGAACTACTTGCAATAGCAAACTTCATCTATCAAGAGAAGAAGGAAAGGAGCAAGAGGAGAGACCATTCATCCTTGTAACCTTTAACCCGCTGAGTGCCATCCAATTTTGACGGTGTGCTTCTGCCAGTGCCAGAATTTTTGTTTTTGTTTGGGCTAAATCTATCAAGTTGGGAGAGAAAGGAAGGATAATGTTAAAAAAAACACTCCCCTCCCCAGAAATCAGGTCCCCGATGGTCCCGAAAGTAGCTGAAAAGACACTATAGACTACAGAGACTTTTATGGTATCGGAATGTATGGGTGGGAGGGTGTTTTTGGGGTTGGTGGGGGGAAGGTAGAAGGGTAATTGACTTGTGTTACACATATTATGAAGACGATTGGTGAGGTAGTTTCGCCACCACGGATTTTCCTTTTTTTCCTTTTCTTCGTACGGATACGCTAGAAGTGGGTGGTGGGAGGCGGTTAGGGGTGTGATGGGGGGAAGGCAGAAGGGTAAGGGACTTGGCACACAAATATGGAACCGATTGGTGCTGTCGTTTCGCCGCCACAAATTTTCCTTTTTTTTGCTTCTGACGGGGCCGACAGTCAGCGAGTGGGTGGGAGGAGGGATTTGGGATTTTTGTGGTAGGTAGCCTAAAGGGTAAGGTACATGTGGTAAAAATATGAAAGCCATAGGTAGATCGCTGCTACGATTTATTTTCGGCGAGGACGTATATATACGTTGGTTGCTTCTCCGGTGTGGTGAGAGGTGTGACTGGAGTGTCCCCCGCTGGTCCTTATATACCCCCCCCCGCGTACAACGTTGCCACGTTTTCCCGCCAACCCGCAGTGCGGCGGGGCTGCCAGATGCGTCCGGACTAACGTAAACTTTCCCGTTTGACGGGAATATTTTACGATTGACGGGAGCAGCTTACGTCTGACCGGGCGAGCAGCTACGTCTGACGGGGCTGCTCCCGTCAGACGTAAGATTTCCCGACTTTTGACATACGTGAGCGCGAGCCCCGTATCTGATTTGAAATCCAAAACATACCGGGCGGCCTTGGCCGCACCAACCACCTCCCCGACCAGCGTGGCTACTCCCGCCATGCATACCAACCCCCAAGACTAGACCCAATTTAATTTACGTTTTGCGTTTTGCGTACTAAGCCCTTACGTTTTACGTATTCGGTTGCCAACTACCAATAAACCTTCGTACGGGAGCATATGGGAGCATATACGTGAATGTGTGACCCCAGCATAAGTCTTAATAATGACAAATCAATTGGGCAAAAGGTCTTAAAATTCGCCAAAGTAATTGGCTGAACATCTTAACATCTGAAAACTAATGGTGCTAAACATGAGGGAGGAGGGTACCAGTAAAACCAACCATCCCCTCTCAAGCATACACAAAGGGTTCCATAATATTGGAGATTGTAAGGGAAATCAAACATGTCTTCAATATAAATATATATATATATATATATATTGACCATCAATCAATCACACATATGAACCATGTATACAATACAAAGCATATCAGAAGCAATCATAAACATGTATGTGCACATTCAATCATATAAAATAATGCTGTATAATTTTACGGATGTACTGTATATAATAAACAACTTATATTATATAATAATAATACATATTTACTTTGATGAATTGTAATGTGAATATATTCGCCTAAAACATATTTATAATTAGTCGATTTAAACATATTTAACACTGCGTGTGTGATTTTATGTATGTGTGTATATAATGTGTGTGTGTGTCTGTGTGTGTGTCTGTGTGTGAACATTTACATATACTATTGCAGTATTAACATAACTCGTGTTGTGAGGAGGGAAAACATAAGTAACGTCTGATGTCGTAGTATAACAGCCAGACCTCCATTACTGCTACCACCGCCACCACTACTGCTGTCACCACTACTGCTGTCACCACCACCACCACCACTGCCACCGTGTTGCATGGCCGCAGGACGTTTACCTGGGGAATAAACATACACAACTTTTAGGTATTGAACAAATGTCAAAATCACCCATCTTCTCCAAGCTGCCTCAGTAGCGTGTATCTCTAAGGGGGTAGTGTGTTATTTATTCATTATATACATATATATATATATATATATATATATATATATACACAGTATATAAATTATATATACTGTATATATTTATTTATGTATTAATTTATGTATGTATATTTAGTTACCTCGCTTGACCTTCATCAAGCTTAACAATAATCCCTTCGAATCCCCTTCGAGATAAATTCGCACATTTTTTGGTAGAAACATGTTCCTGCCGCAGGCTGATTCTTCCTATTATTACAGGCTCGCTATTGCTCGCCTGGAAAAAATCAACATCTAAATGGCAAGAAAGCTCCTAATATTGGCAAACAAATTGGGTGAAAGGTCTTAAAATGTCCAAACTAATGGGGCTACACATGAGAGAAAGGGAGTCCAGAAAAAACATCTACCTCCTCCTTAACCCTCCAGCCCCGGGCCCCTAAGCTCCCCCGTATACCTTGGTACCGGGTGTTTCGGCGATTATTTTGCTATGTTAATTCAGCTGAAACCTAATAAAGACAACATGGATTATTATGAATAAAAAACAAATGTTTGTCTCACTTTCATTTGTAGAATATAGTTGAGTAGACGTCTCTAGCCCCATTGGTTTCAGAATGGCGAGTGTGCGAAGGAGTGGGTTTTTCCACGGGAAATTCTTGCCGCGTTCGGATGCCTCGCCCCGGCCCCGGCTAGTGCGCACCCAGTCGCTCGTCGCACCAGTAATTATGTCCGACAGGTGATTTTAGTTTTTGATGTTGACAATTGGATGTTTGTTGAGATTTTTATAGTTAGCTTGAGGACAATCATATAATAGTATGTATATTAGGGTGTCACTGTCACTGATATTGCTCATTTTCTCTCGATACTTTACTTTATATTACTAATTGGGCAACTAAGCTATTGTAATATTAGGCACTGATTATTTATTAATCACAGGTGTTTATTATCAATGTCGCTCGCCCAGGGCAGCTTGGGTAGATAAGGGAGACAATGGCGCCCAGAAAACGATGAGTCACCACGCCTATCCTCAATCGACCTTGAGCTCTCCCACTCGCTCACTTTACCCACATCACTCTCTTAACCTTCACCAGCTTCCGCGACACCTGTTTTTCCACCTTCAGGATCTGTATCGCTCTAATGTTCACTGGCAAATTCCTTGAACTCAGGTTCTTCGTCACTAGAATAATATGCACTCGATGCATAACGAGACGAATGGCCACTGCTCATCTCGTCAACATCACTATCACTGTCACTACCAGCAAAATCTTTCCCGGAGAAAGAATGTCCTTGGCGAGGGGCCGTCGTGTAATACGACGAGCCGGGGTGGGCGTCGTAGGAGGCACGGAATCGGACACAGTCGAATACATTTTTTTGGTAGTATCCATTATGGCGTCGTGGTAGAGACTGATGCTGGGCTGTAGTAAGAGTGTGGTATCGCTGCGTACCGCATGTCAACAAGAAAATATACGAGCGCGTTTCGAAAGCACAAATTCAAGCAATGGCGCTCAGCAGGCCATCCGAGTCCCACGGCGCTAGTTCGATTTGGCCTCCTCAGAGCCCAACCGGGTTCCGAGGGTTAAAATGAAACTGGAAATGGAGCGGGTGTACATTGATATGTTATGACATCATAGGAAAAGGTGATGAGTTTATAGTCGAGTGGTTGTGCAATATATAGAGAGAGACCTGGAGTATTAGAGTGGTGTATCAGCATTGTTCAATAGGACAGCAATAATTAGCCTATTCTTACATATGTATTCTTACATAAAGTTACTGCAAACGCTACACAATAATTATTTTATTAGGCGTGGTTGGTAAAATATGTGCTAGGGTAGTGATTGTCCAATGTTTAAACCCAAGAATTTGCGAATTTTCAGTCTTTCTTCTATTCGACAAGTACATTCTGGGACTCTCTCCCTCAATCAATCTTTCCTTCAACCTATGACTAAAATATCTTAAACTTCGTGTGTCCAGGTATTTTGACCCCAACATACCTTGAATATGGCTCACTCTCACTCTGTTGTCTTTAGGGGAATCCTTGTTACAGGCAGCCTGCCGTTTGTCTCCATTAGGGAAAAATAAATGGGGTTTACAATGGGAAGATGCTTTGTAGATCAGTTCTTCTCCTGGTTATGTATGTATTCCATCCATTGCAGAGAAGATAGACAAGGTAAGTTATGCAGTGAGAATATACGTAGTAGACGGTAATGTTGAGGGCAGTGATAAGCAAATACCAGCTTTCAAGGGCGGCATTGCGTGAATAAGGTGAAAATAATAATAATAGTAATTACCTGAATGTTAACCCCTACAGACTCATATGATGCAGAGGTTGCCAGATTAGCAATAAGAAATAGAGTTCTCTCACTTTTATAATACCCTCTCCAAAATTAGTTTTCTGCCCACAGCTAACTCAAAGACAACTGCAGAGGTTGAAGTAACTAAACTAAAGGTTTGTAAATACCCCTGATGGTAATAAAGGCTTTAAAGTATCCCTAATTGGCTCAAAATTGCGTCATATGTCGGAGAGGGTTAAGTTACAGCAAGGGTATGTGATGTTCCCATGGTTCATCCATATATATACAGTGTACATAAGGATGAAATTATGAAGGAAATGTAAGGGAAAACAATGGATATTAGAGTACCACCATTACCCGGGAACTGCGGGGAGACTCTTAAGAGTTCCCCCGGCGGACTGCGGGGAGACTCTTAAGAGTGAGTGAAAAAGAAAATCAACTTTTGACATCGAAAACAAATTATTTTTTAAATTTTTTTTTTATTTTTTTTTATTTTTTTTTGGCCCCTGGGCCATGCAACATCTCAGTCCTCTACCTCCCCTCCTTCCCCACTTTCCTCCTCTCCTTCAGTTATCACCTATTTTCCCTGTTATTCCCTTATTCTGAGGTATATTTTCGTGCTAACATTATAAATCCGGTTGGAGGGTGTGGTCATCACTGATAGCAAGCGAATGCAAGAGAGAGAGAGAGAGTATCGATCGACTGTGTCTCAGTGGCCTTGGGTGGAGGGAAAGCAGCTTGCCTCACCCATACATTATACAACTCGCGGGCTATATCTCCGATTTTGACCATCCAAACGCTGTTTTCACTCGTTTTATTGTTGTTTCAGGTTAATACCTTTATAATCAACCCATAATAGGCGCATATGGATAAGTATTAATGCTATTAATGGCACAATGAATATTTTAGTGACGGAAACACCTCAAATACGTCAGCACAGGGGGACGTTTCCAATTACCCCCATGCGCACTTGTTAGGTTAAGGAAAGGAAGTGAGTGGATAGTTCTTCTGCTACTGTGTGCTAGTAATACAGTTGTGAAGAGTGATTACTTGTGGGAGTTGCAAGGTTTTGCAATTAGTTTTTTTGTGAGAAACTGACCCTGAACATCATTGTGGTAAATTGTATGCTATGGATTTCGGATGTTATGGAGTCATAGCATTAGGAGTGAATGTTAGCCTATTTAATAATGTAGTGTAACAGGGAAGGAGGGATGTTGGTACACTGAACACATCGAAAAAGAATAGAGAGATGAACATGGGAGTTAAGAATTCACTGCATGTCAATCTGGTGATCACGACTTTGACATACGTGTGTGAAACATGGACGTTGTTGGAGAAACATAATTCCAGATTGAGGTGGGTTGATATGAGTTGTTTTAAGAGTCACTGTGGAGTCACATCGACATATACAGACAAATGAGGTAGTATAAGAGCAATGGGAAGTGAATATGTATTTGCTGAATAGGAACACCTTGAGTTGGTTCGGCCATGTAGAGCATATGGATATTGAGATAATGTATAAAATAGCATATAAGAGTGAGGTGGAAGGTCAGAGAGCTAGCTAGAAAATTAAATGGAAAAATAATAGTTAATAGGTATACAAATGGAAGTAGTATTGAGTGTGATGATGGATGAACGATCATGGAGGTAACTCATAATTATATGGTCGTTACTTCGGTGATTTAGGCTCATGGCAATTGATAGACACATCGATAGATAAAACAGATAATCATTTAAATAGATAAACAGTACTCACCAGTGACTACATGGACGGTGACATTAGCTGGACTAGCGAGTTGTGGTTGACAGCTGTAGGTGCCAGCGTCAGACAGTCTCACCCGCCCCACCACCAGAGTGCTGGTGTAGTTCTTATACTGACAAACAATATAGTTATAGTAGGTGCCAGCGTCAGACTGCTGGTGTAGTTTTTGTGTTCCACCTGACAACACAATATAGTTATAGTAGGTGCCAGCGTCAGACAGTCTCACCCGCCCCACCACCAGACTGCTGGTGTAGTTCTTGTGTTCCACCTGACAACACAATATAGTTATAGTAGGTGCCAGCGTCAGACAGTCTCACCCGCCCCACCACCAGACTGCTGGTGTAGTTATTGTGTTCCACTGACAACACAATATAGTTATAGTAGGTGCCAGCGTCAGACAGTCTCACCCGCCACCACCAGACTGCTGGTGTAGTTCTTGTGTTCCACCTGACAACAATATAGTTATAGTAGGTGCCAGCGTCAGACAGTCTCACCCGCCCCACCACCAGACTGCTGGTGTAATTCTTGTGTTCCACCTGACAACACAATATAGTTATAGTAGGTGCCAGCGTCAGACAGTCTCACCCGCCCACCACCAGACTGCTGGTGTAGTTCTTGTGTTCCACCTGACAACACAATATAGTTATAGTAGGTGCCAGCGTCAGACAGTCTCACCCGCCCCACCACCAGACTGCTGGTGTAGTTCTTGTGTTCCACCTGACAACACAATATAGTTACAGTAGGTGCCAGCGTCAGACAGTCTCACCCGCCCCACCACCAGACTGCTGGTGTAGTTCTTGTGTTCCACCTGACAACACAATATAGTTACAGTAGGTGCCAGCGTCAGACAGTCTCACCCGCCCCACCACCAGACTGCTGGTGTAGTTCTTGTGTTCCACCTGACAACACAATATAGTTACAGTAGGTGCCAGCGTCAGACAGTCTCACCCGCCCCACCACCAGACTGCTGGTGTAGTTTTTGTGTTCCACCTGACAACACAATATAGTTATAGTAGGTGCCAGCGTCAGACAGTCTCACCCGCCCCACCACCAGACTGCTGGTGTAGTTCTTGTGTTCCACCTGACAACACAATATAGTTATAGTAGGTGCCAGCGTCAGACAGTCTCACCCGCCCCACCACCAGACTGCTGGTGTAGTCTTGTGTTCCACCTGACAACACAATATAGTTACAGTAGGTGCCAGCGTCAGACAGTCTCACCCGCCCCACCACCAGACTGCTGGTGTAGTTTTTGTGTTCCACCTGACAACACAATATAGTTATAGTAGGTGCCAGCGTCAGACAGTCTCACCCGCCCCACCACCAGACTGCTGGTGTAGTTCTTGTGTTCCACCTGACAACACAATATAGTTACAGTAGGTGCCAGCGTCAGACAGTCTCACCCGCCCCACCACCAGACTGCTGGTGTAGTTATTGTGTTCCACCTGACAACACAATATAGTTATAGTAGGTGCCAGCGTCAGACAGTCTCACCCGCCCCACCACCAGACTGCTGGTGTAGTTCTTGCGCTCCACCTCGCAACAAAATATATGCCAATTTAGCTGTAGATTCTTTGGATTGCCATATTCCTAGTAAAATAAATCGATGTGTAGTCAAATATTAAATTATCTTATTCATAATATCGGAATAATTGGACAAAATATACTGATTTTCGTTAATTTTGTCTTAATGGGCCGGAACCATCGTTGTGATTATCCATAATTTGACAAAAACACCCATATAAACTACTAATGCACAATTATGATGGCTTGTTCGTGAGTTATGACAAATAAGTATTGGCCTATACTTGTAACGTATCGTGAACCGACGATCTCCGTACAAATCACTATCATATTTCCACATATCCACAACTGTGTTATTGTCTCACTTGACCAATAAAATCTAACCACTATATTTACTCACTAGTTTTCCTCCCTATGGGAATTGACCGGCATCACATACAAACAAAACCATCACTTGTTTGAAGGGATATACATACTCATGAAGTTCCCTGTACCTGAAATGTGTTCACTGTACAAGTACAAATGTACACACTTAGCAAGTATTATGAATATGTATAAATATGTGTATAAATAATATTTGTTGCATAATTTATGCGAAAATGCATATATAAATATATTTCGATGCTTAAGTTTCAGTAATAAAAGAAACATCTTAGTAAGTAAAGCATTACATGTTAAGAATGCTATACTTGTCATTGGACTGCAGGGTGAAAACATGACTAACAACACCTGAAAGAGTTATATGAAGAGCATCAACCATAATTGGCTTCGTTAACTTGGGCCATGTGTCGTCCAATTAATGAATTATGTTGCAGTTTCGGGCTGGTCCTTGAAGTTTAGGGCAATAATTATTGTTGTAGCATCGCACTCCTTGTGGCAGTTTATGATGGATTTGATGGTGTTGGGAGTTCATTGTTGTAGTGGAAATTTTTTGGCTATTTTGTACCATTAAACTGAATTTGAGGTATATTCTATTAGCATAGTGTTGAAAGTGGAAGTTTACTGACGATCCTGGTGCTTGTTGTGCTATTGATGGATGGATTCTGTAGTTGTAGCATTGTATTGTCTATGGACATAAAGTTAATATTATTTCAATCATTCATGAAATATGTAAGTTCTGTGACGCCTACCAGCGTTGGCAGAATCGCCTCTCGTTAGCCACTAGCGCTCGCCAGGGCAGTGAAATGGGCTATAGTTATCAGAGAATGTTGTTCTCTCTTTCATAGTACTTGCATTGTTACAGACAGTCCAGTGGTGGTCTTTATTTTCGTCTGTGATAACGGGAAGTATTTTATATCATGAGTAGAATATAAGATGCATTGAAGTGAAGTTGAGAGAGAGAGAGCGAGCGGGCAGCTTGGGGGTAGTGAGTGTTGCTTCCCTCCTCCCTCCTCCCTCGCTCGGAGGAGTTTCCCGCCCGCGCTGGCTTTTTCTCATCTTTGATTGGCTGGTGGTTCTTGGCGCGTCATAGAGGCCTGCTGCCTTGTGATGTATCGGCCTGTGATTGGCCGACCACCATGCCTTTGTGGGATCCTGAGAGTCTCGAGGAGTTACCATCCTCAGAGCAGGCTAGGGACGCACATGGCTAACATCCTTTTTACAACTGTCCCCTATATCTCCACCATTCTGATACAGTCTCTCTCACTCAACTTCTTTTCTTTCATTCCTCTAATCTTTTAACGTCACAGCACTCCCTTTGGGTTCTGCACACGATTTCATATCGGCCCATCGTATTATGTGCGTCGCTCTCATATATATTTCCATGTAATAGAATAGGCTATAAGGATTCTTAGTCTATGGAGGTTTGATGACTCTGTGTGTGTCTCCCTCAGTGTCCTTAGTTTATGGAGGTTTGATGACTCTGTGTGTGTCTCCCTCATTATTATTAGTGCTCTGCTGGGTTATTTAATGCTAGACTGGGATGAGGTTTCTGTTGTCGTTGTCACCGATGTGTGTATGGTTCGCTTATACCTACATGACTTCGACGGTTTCTGTGGTAGCCTAGGTCGTCCTTTTGGTTGTGTCTTTTGCGAGTGCAGCATCGTGTTGTAAGAGGGCATTAGCCTACTACCTTAGAACACAGTGCTGCCTCTTTGCTTGACTTTAGATGGATCGGCAGGGTAGAACTAGATACTTGAGATCTGGATCTACCAAGAGAGCATCCCCGTCATTAACGTAGCTTTAACCATACCGCCTTAAGGACAACGCTAGCCTATGAGCCAGTCTTGCTCAGCCACAGTTTCCTAACCTTGATATCCCAGCTAGACTTTATTCGCCGAGCAGACACTAGTTAGGACATGAGCTCTTTATGATATGTATTCATAATTATTCACAGCATTTATTAGTCTAGGTTGTTGTTGAGTTGCACAACCATAGCAGACTGTTTCGTTGATGAGGAAGTACTTCTTTTAGTGTCGAGCATTACTGCCGTTGCGCATTTATAATATTCTTGTGTCAGTTAACATTGTATGTCCTACCTTTTTGTGTATTAAGTCTACACGTGTGGTGTCCTGCCTCCTGCCATTATATAATTTAAGATACGAGCATCTTATGAGCATCAGACTTTCTTCAGAAGTTTCCAGGTCTATGCTGTAGGACTATACTTCACTTTCTTTCAGATAGGAGTGAAGAGTTTATTGTTGTTTAGAGTAACTGTATTGAAGCATCTTTTTATTGTATTAAATCTTGCAGTGATTTAATTGATCTTTCCATAGCTTCCCTTTTATGCATTTTAACGTAACTTGCATCTTGTTTGTTATCAGGCTATACCAGTGTGGGTTAGCGTGAAGTAGAGTACATTGATGCCCAGTTAAGGATACCCCGTTATTGCAGATTAACTCTGGAGGGTATAGGTGTTTTTGTTCGCCGGCATATAAGTTCAAGGGTTTGGAACTAGCGGATCTAGCGTACCGTTGTTGCATAGTGCCATATTACTAGTCCAATCATTAAGTGTCCTTGTTTTATTCGTAGCCCCGGTCGTAACAGTTCTTTTAAAATAATTGGTAGTTTCAAGACACAGAGACCGGCCATAAAATAGTTAATCTTTAAGCAGCTATCCCCCCCCCCCCCCATTCAGCTTTTACACGATAAATATATTTTTATAAAATAAATTAATACTGTTTTCATCTCGCTCTACTGGTGTCCCGGGCTTTTCGAAGAACATAAAGTAGTATTTGCCTAATGCTTACCATGTGCCAAAGGAAAGAACATCACCAGGATGCCTGGCCTCTTTGAAGATAATGGGTATAATGGGCCCGTTAGCAGCGTCTAACAACTTTAGATCCTTTGTCACTTTTGACCACACTCAGGATTGTGATTACGGCCCCAGCCAAGGAACAATCAGCCATGGTCGTTGCCAAGATCCTGCTTGACACTGTCCTGGCATAGTTCAGCTTAGCCAAAGTCATCCATACAAACAACAGCTGAATTTTCGGGCTTCGTATGACAAGAACTGCTCAAACTCACAGCAACGAAAATATCCCATGCATCACTATATTGGTCCAATGGAAATTATCAATGCCAAAGGATCCACAGAACGATTGCCAACAATCTACAGGCCCTCTTCGCACAGGACATCTTTTCAAACTGGCTAAAATAGCTGAAAAAAACTGCAGTGGGGCATCAACTCTGTTCCTTCAGAAAACGAGATATCATACCACGAGCTGAGATTTAGATGAATAGCACTCCTGTTACCGAATTCCTACATAATTATAATATCACCTTCAGCTCAAAAAACCCTCGAACAAACCCTTCAGCAATAAAATTAACACAGGTTTAAACTGCTCAAGTTTTGGATGAAGAGACGCTGCGCAAGTCACCCTACCATGTCAGCGACTGAGCATTGATCCCATATCTCACTAATTAAAACAAGTTAGAACTTAAATTCATGGGGCCTTGCAGAACCATCGCCTTCTCAAACCCATTCCAAGTCCACAATTATTACAATGGGGAAACTAAGGCCATGCGTAATAGATTGCAGGTAGACAACATTTTTCAACACCAAGTATTCCTGCATTCGACCAACAGCTCGTTCTACAACATGACGACCATCTACAACAATGCAACATCCAATTTAAATAAAGAACTTCACCATGATGCGAGACTTCGACAACCTATTGAGTGTGAATCACCTACTATCTTTCTCAATGTTACACCCTCCAGGCCTAAACCATTGTCACCACACATTGTCACAAGCCACCCCCATTAAACGACTCCTCATCCTCCCATCACAAGATCCACCTCTGCTCCTTCTTCAATGTCTATGTCCTAACCACTCCTGGTAACCATTCCCAATGTCACTGTAACCACATCACAGCCTTACTTATCCTCATCTCCCATTCACGCAATCAACCTACTTATTCGCAAAATCAATCATTTCTCATAATCTACCCACTAGTCTCTGCCCCCAATGCCTGCACTCAAAATTTCATCACAACCCTTGATAACCATCCATCAACAACCCATCCTATTAAGTCATTACATACTCTCCCTCACAACCTACAATTTTAGAAACAAACATAACCCGTTCTGACGGCCTGTCAGTATCAACACAGCAATACAGATTAAATGGTACCCTTAAGGCTGTATCTTTGTCAACCATGTAAAATAATTAAATATTTAATTTCGCCATGGGGAATGCAACACACTTCCGACCACCATATCTGGCCCAGCACTTGACACGCCAAAACCACCTTCATCACCACTACCTCAACCCCTCAGGGAAGCAGCAGATGACCGTCCGACATACTTCCCCAACAAAAGAATCAATATGCCTATCTCACCACCTATGGCATGTCCAAATGTATTAACCCTTTCCCTGCAGGTGACGTTCCAAAACGCCATGACAGTTTACAGCAATTTCCATGCTTTAAAAGTCTTTAAAAGCCGTAGAAATCAAGTGTCAGTGGGCGGGAGCATGAGGGACCTCCGTCCGACCCTCAGAGCAGCCAGCCGCTCACTGACTAAGTCTCTGGTCTCGCCCGGCTGTCTCGACAGTGTTGCCGAGTGAGCGAGAGCTAATAACTAGCGAGTTTTCTCGAATGTCTATGGCAACGCCGCGGGTGAACCCTGCCACCTACGAAGCTCGTTCTGGTGTCATTTTGAAGCTATTGTTGCCTAGTCAAATAAGCCCACAACGTAAGTGTTAAGGGGCCACATAATTTCCTCTCAATCACCAGGGAAAGGGTGCATCCATCAAACCTACCACTCATGCTATGGGAAGCATCGACACACCAAACACAGCTAAGATGGGCTGCACCACTCACGGACCTTGTCAAACTTAACACTTGAACCAACAACATGCCAAATCCTGCATTGATGCCGAGGACATTGTTATGCCTCAACCTAACATAAAATGTGACCATACCACCTCAATACATTTCACCCGACATTCTCCACAACATCCAACTTAACACCACACCAATCACATACTTCCTGGTTCCGCTTTCTGTGACTCCACAAACTCCCGTTAGATAATTCATTTTGACTGCTCTCACTCTCGACTTGTGTCCCTCTAGCTACGTCCACACTTCACTTCCATATGTCAAGGTGGGGACTACTACACTTTCATGAAACTACCTCTTTGCTTCCTTACTACCCTCTCTATTCATTATCGCTTTCCCCAGTGCACCTATAACTCTGTTGCACTCTGTCCTGTATCTAACACTCTAGACTTTCACCCTTACTCATCTCATTGCCTAGGTACTTAAAGGATATCACATTCTCCATCACCTGACCATTCAGCGGTATCTCACAGTTGGTTATCTCATTCCTCTAAACGACCATAACCTTGCTCTTATCCATACTCACCTTCAAATTCCGTTTCTCACACACAGTTCCAATCCCACTTACTAAGTCTTGCAGCTCCCACTCATCATTACTTAACAGCATGGTATCGCCCGCAATTGACAGCACAAGCAATATCCACTCACTTTCCTCTTATCAATGTTGAGCTTATTTGAGTTACTCTATTTAGGAGTAAGGATTAAAAGTGTCAAAACAGTAAGTAGCCAGGCATAGAAACACGTATAGTAGTTCGAACAATGCAATCATATATCTCTAGATAGTATTCTTAAGTTCTATATTTTATCATTTAATTCACTATCAGTATCTTCATATATACAGTACCCCCGAAATGTTTCATTTTTAAATCATGTCAAATCAAATATTTTTAAAAGATATGTTATCGTTCTAAATATTGGTCATATAATTTATCATGGTCCACTTTGCAATGGTTGTCTTCGATCCGAATATTGGTATCGATCTGAGATCCTAGAGTATATAATAATATCTGATGTTAAGTATTGATGGGTGGTTGGGACTCGTTATCCTTGGTCGGCAACTCATCTAGGGGAGACAACCTTATACAAATCCGGGTGGATGGGACTCGTCAGCCTTGGTTGGCAATCTGTCTAGGGGAGTAAACCTGATACAAATCCGTACTGCTTACCTTAGGGTAAGGCAGGTTAGTGGATGGATTAGCCGAACACCACTGTAGAAAAATAGTGCTAACAAGATACACAGAGGGCCTCGGAGTCGGACGGATCCTAAATTGAGTGGTCAATCCTGTAAGTCCTTTACTAAACTGGCTCGGGTTGTCCCTCTCATAGGGAATCGGTCCACTTGGGGGCATTCTGTGTATGGCCACCCCACATAAGGGGAGTAAGGCATCCGGCAATAGATAGATAGATAGAAGTATTGAAGTCCCTCGTAATATACTACTTATTAAAATAATAATAACAATTGGGTTATTTCGAGCCAGCGGGCAATGAGACTAAGAGTATACAATACCTTAGCCAATCTTATGTGGTTAACAGACTGACATTGCCTACCATGAGGGAGCCTATAGACCCGCAAGGGGGGTAGGATGCTAGCTGGAACCCAAGTGGTTACCTGAGGCCAGAGCACATACGGCCCAAACAGCCAGGATAGTCTTTGACAAAAACCTCACCTGCAGGGAACAGTATCGAACACTAGTTGCCTGAGCCAAGTAATTCAAGTACAGAGCCCTAGTGTGCTTGGCCACAGTAATCATACCTGTATATGTTGTTGTCTGGCGTAGTTGACCATGGTGGAGTTGTGGTACCAGAAGATGTAAACAGGAGGGACCGGTGCCTGTCTGACCCAACATTCTAGTGCTAAGTGGGAGCCCTCCTCTATGTGCACCTCACTTGGACCATCAACCAAACCTACAGCTTCTGTGGTGAAACAGGTCACAAGAAGAAATTAATAGGAACGTTAGTCACTGTAAGGAGAGGGGAAGGTATAACACATCGGGAAACAGTTGTAAGCAATAGGACAAAAATTAGATAGACAGCACAGTTCATTGACATTGCATTGTTAAGAGTTCACTGTTACATCCAATGTGGTATGGTAAGTACGAGGAAGGTTGGTCAAAGCGTAAAGTAATAAAGCTGTATGGGGATTTTTTTGGTAGTATACTTTACCTCTTTTCACGAGGTATATCTTTGTTGCAACAATTATTATGCATATATTGGGATGAAATTAATAGCAAGGCTTAAAACAGATAAGTTTGTATTTGCAGTAAACTATAGTACCGCAAGTGAGTGATAAAATATATTATGATTATAATGTATATCAAACTTCACATCATGCACGATGAATTGATAATTAGCAACACATGTTTATAATTTGTGCCTTCCCATTATCATTATAATAAGGTTATTTTGCTTGGTTTGAACGACTCACACTGGAACAACATATGGCATTTATGTGGATAAACTAAAAAAAAAAAAATCTAGAATGTCTTCTTGGTAGAGCCAAGATGGGTCATAACGGCATTCATCTGCACCTCTACAAGGGCTCGGAAAGGAAACACTACCAGGTGTGGAAGTAGTTCAGGTGTTTAACACTTCCTTTTGGAATAGACTGCCACTGGTCTCGAACAGCCAAATCCACCTTCCTAGCACCACCAGCGTTTGCAAACAAGTCACGGGTACCAAGAACAATTATATTAGTCACTGGAAAAGTTGTTTTATTGTTAGCACTGTTAACCCTTGTTGCAAACATGAGAATGTATTTACACTGCTAAATGCAAATGCAATAGGTTCAGCCCTAGCTGCAAGAAAAAGATTGAGGACTTGCATGTAAGCTATCTATGCAATTAGCATCCAAATACGTGTTATAGTGATAGGTACTGGTCGGGTATACTGGTATGGTAGAAAAATAATTATCTGGTTTGTCAGAGTGAGTTTCTGTCTTTGAAAGTAGGGATACACTAGCTAGGTGGTGAAGGTTGTATGTCAAATAAGTCTGTCATGGAGTGTGGCGATCTAATCGCCTTTTCTTTACTGGTTTCTTCCTTCGTTGTCTGAGTGCTTGTGTTGATTGAAATAAACCATGTGATATAGCATATTGGCGTACTTAATGGTGCTTAGGTTGTTCCATATATATGAGAATACTATTTCGGATATAAACACAAGTGTTTGAGTATAATATTACCAGTGGTTCCGGTGTCATCATGCTGCTTTACAGGATTATTGGCAATAAGTATCTAGATCGAACTGTCATTAATTATGTAAGTAATTAATTTACACACTGGGAAACCTGATCTCTAAACATTCAGTGCGGGAACATTTCTCCAACCAGTGGAGATAGAAATTATTCATGACATAAGTATTCCTAATAGTAATGCATTCGTTACACACCATCTGGAAACCAGGAGTTTGTAGTAGATAGTTATATACAACCATTATGAAATAATTAAGATCTCAGTTCTAACTGGTAAACTGCGAAGCTATGGTAGTTCACACCCTCCCGCCAAGCGAAGCTATTTGGTTCTATTCTGACGAAAATCGTCACAGCACCATATATATAATTATAACTTATCCATATGCCCCTATTTTGCTTTTATATTGAACATATGAACATTTTAGGAGTAATAAAACAAGTGGAATAGCATTTTGGGGGGAGGAAAAAGACGTATTATTGCCGCAAGGTCGTATCATGAGGAGAGAGCTGGAGCGGCGTAATTATGCTCCCTCTCCAAGCTCTCAAGCGACACTGACGGCTCTGAGTAGAAGTCTCTGTGTTGCAAGGATCTCTAGCTGCCTCGCCCGTGTTAAAGAGACCATGTGAGGGAAATTTGCACCGAAAATTACCTGATAAAAGGGGGAAAAGGAAAAATAGCTGATAATTGAGGAGGGGGGAAAAGGAGGGGAAGGGGGGAGGGGACACATATGTAGGAGTGGTAGCAAGTAATGGAGGGGAATGATCTCACCTAATCACAAATTGCTTTGTTTTGAGTACCACTGAGGTGTTTTCTAAAGGCTTTTTTAGGATCTGGATCTATTGAGGACAGTCGCAGTGCACCACAAAAACCTGTATTGAGGAGGGTTCCGTTTATGGGTTAACCCTTAATTAGCGGCGAGCAACATAAGTCGAGTTAAAAAAAGCTGGACTATGTGGCGGCGCTCGACATAGGTCGAGTGGCAATTTCAGCACGTAATGTGGCTGAGAGAGAGAGACAAGTGGTGGCAGGAGACTAGCGAGCGTATGACTGCTCCAGACCACCGCGGCGAACCTACTGACACAAATCTCAGCTCCCTCCTCCCTCTCTCACTCGCTACATACTCAATTATGTACCGAAAGTACCGAATTACCTGCTTTTTGCACTCGCGTTGCACGGTTATTGCAAGAAAACTATCCATCATACAAGGATCGTTATGGTGTCATTCGAAAGCTCTGTTTATGCCCTTTCAGGGATAGGTACTTGTTTTACGTTCTGGGTCTTATTTAGGCATGAAAATGATCACGTAAACAGCCCTATTTTGGCTAAAAACACCCCGCTGTGCGGTACATATAATAAACCGCATAGGCCGCTCGTAAGGTGTTAAAGGATACTAATCTATCCAAACAATGAACGCACAATCAAACTGGAAGTGCATCATTGTGATAACACATATGAAGCAATATAAATGTGTCACCGCATCACCGCCATAGCTTACAGTATTATGCCTTCATACCTATCACTATCACAAATGTATGTCCCTTTAGCCTTCCTTATCACCCTCTAATTCTCTCTAACCATTCCACAGTTGTTCTCTCCTTTTCTCTCACCCCTCCATTCTCTTCTTCAGTCTTCCTTCTTCAATACCATTTGGTCTAGCCCTATGAATTGGGGTCTGTGTTACTCTCGTCCTGTTAATTAACTGTGGGTTATAAGAATTATCTAATTATCTCACCCCTCAACCCAATACCCCCACCCCTCTTCATGTGGTTGTTTATGTATTAAGCTCAAGAGTAGCCAGATAATGGTGTTTGTATCCCCTAGTTTATTCTCTTATGGGTAATGATCCTTCGCACAGTTGTAAATGTGTGCATAATGAACGTACAGAACAATAAGATATGCATTATTATTATACTTTGTTATGGTGTATTAATATGTACTCTAAACCCAACAGTCAGTTCATAGTAAATTACTACTTAAGTGAAACTGCCTTTAACCCTTGTCTATCGGGGCCCGACTTAAGTCCGTATCTAAAAACCTGGACTATGTGGCGGGGCCCGACTTTAGTCAGTGTGCAATGTTTGAGCAAGAATGGCTCTGAGAGAGAGACGAGCGATGGGAGGAGCGTAGGTTACCTCATGACCGCTCGGCACGGACCCCGCGCGCCTACTGACATCTACTCCACACAAATCCACCCTCCCTACCTCGCCACACAGGGTATTATATAAGGAAATTACCGTATTTTAGGGTTTTTGCACTCGTGTTGCACGATCGTTGCAAGAGAACGCGTGGTCATAGAAGGATGGTTCTGGTGTCATTGGAAAGCTCAATTTACGCCCTTTCAGGGATACATAATTGTATTACGCTCTGACTCTTGTTTATGCATGAAAAAGAGCACGGAAACAAGGCCATTTAGGGTAAAAAAAAAAAGCTGGGCGCGTAGTGGAAAAAAACTGACGGGCCTGCTCGTAATGTGTTAATTCAATGTTTGGGTCGAGGTATTTATTGCATTTAGGGGGGACACTCACTACTGTATTTATGTATATCCTTAATATCAGGCCTTAGCGACCAGTTACTGCCAAAAATAACGAAAACATAATATGTCGGAGTAAAAGAACAATCAATTTCAATAACGCTTTCTGGGTTAAACTCGCTTGTTCTATCTAGTATGTACTTCAAACAAGCTTAGTGTACACGATTACTTGTATCATCTGACAGACACATTTTAACAACGAATTATATTAATTTGTATATTATTATAGTCAATGTAAGAAAACATTAAGTATACCTAAATGTTAATAACCAAATTAGTATTTTAATGGTACAGTCCATAAAATATTATCTCTTAGAATTATATACCTGTGTTACATCCTTGAATATCGAATTGTCTTCTCGCTCGATAGATTTAGTAGTTTGTATCTCTATTACATCATCTTTTGACTCAACCTACTAAAACAATATCGTGTAAACTATAATGTAGTTTGTGTTACATCGTTATTGATAGAGGATACCTTAGCTTAATTTACACCATAAAAGGTCCCCATGTGGATAATTGATGCAGGTGCTGTGTATCCGAGAGAATATCATCAGGCATCCGATACAAATATATTATTGGATGTCCTCGTGAAGTTACACAATGAGTGACTTACGTGTGACGACGAGTGAGAAGAAATACGAGACAGGAGGGTTGGTGGTGAGCTGACACTCGTACCGTCCAGCGTCCTCTACCACAACGTCCTTTACTATTAACTGCCACGCCTGAACCCAAGAAAGTATTAGTCACCAAAAATATCACGGGAACTCCTTTTATTGTTATCAGTTAGGAAATGCAGTATTTACATTGAGGATGAAGAAAAGAGCAAAGTAAAAATACAAAATATTGTATCATAGGTATTATTACCTGCAAAACAAACTTAATCAATGTTTCAATCGCAATTCATATGTAATTATCATGAACGAAGTCCACAAACATTTCCGAGTAGCTAGATACAACCCAACTATAAGATAAATGTTTGTAGTTAATTTATCTAACAGATACATGAATCCATGTCAATTAAAATAGCAAGGTATATTAAATTATAGGACACATACTGTCCGAGTAACTAATAAATTAAATTACAGTATGTCTTCTACGTACGTTATCATGGTCTTTGTGCACGACAGAGATCCTCTCCTCGGCAGCGTACACCTGCTGCCCCACCGTCAGTAACTCATCGTCGTCTCGCCTCAACCACGCTACCTAGTAATAAACACAATGGTAATCAAGATATTACATACTTTATTATAATTATGCAACAGTATCTAAGATGCAACTCACCAAGTAACACTGTAACACTATGTATGTTATTTTCCTTCACAGTTACTTTATAAACAATGGAAAGTAACTGTGGTAAGCTACACACAGTATTCAGCGACATTTGCCTGATACTTCATGATTTTATCGATCTGAATCCCGGTAAAATACAAACATGTAACATGTGGATGTCTCAGACAAGCCTGCAGGCTAGCGAATAACTGAAAGCAATATTGCAAGGTATAGTGAGTCATTGGCATAGGAGTAGATATAACTAGAGGTACAGTTCTGGAGAGAGGACAGAACCCTTAGGAACAATAGAGCTGATAGGTTTATAAAACTGAACGATGGAAGTCGACATCCGCAGCTATGGAATGGTCAGAAAGGAAATTGGAAATACAGGCGCAGATAGAGGGATAGACACTTAAAGATGGTAGTTTAGAAACAAGGGGTATTGTGCCAGACTCTACTGAAAGCTTTAGATATGTCGACCACAATAGATCAAACCAAATATCCACAGATTCACCACCTACTACTAAGCATTACCATCGTTTAAGTTCAAATAGCCATAATCCAATTACACGTAACATTTTGGAGATTACTCTTTAAAGGCAATGTGTCTACGATTTCCAAGGCAATTCACGATGCAGGCAAATTCATGCTAAATTTAAGAATATAATTACGTATATTTACTAATTATTTAATGTCTAAAGTTCTACCGATTAAGTCACTACATGTGGCTTATATACGATTGCGGCAACGCGGACAACAGTTATGAACTGCACATGTGTTTATTTTTCATAACAATAGAGCCTTATTATTAGATTTGTTAGTGTTATTGTGGTCGTATAATGAAGGCTATATTTGTACTCCTGCATATCAGAGCGGTAATCGGTAGAGCGCATACCTCCTCCTATGCTGGCTGGTTGTTTTCCAGTAATATCATAGGCCTAAAGTTTCTCCTGGAACTGGGTTCCAGGAAATGATCTGGTGATAATCGCTTATTTAATTAAATCACTTCCTTGGCTTATATTCAATATGCCCACTAAATTTCGTGAATATATCATGATCGTCTCTTATTTTAAATCACTTCTTCCTTCACGCATATACAATATGGCCTCCAAAGTTCGTGAAAATCGGTTTATATTTATATTATCCTATCGTCCTACCAATATTCATGAAGAACTTCTGATGGCCTCATAAATTAAATCACTTCTTCCTTGTCACATTTTATGAACATTGGTTCATAACTATATCCTACTTGCCCACAAAATATTATGAATATTGGTTCATAATTATATCCTATTTGCACACCAAAAGTTATGAAAATTGGTTCATAACTATATCCTATTTGCACACCAAATTTTATGAAAATTGGGTGATTTTATTTTCATAACTATATCCTATTTGCCCGCCAAATTTTGTGAAAATTGGTTCATAACTATATCCTATTTGCCCACCAAATTTTCTGAAAATTGGTCCATAACTATATCCTATTTGGCCACCAAATGTTTTGAAAATCTTTGGATCACCTCTTAAATTGAATGACTTCTTTCTTTGCGTATATCCTACTGCTCACCAAGTTTTGTGTAAATCGGTTCATAACCTCTGTCTAATTTCGTTGGCAGAGGCAATAACTATCAATAGTGCATTATCATTACTGATTCTTCTGCGTTTATAATAATAGTGCGGAATTAATAAAATCGGTAAGTCGGTGAATTATGCCCAATAAGGATATATGATGTTATTTATTTACCATTTCGTCTGAGAGGTGGTATGTGTAGCAGCTGAAGGTAGCCTCTCCTCCCACCTGGGCAGCCACCTCGGTATTATTCTGAAACTGGAACTCCGGCGCCAGAGTGTTAAACGCTAGAGCTTTGGCCCACAAGTCCTCAGCCGCCTCGTATATATCTTGGCGGGAGGGGGTGGCTGAGGTGCGGGGTGGTGGGGGGGCCTGGGCTTGTACTGTGTCTGGAAATATGGGCACCTGGACCTCATGTACACGACCACCCACAGTCACTCGGACTCCTAGCACGCCCATGGCTGTTAGAAAGACATAACAAAGGCATTAAATATGCATAATGAACGTATTATATAATCAGTGTACACAATAAAAAATAAAATGGATTATCAAAAAAACACATCATATAAACCTTACATATATCCTTCTTAAATAGTTCATCCAATCACCGATACAGGAAGTTTGCTTAATGTGGTAGTGTGTTACTTCAATATCCTGTGTGTAGGCACCTGACGTTGGAGCTCAGATTTTGGTTGATACAATGCTTACACGGTATGTCTACGGATTTCATTGAAGGATCATTCCCATAGCGTAGACTGTGTTGAGACCACCTTATTTTAGTAGTAAATTATGATATATCTACTCTGCTACTATTGCTTTTCTCGCTCATATGGAGACGTGTGTTTTTATTTGTTTCAAGTTGATCGCTGTAGGTTATTACATATTTGTTTAGGTTTAGATAAACATAGGGAAAGTCATAGTAGAAAAGAGAACGAGTCAGCACCCTACCTTTGCAAGGTATATATTGAAATTTATTAAACGCATTATGTTTATGATCGATAGCTTTTGTGGTTCTTAACATTTACTTACTAAATTATGGCATAGTGTTTACTTATCTAATAGGAAAGAGGGTTTCACTTATCTGGCCTCTGGTGAAAATGTTCTTGAAAACATAGTTCATTATGTGTAATCAGCCAACCAAGCAATTGGACTTCACACCGTATCAGTTATTAGACTCGACTCAGGTTGCCTCAGGTGAGCATTTAGCTACAATTAAGATACCGACCAGGCGCAGAAGTCCACAAGACCATATAAACTTATCCGTATGAGTGTGCAGTCCTTAACTAAGCTTGAGCTTCAGTGTACAAGGTTTATATAACATAAGTATTATTGGTTACAAAACAGGTATATATATATATATACTGTGTATATATATATATATATATATATACATATATATATATATATATATATATATATATATTTATATATATATATATATATATATAATATATATATATATATATATATATATATATATATATATATATATATATATATATATATATATATGGGATGTGAGGAGAAAAAGAAGTGCAGAACCATCATCATCAACTGAGCCACCTGCAAGAATTATCACCATAACAACGGCCAACGAAAACAATCAACTCGAGCCGGATTCATCAGCTGAATACAGAGCCCGGAAAGGTTCCAGAAAAAACACAGTAAATTCATATGGCGGACTATTCCAAGATTCGTAAAAATCGTCTCCCGAGACCACCTTCACACCGACACCCCACAGTCCCTGGTCCTACCAGAGATGCCCAACTATCACCACATCACCGCCTCCGAACAGCGCATCTGCAAGAACACTAATAAGGCCAGACTGCAACCTGTAACCTACCTGAAGCAACCGAAGAGTGATCTCCACATGGAGTTGTCCAGAGCAAGGGATGCTACATTTACCCCTAAGCCTGGCCAACACTCAATGCCCAGCACCTCCCAACATCACACATATCAATAGCTTCGCAACATACATCAAGGAAAAATATGTAACACCAGCTGCAACATCTAGTGCCCCAAATCAATGAGTTGTAAATAACGTGCCAGACTTAGAGAAAGTGTTCTACAATTCTTATGCAAGTAATCACCAACACGCAGCTAATTTGAGCACCAAACTTAATTTCACAAAGTACGCGAATAATAAGTTCACCTGAAATGCAAGCTACAACCAGTGTACCTTACCCCAGAACTGAATATGAAATCACGATACCTATCATACCCTTGTTGCGCTGGGAATATGTGACCAGGACAATTCAGAATAAAGAAACACCAATCACATTGACCAAACCAGAACCAAACATTCAGCTTGTAGGCTTGAATTACAATTTTGGATCCACATCTAGTAATCCTAGTTTGGAAAAGATAGTTACAAATTTTGATGTGTGTATGAGTGAGCAATTTCGGCATCTGACCACTACCAACAACAAGTTGAATTGGAACGAAGACAGCCAAGAGGACATGGATACTTTTGGTCCTCAAATTGTATCGCTTTTCAACTTGGAAGTAACTGATAATGTTGAACGAAAGAATCTGCCCAAACCCTCTAAGCCTGGATTTGTTCCTCAACACTGCTGAGCATAAGGACCAATTGAGGCTTGCAGAAATATATCATTCTACTCTGACTCTGTCTCTTACCACTGGCGAAGTTAGATTAGTGTGTGATAGTTCTCAGGTTCACCCTAAAATTACTAACCTTCCTCCTACTCCTGGAAATACTTTGTTCTGTCCTGTAGTAGGGGAACCTTTAGATATATTCCCAGCTCCAGCGTGAGCGAGTGTACGAGAAGCCGCCCTAAACCCAGATCGTGAAATAGACTTGCCAGACGATTGGCGCTGTTGTTTGGGCCTGAAACGAGTCCCAATAAGTGAAAGTGACCTAAGTGCCACGAAGGACTTCCAGTGTGATGTTAGGCCCTTGTAACTTTGGATGCTATGCTCCTACAATGCAACAATCAACTCAGTGCTCTCAATCGATCTACCAGTGCTTCTATCTACTCTACACTCCTTTAAGTGCCGTTCAAAAGTTTCGTAGTGGTTAAAGTAGAAACGACCTCCGCCAATCCCCGCGCTCCCTTTTGCTTACTTGCTAAGCCAGCTGATTTTGACAGCTCACGGCTGCAACGTGCCAGGCCCCGCCCACCAGCCAATCAGCGGCCTCCATTATCAGAGCGCGAAGCTGGACTTCCTACTCCCCCTCAGAAGTCACTGTCTTTCTTTGCTCGAAGAACTCCTTCTGATTATCCTTTGAGTAATACCTCGGTGCCAGCCCTGTACTCCCGTAAGGCACCAAAAGAGGGTTATAATCAACTTCCTGGAACTTACTATGAAAGGAAGAGAGAGGAGATGAAGGAAGCAAAAAGTCAGTGCGAACGTACAGCCGGGCAAAGCCACAAGCCAATCAGAGCGCGCGAGAGCGGGAGGCCAGAGTATAAAGGCAGCCGCGCGCGGACTCCCGGGGTCACTCACCCCTCAGAGCTCACCGGGTCCACACACTGCAACCTACTTGCTCTCCCTCTCGCCCGGGCACGAAGGAACACCAGGAACCCATTTTTCCAGCTACCTTGCCCTCACCTAAACACAGTTCCAGACACATACACACCTGATCCAGCATACCAGAATACATTTGTTTAAGGACCAATATTAGGCCCGCATATTATAAGTAGAGAAAGAGAGATGGGTGGACTAACCTGGTGGTTTGCTATATAAATTGATGTGTCCTTCTAGGACAAGACTAAAGGAAAAAGAATTTAGACTTACCTGAATATATAAAGATGATGATGTGTTTATTAATTAGATATTTTTGTTAGCACCGGCACCAGCCGAAGATTTATTATATAGGATCTGATAGGAGAGATTTAACATTAAAATGGTAGGAGCAAGAATACTTGTGTTGATAAATGAGGCAACGAAAGTTAAAGAGGGAAACAGTTGTTTAGTTGCCAAATAGATTAAAGAGTAAAAGTAAAGAGGGAGGGAAAGAATACTTTTGTTAATAAATGAGGCAACCAGTAAGTTAAAGAGGGAAACAGTTGTTCAGTTGCCTAATGGATTAGCTATAGCTAGGGAAGGACACTAGTCCCTATGAATCATTCATTAAGTTGTGTAAAAAGGAAACTTTGAAGAAGGACACTAGTCCAATGTGAGTTGCGTTATTATTAAGTCTAAAAGAGTTATCCCGTGTATGCGTCTGAGGCACGGTTCATCTTTTGTTATTACGATAATTGATTAAGGTGAAGGGTAACCTAGCGTGTTGGTAACAGGGTTACTAGAGGGCAAATTCAGAAGATGTAATTGAGATAAAGATTGTAAACCTAATTGTCAAGTAACTGGGTGGCGGAACCCAATAAGGTTATTGAGGTAAAGATTGTAAATCTATATTGTGAAGTAACTGGGTGACGGAACCCAATAAGGTTATTGAGGTAAAGATTGTAAATCTATATTGTGAAGTAACTGGGTGACGGAACCCAATAGTGTCATTGAGATAAATAATGTAAATCTATATTGTGAAGTAACGTGGTGACGGAACCCAATAGTATTATTGAGATAAAGATTGTATACCTAATTGTGAAGTAACTGGGTGGCGGAACCCAATAGTGTGATTGAGGTAAAGATTGTAAACCTAGATTGTGAAGTAACTGGGTGGCGGAACCCATATTATACGTGAGAGAGACCTTGTAATCTCATTCGGAAATTTGTATGATGTTATGTCATTGTGGAGGTACTTGTGTAGTAACGACGGTTGTGTCAGAGGAATAAATAGATTCTATGTATTGAGGAGATAGATTATATATGTTATAGCCTTGGGATTGGGAAAAGGCTCAGTAAACGTGGGAAAACCTAAAGAGTAGAGGAACAAATATAACTTTTGTTTTAGTTAGGCAAAGAGCATATGGTTCATTTGGCCCTGGTCTAAATAAACGACACAGCAGGGTTTTGACTTAATTATTTAGGATTAATAACTAATAACGGGTCGTAGGATTGAAGCCGACTTGAGTCAATACCTGAATAGCGGGGATTCAGTTAGGGAGTAACGGGACCTCTAGGGGTCCAAAGTACAACCTAGCCTGAATCGACGTAATATTCAATCTGTGTCTTGAACTCATCTCGGCCCGAGCCAAGAATCTATTATTAGGGTAGCAAGGAAGTCTGTTAAATAAAATATACGAACTTCTAAATGACTGTCGAATTATCCCCCGTAGCAGTAGCATAAAATATTTAGAATTAAATACTACATTTTGGTGGCAAGCGGTGGGATTCGACAAATCATTTGGATTGAGTATAATTATCTAACAGAACAGGTAGGATGACGGGCATGTTACCATTCAGATTATGGGAAGAGGGGAAGGAAGAAATCGAGCTTTGGATTGAGCAGTTAAAATGTCAGTTCACATTACTTGACGTAGGGGAAAATGTAAAGAAAATCGCCTATGGAAAGGCACACTTAGGTAAGGCCCTGAATGATGTGAGAGTACGTCTGGAAGGACTAGTATCGTGGGCTGAAGTCAAGAGCGCCTTAATCGAAGAATTTGGCCGAGAGACTTCCACCAGAAAAGCCAGAGACAAACTAAAGAGTTTGAAACTTGATGGCCAAAATGTGAGAGCCCTGAGGAGGGAAATCACTAAGAATGTGAAACTAGCATATCCCCATATGAACCAAGAGAGCCAGGAAACTGAGATTAGGGAGATCATGATCTAAGCCTGCCCCGTAGAAGTTAGGAAACACTGCATCATTCATGAGGTTAACACTACCAAGGAATTGATGGAGGTCATTAAAAAAATTCTGGAGGCTAGAGAAGTAAAAGAGGAAAAACAAAAAGGGGAAGAGGAGAACCCAAAGAAAAGGTATCCGAAAGCCCTGATTCGATGCTTCGCTTGTAGACAGACCGGACACCTAGCTAGGAACTGCACCAACCGTCCACAAGCCCCAACCCCTAGATTTGACCCCAAACTCGCACTCCCAAACGATCGACCTCTAGCCAGGGGAACAGATCCGGACCGGAGAGGAATGCTTCCGGTAGAATACCGGGAGACAGAAAACCAGCCAAGAGTTACTATGCCGGAAGAGAGAGAACATTTTCTGTGAAACCTCACATAGAAGGGCGGTATAGTGAGGTCAATATCTTAGAGAGACAAACGCCTTGTGAAACTGTAGTCATAAATGGGAAAGCCGCGAACATGTTGATTGATACGGGGGCAAACCGTAGTTGTCTCCTGGAGAATTTCGTAAAACAGAATCAGCGAGAAATGGGCCCATTAAATCAAACCAGTATTCAGTTGTCAGGAGCCGGGGGTCAACCACTGACAATCCTAGGAAAAACTAACAGGACGGTTGTGAAGTGGAAGGGAATTACCTTCACCACCGATTTTTGTGTTTTATCGGGAAAAGCCAGTAGTGGAGTCGATGGGTATCTGGGAATAGATCTCATGAGTCAGTTGGGAGTAACAATTCAGTGTCGGCCGAAAGACACAACGACTACTCTCAAACCTCAAATAGTAGCTACCACAGGGAAATTATTTATTCCTCCTAGATCGTGGAAAATTATAGAGATTCCCCCAAACCCAGGCATGACTGCCGGGATTTTTTAACCCAATGCACAGAATGGGGTGAGAATATCTCCCACCTTCATTACTGCCGACCAGAGGAAACTAGTTTTAGCTAATTTTGGGGATGACACGATTAGTTATCAAAAAGGGAAACTGTTAGGACAAGTCACACCCGATCAACCCACTACTGTTGGAACTGACGGACCCGTGAACTTACCTGAGATCCCGAAAAAATTTACCTCAAGTCAAGCCAGTACCTTACATGAATTGCTCTGGACGTACCGGGATGTGTTTGCTCAAAACGAAGGGGACCACGGATCGGCTCGAACCTGACACACCCATGAGATACACACACAAGGGCCTCCTATTAGACAACCCTACCGACGACAAAACCCTATTATGAGACAAAAAGAAAAGGAACAAGTTGAGAACATGATTAAACAGGGGATAGTAGTGGAATCATACAGTCCGTGGTCATCTCCGGTAGTCCTAGTAAAACAAAAAGATGGGTCTACTCGGTTCTGTGTAGATTATCGGAAATTAAACGATGTCACCATCAAAGACGCGCAGCCCCTACCTCATATTGACGACTCATTAGAATCTCTCAATGGGTCGACCTGGTTCTCTACCTTAGATCTCCAGAGTGGATACTGGCAAGTACCAGTTAGGGCCGGATCAAGAGAAAACTGCATTTGCCACGAGCGAGGGCAAAATTTACCAGTTAACTGTTTTGCCGTTTGGAGTTTGCAATGGCCCCGCCAGTTTCACTAGAGTCATGGACGAAGTATTGAGGGGATTGACCTGGAAAACTTGTTTGGCGTATTTAGATGATATCATAATCTATTCCGCTAGTTGGGAAGAACATATTCACCGACTCTGAGAAGTGTTAGAAAGAATCAGGGGGGCAGGACTTAAACTGAAATCTTCAAAGTGCCAATTAGGGGCCCGTGAGGTGGCCTATCTAGGGCATGTGGTTTCCAGTAAAGGTATTCAACCGGACCCACATAAAGTGAGATCTATTGCCTAAATCTCACCTCCGTCCTCTGTCAAAGATATTCGAGCATTTCTGGGAATGGCCTCCTACTATCGAAGGTTCATACCTAACTTTTCTAAGATTGCTCGCCCCATGACTCAGAGATTAGAAAAAGGGAGGAGGTTCGACTGGGATCAGAGTTGTCAGGTAGCTTTTCATCACTTGAAGCAAAAATTAACCTCGAACCCCGTAGTTTGTCATCAGGATTTCACCAAGCCATTTCAACTATACACCGATGCTTCTGATGAAGGGCTCGGAGCCATTCTGGCCCAGAAAGTGGACGGAAAGGAAAGCATAGTGGCCTGTGCTAGCCGAACACTGAATAAGGGCGAAAAGAATTATAGCGTTACGAAAAAGGAATGTCTAGCTCTAGTGTGGGCTGTACAATATTTTCGTCCGTACCTAGCCGGGGTCCACTTTGAAGTTATTACTGACCACCATAGCTTACAATGGCTCCGAAAAATGAAAACGGAAGACGGACTATTTGTCAGGTGGAAGGGGATTTTGGAAGAGTACTCGTTTGAAGTTAGACATAGACCCGGTAAATTACACACTTATGCCGATGGCTTGTCTCGACTACCGGCAGCACCCGTTCAACCCACTGCACCCCACGGGGAAAAACATGACCCTAGACCTCGTAATAGAGTAAAGTTTTCGGAGGGAGCCTGGAGGAATTCTCAATATCGAGTCGTACTTGATTATTCAGAGGCCAAACACATGATCCAAGTCCTCCACGGACAAAAGGGATGGGGGGCTCATTTGGGACAGTCTTGGCTTCTCCAACAATTCAATGAAAGGTACTGGACCAAGAGGGCCGACCAGATTGTTAAAGAAGTCCTTCAAAATTGTTTGGGATGCCAGAGGGGCAAAGATGAAAGGGGACCTAGACAGTTGCCCGGACATATTACCGCTGGTACACCCTGGGCCAAATTATCGGTGGATATTATGGGACCTCTGCCCAGACAGACAAACAAAAGGTACATCTTGACCTGTGTCGACGTTTTATCTAAATACACGGTCGCTTGCGCTATCCCGGACAAGAAAGCTGAAACGGTGGCCAAGCTTATCCTGGAAAAGATAATTTTTGTGTATGGCACCCCTGGAGGTATTCTGAGTGACAGGGGAAAGGAATTCAATAATGAGATCTGGCAACACTTGGGAGAAACCTTGGGGTATCAGATACAGCACACCTCCCCATATTACCCTCAGGGAAATGCTGTCTGTGAAAGGAATCACAGGGTGTTAGCCAACTGCATCCGGGCTAGTCTGAGCTCACAAGGGGAGAGAATCGCCCGGGGATGGCCGGAGCTTTTGCCTGAAATTATCTGGGGAATGAATACCACGGTCTGTAGGACTACGGGGTATTCTCCCTATGAGATTATCTTTGGCAACATACCGAAATTGCCTCAAGAACGTTTATTGCCCTACCCCCGTCCCTCCACGCAGTATTCCCAACCCGGAAAATACTGGAAGGAACAAGGGGAGCGACGGCAGCAAGTGCATGATCATATTGTTCAGCAACAACTTAAGAAAGTCTCTCTATATAATCCTTATCACGGGGGGGAGTATATTTTGGTCAAGAAACATGACCCCACCCGAGCTGGTAAACTGGAGGAGAAATACGAGGGTCCTTTCAGGGTTGTCGAGACAAACGGGCCCTATCAAGTGTTATACTTACATTATGGAGATGTCGTTTCAGTTACTCATATTCGTCATACCAAACGATATGAGGGTAATCTTCCCCCAGAAACGAGCGAGTGCAATAGCGAGGAAGGGAGCGAAGAGGAAACGGAATCCAGGGTCGACGACCCTGATACTTCCTCGGCTCGACCCCACGTTAGAGGTCCTACTCCGACTCGAGACTACCTAGAAGACTCTCCACTTTGGTGGTCACTTAGTCAAAAGAATCGAGAGGGTCTTCCTGAGGTTGAGTCAGAAGGAGAACTAGGAAGCGAAGAGATCGTATCTAGTGCTGAAGACGATTTTTATGAGCTTACTGAGGAGGGAAAGCCTACGGTCCCAGACAGCGAAGTTTCAGTTTCCCCGAGAGATTTAAACAGGACTTTAAGTAGTGAGGAAGAGTGTCCTCAAGACGAGATAGAACCGCGAGGCGTATCTTTTGATGGTAACCGGATAAACGGTTCTCCCACAGCTAAAGTGAAAGAATCCAAAGAAACTCCTTTGCTTAACGTTCCGGAGAAGACTCCCGCGAGGGCAACCAAGTTTACGGGCCCCACCAAAACTCTCACTCGTAGTGGTGGGATTAGCCGCCCACCAATTAGGTACCCGGACGAGGCTATAAATAGGACCCCCGGGGCACGTGCCTGTCAGTTGGAAGGCACCATGCCTCTACCCTCTGACCCTCAGTACCGACTCTGTCGACTGGTAGCAATAGTCGATGGGCAAGGGCAAAGAATTAATACCACTCGAGCTCTCAAACAGTTTCTCAGCCAGCGCAGGGAGGTTTTAATAGCCAAAACTATCGTGGGAAATCAGAATCCTGCACTCCAGTTACATAAATGTCTATGTGAGCATAGTGGACTGGTGCAGTGGCAGCCGGAGCATAAATTTTAGGGGAACAGTATTGCGGCGATCAGGAGCTCGCCTAAATTCTGTAGGGGGTGATAAAGTAGAAACGCCCTCCGCCAATCACCGCGCTCCCTTTTTTTTACTTGCAAAGCCAGCTGATTTTGACAGCTCACGGCTGCAACGTGCCACGCCCCGCCCACCAGCCAATCAGCGACCTCCATTATCAGAGCGCGAAGCTGGACTTCCTACTCCCCCCCAGAAGTCACTGTCTTTCTTTGCTCGAAGAACTCCTTCTGATTATCCTTTGAGTAATACCTCGATGCCAGCCCTGTACTCCCGTAAGCCACCAAAAGAGGGTTATAATCAACTTCCTGGAACTTACTATGAAGAGAAGAGAGAGGAGATGAAGGAGGCAAAAAGTCAGTGCGAACGTACAGCCGGGCAAAGCCACAAGACAATCAGAGCGCGCGAGAGCGGGAGGCCAGAGTATAAAGGCAGCCACGCGCGGACTCCAGGGGTCACTCACCCCTCAGAGCTCACCGGGTCCACACACTACAACCTACTTGCTCTCCCTCTCGCCCGGGCACGAAGGAACACCAGGAACCCATTTTTCCAGCTACCTTGCCCTCACCTAAACACAGTTCCAGACACATACACACCTGATCCAGCATACCAGAATACATTTGTTTAAGGACCAATATTGGGCCCGCATATTATAAGTAGAGAAAGAGAGATGGGTGGACTAACCTGGTGGTTTGCTATATAAATTGATGTGTCCTTCTAGGTCAAGACTAAAGGAAAAATAATTTAGACTTACCTGAATATATAAAGATGATGATGTGTTTATTAATTAGTTATTTTTGTTAGCACCGGCACCAGCCGAAGAGTTATTATATAGGATCTGATAGGAGAGATTTAAGAATAAAAGGGTAGGGGAAAGAATACTTGTGTTGATAAATGAGGCAAACAAAGTTAAAGAGGGAAACAGTTGTTTAGTTGCCAAATATATTAAAGATTAAAAGAGTAAAAGTAAAGAGGGGAGGGAAAGAATACTTTTGTTAATAAATGAGGCAACCAGTAAGTATAAGAGGGAAACAGTTTTTCAGTTGCCTAATGGATTAGCTATAGCTAGGGATGGACACTAGTCCCTATGAATCATTTATTAACTTGTGTAAAATGGAAACTCTGAAGAAGGACACTAGTCCAATGTGAGTTGCGTTATTATTAAGTCTAAAAGAGTTATCCCGTGTATGCGTCTGAGGCACGGTTCATCTTTTGTTATTACGATAATTGATTAAGGTGAAGGGTAACCTAGCGTGTTGGTAACAGGGTTACTAGAGGGTACATTCAGAAGATGTAATTGAGATAAAGATTGTAAACCTAATTGTGAAGTAACTGGGTGGCGGAACCCAATAGGGTTATTGAGGTAAAGATTGTAAATCTATATTGTGAAGTAACTGGGTGACGGAACCCAATAAGGTTATTGAGGTAAAGATTGTAAATCTATATTGTGAAGTAACTGGGTGACGGAACCCAATAGTGTCATTAAGATAAATAATGTAAATCTATATTGTGAAGTAACGGGGTGACGGAACCCAATAGTATTATTGAGATAAAGATTGTAAACCTAATTGTGAAGTAACTGGGTGGCGGAACCCAATAGTGTGATTGAATTAAAGATTGTAAACCTAGATTGTGAAGTAACTGGGTAGCGGAACCCATATTATACGTGAGAGAGACCTTGTAATCTCATTCGGAAATTTGTATGATGTTATGTCATTGTGGAGGTACTTGTGTAGTAACGACGGTTGTGTCAGAGGAATAAATAGATTCTATGTATTGAGGAGATAGATTATATATGTTATAGCCTTGGGATTGGGAAAAGGCTCAGTAAACGTGGGAAAACCTAAAGAGTAGAGGAACAAATATAACTTTTGTTTTAGTTAGGCAAAGAGCATATGGTTCATTTGGCCCTGGTCTAAATAAACGACACAGCAGGGTTTTGACTTAATTATTTAGGATTAATAACTAATAACGGGTCGTAGGATTGAAGCCGACTTGAGTCAATACCTGAATAGCGGGGATTCAGTTAGGGAGTAACGGGACCTCTAGGGGTCCAAAGTACAACCTAGCATGAATCGACGTAATATTCAATCTGTGTCTTGAACTCATCTCGGCCCGAGCCAAGAACCTATTATTTGGGTAGCTAGGAAGTCTGTTAAATAAAATATACGAACTTCTAAATGACTGTCGAATTATCCCCCGTAGTAGTAGCATAAAATATTTAGAATTAAATACTACAGTGTTAACTAGGATTACTGTGAGGGTCTAGGCCAAGGTATGCTGAGATTCTCCTAAGTGTAACGTAGTCATAGAAGAGGTTTTCTCTCTTCCCTTCCTTGTTTGTTTTAGCCATCCCGTTTGTTGGGAAACAATACAAGTAACACACTCTCTTGTGGGAAAACTATATATATACTTCCTTGAATTCAGTCTCCTGAGTTCCTCCTGAAAGAAATATATATACAAGATTTTCCGTTACAAATATATACACTTACACTAAATCGAGAATACTTATTACAGACCTGAATTTATTAATGTATTATCATTTGGGTTCATATCAAAATAGTTAAGTCTCGTCGCAGAGTTAAATGCTTTTCAGTCACTTGCCATAGACTGTTTATTATCTTTGGTGAAGTCCATTCTCACCCTTGTACCTTATGTAACCTTTTGAGTATTATTATTACTATTCTCATTATTATTGTATTAAACTTTATGTATTAACTTGTGATATCTGTTGAACTTAATATCGTCCTTCTTATTAATTGTTGAGAGGTTTATCTCTATTGTCACTTTGCCATTCATTTCTTTAACTTAAACCAATTGAGTTACTCTGCTTAACACCTTAAGGACATATTCGTGTATGTTGAGAAAAATTGTCTCTGAGTAATTCCATTAATTATTCTTTCTTTATTAATTATTATTGTCCTACAGAAACCTCCGTTTTGGTATTGTGTACTCTAGAGTTAAGAATAAAACTTTTGTAATCTTCCTGTGTGTTTATGTTTATTGCCCATTATATGTCTTCGTGGCGTAGTGCATAAGTGCACTGATTTTCGGTGTGAGCGTCCTGGGTTCGAATCCCGGACTGCCACATGGATTTGTTGATTTCATTAATTGAGTTTAAAAGTAAAGTTGGTTGGTGTAAAGAACAAAAGAAATAGCTTCAGTCCTTACCCAGTGGAGAGGTACCTTAGTTGTTGATAACTGCACATTCCCAGGCCGGGAATAGCAATCAGAGTATCTCACTTTTTTTTAAATCGTGGCATAACACTGGTGGCAGCAGTGTCTCGACTTGGGGGGATGCCTTGTGTTTCTCATTTACCACATCATAATAGCAACACACAGACACAATGGCAGGGAAATCACTTGAGATTATGCCCTTCAAACCAGAAGATCACGATATCAATACCTATCTCGAAGTAGTCAAGCCTGTGCTTGACATAGTTTTCAAAGAGAATGAAACTCCTATGATCCACATGGTAGTTATGAAGTTGGGGTGACATATGTCTTTCATTTCAGGTTATGTACGCGATAACCCCAATTTGACCTGGACTCATTTTGAAAAGTATACTAAGACCACAATCAATCCTTCCCTCAGTACCTTCATAGCTAGTCAACAATTTCAGGAGGTAAATTTCAGTGTAAATTTATACGTTACTATAAGTCAACTCAATCAACAGCGTGCCCCACGGAAACCGTGGCAGCAAGAAAAGGACACGTCTTTAGTGCCCTTTTTCGGATCCTACCCTCAAAAGTGTGGGATCATTTTGCAATCAAGGAACCTAGTGGATATTATGAAGATTTGCCTGTAATCCACCATCTATTGGCCATACAGCAGAACCAGGGGAAGGAGATAATAGCAGTCGTCAGCAGAGTCACCACCAAGCCCCTTCCATGCTTCCTCCGTCTGCACCTGCTTATAGACCCAACGGGAAACTTGAAGAATGGGCCAGAATAAGACCAGCAGACTGAAAGCCATATACATTCTGGGGGCAACTCCCTTGGATTAAGCCATGGCGAGTGGCCACTATCATTGAAGATAAATCTGCAGGGATCGACGAAGCGAAAGAAGCAGACCTAACTGAGGAAATACCACTTCAAGAGGAGCAGCAAATCCCCCATGAAAACCCGGGTTTTTAAACCGCCCCCGCCCACCTTATGTCAAGCTAGCGGGGGCTCTTGATGGGACAAACCCTAACTCAGGAGAGCACCTATTTACACCCATCTGACAATCCAAGGAGTAAAATACAGATTTTTGATAGACACCGGTGCCTCAAAATCGTGTCTGTTTTCATCTTATCATCATAAACACCTTGCCACATTTGGCCCACTCCAATCACCCTCATTTACACAATTGATAATAACATTCATAACAAAGGTTAGACAGCCCCCCTCTACGTAGCCACGAAAACACAGGACCATGGCCAGTATCAGCCCTTCATGAATTTTTGCATCAAGCGTGATTAAATATGATGGCTAACTAAGGTTTGCTCTCCTGACTCTACTACATACTAACATTGATTGCGTCCACAGAGTCCTCACTTTCGACCCAAAACCAGCCAAAATTGCCCCTCCAACTCAAGCCATCACCCACCATCAAGTCTCTCAGGCAGTGATAACAAAAAACATCACGAACAGTGGGTACCAATTCTACCCACTTTACCAGGAAACTTATTCTTGTCCCCAAACCTCCAGAGTCCCTTTGATAGGTATTTGCATGACCGCTCCAGCTTTGATACCAGCAGATAAGAGTTATGTACACATAGCTAATATTTTCGACAAGCCCATCATACTGCCTAGAGGGTTAACTATCGGCGAACTTGAATCACATGATGAACAAGAACAAGTTCCTGAACAAGAAGCTACCCCACCATCACCAACATTTTCAGAAATCCTGCCCATTTGACACCTCAACAACAAGACGATCTACAACAGCTGATGGCTACCTACCAAGACAATTTTGCCACCTCGTCTAGTGATGTTGGAAGCACATAAGTCCTGTACCATGCCATCCACACTGTAGGACCTCCAATCCGTCAACCTATTCGGAGGAAAAATCCAGTGCAACGTCAAGAAGAAGATTCCCAAGTAAAAGAAATGTTGGACAGAGGAATTGTTCGTCCATCCACCAGCCCTTGGTCTTCCCCAGTGGTCTTAGTAAAAAAAAAAAGGATGGCACCACTTGGTTTTGCATTGACTACTGGCAATTGAACGATGTCACTATCAAAGATACCACCCCACTTCTTCGAATAGATGATTCCTTAGATTCTCTTATTGGAGCAAAATGGTTTTAAACCCTAGACCTTCAATCCGGATATTGGCAAGTCCCCGTCGCACCAGAATATCAAGAGAAACCAGCTTTTTCCACCAGTCAGGGTAGACTATAGGTGTTCACCGTACTCCCCTTAGGCCTTTGCAACGGACCGGCCACTTTTTCCATATTAATGGAATCCGTTCTGCAGGGCCGCCCTCACATGGAAAACGTGCCCTGCCTATTTAGATGACATCATTGTCTTGGGGAAAAATTGGGCTGAACATCAACGGCTAGCTCAAGTCTTTCAAAGAATCCGGGATACAAACCTCAAACTCAAACCAGCTAAGTGTACCATGGCCCAGAAAAAAGTTCAATTCTTAGGTCATATTGTTTCAGAAGAAGGAATCTCCCACGACCCAGCAAAACTACAAGCCATCAACGACATCACCCCTCCTAATAATGTGAAAGGCGCCCGCGCTTTCATCGGTTTGGCATCCTACTATCGGCGATTTGTCAAGAATTTTGCAATGATTGCCAAGCCGTTGGATGACCTAATCAGGAAAGAGGAACCTTTTAGTTGGACAACGGAAAGCCTTCCATACCCACAACGACCTTCTTGTTTCAGCCCCTGTCGTCTCGTTTCCTGACTACGCCCAACCCTTCGGACTTTATATGGACGTCTCATTGTCCGGAATAGGAGCCGTGTTAGCACAAACCCAAGACAGTAGGGAACACATCATTGCCTGTGCAAGTCGTACTCTTAGTCCCTCAGAAATCAACTACCCTGTTACAAAGAGATAATGCCTAGTGATGATTTGGGCATTACAACATTTCAAAGCTTACCTAGCCGGAGGGAAGTTTACCATCATCACAGATCATCAAGCCTTGCAATGGCTCCGAAAATCAGATACAAAAATTGCCCTAACTGTCAAATGGCGAGAATCCCCCGAGGAGTTTTATTTTGGGATATCTTATCGCCCAGGAAAATTCCATACGAATACCGACGCCCGCTCCAGACTTCCGATGCAACCATCTATACACACCGAACAACTATGAGCCATTCAACAACAAATTCAAGACGACGACCCCCAACATGTGTTCTGCAAGACTTCCCAGCTAAAACAAAACCACCCTGGTTATCCAAGAGAATGTTCGATGAGCTATCGAGGAGAGGAGATACCCTGTACACCTCAGAAGGTAAGATAGTTCTTAACTTGTGATATATGTTGAGCTTAATATCGTCCTTCTTATTAATTGTTGAGAGGTTTACCTCTATGGTCACTTTGCCATTTATTTCTATAACTTAAACCAATTGAGTTGCTCAACACCTTAAGGACATATTCGTGTATGTTGAGACAAATTGTCTCTGTGTATTTTGTTACGCTGGCCAGCTTGCCAGAATGCACTCGTAACTCGCTAGCGCTCGCCAGGGTAGTGAAATGGGCTACAATAATCATAGAACGATGTTCTTTCTTTCATAGAGTTCATGGTGTCACAGACAGATCAGTGGTGGTCTTTATTCTTGTCTGTGACACTTGGAAGTATTTTATATCATTGATAGAATATAAGATGCATTGTGTGAAGTTAAGGAGAAAGAGTGAGGTAGGCAGCGAGGTGGTAGTATGTGCGTGTGTATGTACGTGTGCCTCCCTCGCTCGGAGGAGTTTTCCACGCCCGTGATTGGCCGGCGGGCCTGACGCGGCATATGACGCCTGCTCCTCATGACGTAGTCGTCTGTGATTGGGTGCCGCTGCCTTTGTTAGTGCTGGGGGGGCTCCTGCCCGCGTTTCTCCTGCAGAGCTTGGCACGGCGTGCTTGGTCCTACATGTCCTTTGCAATCTGTCCCCCCATATAACTTCCTATACTACTTTCTCTCTCTCTGAACTTCTTCCTTTTCATACTTCTCTCTTTTTTCAATTACTTATCCCTTCTGGTTCTGCATACGACTTCCATAGTCGGCCAGTCGTATTACCAGCACCAGCTCTCCATATATGTTTGCACTAGTTTTAGGGATTATTAGAGTCATAGTCATATGGTAGGCTAGTGTTGGGGTGCTTCTAATTAGTGAGCTGTTCTTTCCCATTATTTAATGCTAGACAGTGGAAGGTACCTTTGGTCGTTGTCTGAGTTATGTATGTGACAAGTCAGAGCCTGTACAACATCGACGAAGCTAGCTAGCCTGTAACCCTTGTGCATATTTTCCTTTGCGAATGTAGCAGTATACAGGTAAAGGGCTTTTGCCTAGTCTTACCTGTATGATTGCTACCTCATTTTGTTGACCTTTGTGGAGCGCCAGGGCAAGACCAGATACTAGAGATCTGGACTTACCAAGAGAGCCTCCAAGTCACTTAACGTAGCATAAGGGAAATCTGTTCAAGGGGAGACAGTAGGCTACGAGCATGCTTGCGCTCTGCCTAGTTTCCTGATACCTTTTATGCCACTGCTAGACTTTATTAGTGAGAAAGACAGCATTGTGTATATTAACTTTCATTGTGTATGCTTTAGGAATTATTCACGCCTTATTTTAGCCTAGGTTGATGAACAGTGCGCAACCCAGTTTGTCTGTTACATTGGCTAAGGAAGTACTGATTCTGAGTGGTTATTATTAGTGCTGTCACAGAGTTGTTGCACTCCCTTGTTATATATATGTATCCTACTTATTGATGTTTTTAAGATACACGCTTTGGTGTCCTGCCCCTGCATTATTTCTGTTCTATATTAACGAGCATCTTAGAGCATCACACCTTTTCAGAAGATTCCATATCTGATTGCTGTAGGACTAGACTTCCAGTGTTTTCATAGAGCATTGAAGAGTTTAGTGTTGAGTACAGACTCACACTAAAGTTAACGTAGCATATATTCCTTTATTAAATCTTATATAGTTTATTCAAGCATTGTTATTACTTAAGAGCATTTTCGTAACGTAAGTACTCCTGTTGTGAGTTGGATTTACCGTCACCGGAAAGCCTTTGTAGAAGTGCATTAAAACCTAGTTAATTGATACCCCGTTATCCAGTAGATTAACTCTGAAGGGTTTTAAGTGTTTTTGTTCACCGGCGTAATAGTTCGAGGGTTTTGGAATTAGCGTACCGTTGTTGCAGATATAGCCTATCATCTAGTCCATTATTAAGTGCCCTTGTTTATTTCGTAGTGCCGGTCGTAACAAATGGCGACCTTGCCAGGATATAGTGAACTGAATATTGCATTTTTTTTTTTGAAGAAATCTTATTGCCATTTGGGGTTGAATTTATTTCTCATATTGTTGGCAGCAGACATTGTTTTGAGGATATATAGAACTTGTTGGAGTTATTGGTGACCTAGTATTGCACTCAAGAACATCTTCGAATATTTTTTGGTGAATAAAGCTACGCAAGAGTTTGGCTACTTTTGCTTTTGACTGAGAATTTTTTGTTGTTGACTCCATCATGTCACTGGACGGGTCTGAGCATAGTGAGGGCACAGTGCGAGAGGCAGGTGAGGAGGTGGAGAAGGTGGAGTTGTTAAACGGCATTCGGGTGGTGAACAACGAGGAGGATGGTCAGAGATTTTTTGGAGGAGCCTGTGTCAGCGGATCGTGTGTCGGGGCTAGACCGGTACGGACTGCAGTGTGCAGCCACGGTCTTAGGGTTTCCAGGTACTAGCGGTTTGTCGAGAGGTGAGCTGGTTACCTGTGTGCTCGGTGGGGTGCGTGGGGCTTCGGGTGGAGCGGGAGCTGGGGCACCTTCGGCCCAGCCCCTATTCCACTCGACTCCTACAATGGCACCCCCTCGGGCTCCGGAGCCGAGTACGTTCCCGCAGGCCGATGCCCGCTGGCGGTTGGGTATGCCTCTAGGTGATTCACAGGGTGGGTCCCCAATAGTAGCACCCCCTCCTCAGGATTTGTCTGCCGAGATGTTGTTTCAGCTTGAGCTTGCCAAACTTAAGCAGCAGGAGCGCCAGGCTGAGCTTGAGTTCGAGCAGCGGAAGCATGAGGCTGAGCTCAGGCAGCAGCAGCAGCAATGAGAGGCTGAGCTGAGGGAGCGAGAGTCTGAGCGCAAGTTTGAGTCTGAGAGGTATTGTGCCGATGTTGACCTAGAGAAAACTTGTGTAGAGGTGACGAGGAACCGGGTCGTCCAGGGGGGTCGAGACCATGACCAGTCCCTCTCGCATCTACTTAAGTTGGTTCCAGTGTTTGATGAGTTAGGAGTTACAAAATTTGTTCTCCGGTTCGAGAAAAAGTGCCAGGAGCACCAATGGCCCGAGGAGAAATGGGCAGCCCTTGTTTCTTCATGATTTTGACGGGGAAAGCACTCAAGGCATACGATGCTTTGCCCCTAGATTCCTGTGTGAATTACGAGTTGTTGAAAGAGGCTGTCCTGAGGGCGTATGAGCTACAGCCAGAGACCTATAGGCTGAAGTTTAGGGCGGATCCAAAAAGAAAGGAGAGTACTTTCCAGGAACACGCTAGAGAGCTGTCAGATGCATTTGAAAATTGGTTAAGGTCGGAGAAGGCAACTAATTTTGATTCAGTAAAACAACTAGTGTTGCTGGAACAATTTTTTAAATGTACTGGCAGTGACTTGACTCTTAACCTTAAAGAAAAGCGACCAAAAACTCTACAAGAGGCGGCTGAGTTGGCTGACCTCAGGTTGTCATTGATTCGTGGGTGCGGGTGTACACAGAGAGCTGAGGCAGGTAACAAGGGGTGTACCACTCCACCCTCCCCCCACCCCCCCCGAATTAATGACACAAACAATTATCCATTCAAGAGTACTGTTGCCAATTATGATCCCAAGTCGAAACCCTTCCCGTTAAAGAAAGGCCAGGGCCCTTACATCTCAGGGGAAGTCCAAGAGTGAGGTGGAATGTTTCAAGTGTCATAAGAAGGGGCATATTGCGCGCTCATGTCCGAGCACACCGCCTACAGCAGTGGTGTCACTAGTGAGCAACATTGGCGTGTCTTTGAGGTCTTCCGCGTTTGCCCGGGGTAAACAGTCGGTTGCGAAGTCATCGCCGGTGCAGAAGCAGCAGGAGGGCTCGTCACCCATCCGTGATGTTTTTTGTGGTCATAGGGGGCACGGCACTGTGAGGTGGGCTGGTGTGAGGCATAGGCTTGAGTTGTTGCGTGATACGGGCGCTTCCCAGACACTTGTTAATAATTTCACTGGCAAGCCAATTAACGCGGCTCGGGTTGTGGTGGTTCAAGGCATCAATGCTACGCGGTCTTACCCGCTGGTTAGAATGGAGCTTGAGGTAGATGGTGTGACACGGGAGTTGGATGTGGGTGTGGTGGAGAAATTGCCAGTTGAGGGGGTCGACCTCCTTCTTGGCAACGACTTTGCGGTGCCCACTTCCGAGGTTCCACCCTTAGTCATTGCCAAGAGGGCGGCCGACACGAGTAGGGAGGGGCAAATGTGGCTTGATTAATTAATTAATTATTCTTTCTTTATTAATTATTATTGTCCTACAGAGACCCCCATTTTGATATTGTGTACCCTAGAGTTAAGAATAATTTTTTTTTAATCTACCTGTGTGTTTATATTTATAGCCTATTATATGTGTGGTGATTTGGAGCAATAGGGTCATTCCATACCCTGTGGAGATGTACCTTAGTTGTTGATAACTGCACATGCCCAGGCCGGGAATTGCAATCAGCATATCTCACGTTTCTTGGAATCGTGGCCTAACAATACTGTATATATATATATATATATATATACTAAAAGGAATGCGTAGATATTAACGGCAAGGTTACATAGGTTTGTGAAAGAAAGCACTCTGGAATATTTACAGTAAGACAGTAGTGAGTCCTTAAGCATAACAGGTCTTCGGTCTAGTTCTCGCCAAAGCGAGTTTAATTAACAAGAGGATAAACAGAACCCAAGAAAATTATGTGTAGTATTTGAGGTGAGGGCTGGTTCTATCCAGAGTGAGGTTTGGCATCCTCTACCCAACCTTAGCCGTTTTTCTCTGTCTCTTTTACTGTCCTACTTTTCCTTCTGTAGGCAGAGGGCTAAAAATCCTCCTTCCTTTGAAAAATTAACCTACTAGACAAGACAAAGTATGGGGCGAGGGAATGCCAAAGTTGTCCCGGACCCAAACAAAATTTCAGGCTCTTCTCTCTAGTCGGCCATCCCCAGCTATGGGGTATGTGCCTGAGTAGATACATACATACATACATATGGATATCAGTCAGGCGGAATATAATTAATACATCATTAACCCACTGGACCCCAGCGGCGCACGTGATGCGTCGGCAATGTATGTAACGCTAAACCCCAGCGCCGCATAGGGTGCGTTGCGGTTAATTACTCCGGTCCTATGGCACCTAAAGGGCTCAGATTTGTATCAAAACTACGTAAGTATCCCACGCAACAATGCCGATGGTTTGAAACCCCTTAAGTCCAGCCGCGTGCGCATGAGCGTGCAAAAACGTGTTTTTGCATGTTTTTATCTACCCATTTCCCCATGTTAACCCTTATTTAGCGGCGAGCAACATAAGTCGAGTTAAATAAAGCTGGACTATGTGGCGGCGCTCGACATAACTCGAGTGGCAATTTCAGCACGTAATGTGGCTGAGAGAGAGAGACAAGTGGTGGCAGGAGACTAGCGAGCGTATGACTGCTCCAGACCACCGCGGCGAACCTACTGACACAAATCTCAGCTCCCTCCTCCCTCTCTCACTCGCTACATACTCAATTATGTACTGAAAGTACCGAATTACCTGCTTTTTGCACTCGCGTTGCACGGTTATTGCAAGAAAACTATCCATCATACAAGGATCGTTATGGTGTCATTCGAAAGCTCTGTTTATGCCCTTTCAGGGATAGGTACTTGTTTTACGTTCTGGGTCTTATTTAGGCATGAAAATGATCACGTAAACAGCCCTATTTTGGCTAAAAACACCCCGCTGTGCGGTACACATAAATAAACCGCATAGGCCGCTCGTAAGGTGTTAATTCTAACTTTCGGGCGCCCCGTAGGGCCCATTAATGACATAGGGGATCCTTTTTTTGAGGATGTTTTCCTTCATTTCTAACCCATTCCAGGTGTTTTATGGAAATAAAATGTGTTTGACAACCTGCTGGTTCTGGAGTGTACATTTATATTATATTGCCTGGGGCTCAGTGGGTTAAAGATGCGGGGAGCGGGTGTTGAATGGCCAAATAAAGGAAAAGATCAAAAGATAAATTATAGGTTATTCACTGAGATGTTTAATATCTTTGAATATCAGTGAGTCTCTAATATATTATTTTTTTTTAAAGACAAAGTTAATCCTTTTAGCAACCATATATGTTTCCTAACCTTCATAAAATAGTCTAAATGTAACAGGAATAAAATGGAAAATACGTCGCCGGTACAGAAGGGGTTAAACTGTTAAGTTATCTCTGACAATCATAGACAGCTTAACTCAATGTTGAGGTGGTTTCTTACGTATATCAAGGATGTTGGGATCTCGTCTTATCTCTTCTCTCTCTGTCGATGTACTGGACATGGCTGTATACCTCTTCCTCTTCTTATTTTTCGTATATTTCTTCTTCTGCTTCTTGGGGTTAACAGTAGGGAAAGGGGTGCTGATCTGTCCTGAAGACCAGCACGGGATGCCGAATTCTGTATTACAGCAGAATTTGCTATACTGTTTATGTGCCTTGCAAGGGATGCTGAATGAGGGTGCGACCAGACAGGTTTTGCTGTTGTCGGTCACTTGTTTTACTCTCAAGGGATGCTGAGAGTTGTTAACTATAAAGGTGATGCCGAGTATAGGAGAGGGGGTGAGTCCGCCGAAGAGTTGCTCCTCTCGCTCCTTGTTAATTTTCTTGCTGGTGCAGCTCTTAGTGGTATTAGGTGTAGAAAGGGCCTTGGTAGTGAGATTGGGGCGGCTGTTGTGCCTTTGTGGTGTTAGCCGGCCTTGGTTCTCCTTTCTCGACTCCATCCCTTGATCAGGCGAGGTGGAAGGTGAGTTGCCAGCTGGGTGATGTATTTCTTCGGTGGGCAGTGCTCTGACGTCATGAATCCTGTGATTGGCTGTGATGGTACGTGAGACAGAAAACTGAGTGTCCGCGGTAAGGGAACCAATTTAATTGGGGCCACTGTAATTTTCTTCTTCTATCTAGATCAAGTCTACTCTGCTTATTGAAATTGTGGCTCTCGACGTCAGTGTTGGCGTGATGTTATTGGGGGCTTCTCTGTTCTCATCCGTTTTACTTTTTTTGGCACAACAACAATACTCAAAACTCTAAATATCAATTAACACAATAAGTAACCTTCTCTTAACCATTTAGTGTTCTGAAACAAAGGTAATATTCTCTCAACGTTTTCTCTTGCAAGATAACTGTGTGCTTATGTTCAGTTTTATGGGAGACGTTTATATAGTGGCACAATTAGTACTGGTATCTGCTTACGCTAAATCGGAATTATTTCCCTTCAAAGCATTGTTTTTTGTTTGCATATCACAAATATACAACAAGGTAGGAAGATCTAATGTCATTCATGTGTGCAAGTTTATTATTATATACAATGTGTACAGAGATAATACTATAATTAACCCTTAATTAGCGGTGAGCAACATAAGTCGAGTTAAATAAAGCTGGACTATGTGGCGGCGCTCGACATAGGTCGTGTGGCAATTTCAGCACGTAATGTTGCTGAGAGAGAGAGACAATTGGTGGCAGGAGAGTAGAGAGCGTATGACTGCTCCAGACCACCGCGGCGAACCTACTGACACGAATCCCACCTCCTCCCTCCCTCTCTCACTCACTATATACGGAATTGTATGGGGAAAGTGCCTAATTACATGCTTTTTGCACTCGCGTTGCACGGTTATTGCAAGAAAACTAGCCATCATAAAAGGATCGTTATGGTGTCATTCGAAAGCTCTGTTTATGCCCTTTCAGGGATAGATACTTGTTTTACGTTCTGGGCTTATTTAGGCATGAAAATGATCACGTAAACAGCCCTATTTTGGCTAAAAACACCCCGCTGGGCGGTACATATAAATAAACCGCATAGGCCGCTCGTAAGGTGTTAAGAGTCTCTGACCTACAAGTATAGGCCCGCACAGTGGTCTCAGTATGTAAAGTTTGAGATTACGATTTGAGATAACCGCACAGGTTCAAGTAGTCTAGTTGCACCGAGCCTAACACTGTGAGACAGCCAAGTGCCACTACTCGGGGAAGCTTGAGTGCGTTGTGCCAGTTGCAAAACTCTATAGTTTAACCCTTAATTAGCGGCTCACCACATAAGTCGAGTTAAATAAAGCTGGACTATGTGGCGGCGCTCGACATAGGTCGAGTGGCAATTTCAGCACGTAATGTTGCTGAGAGAGAGAGACAAGTGGTGGCAGGAGACTAGCGAGCGTATGACTGCTCCAGACCACCGCGGAGAACCTACTGACACGAATCTCAGCTCCCTCCTCCCTCTCTCACTCGCTACATACTGAATTATATGGGGAAAGTACCGAATTACATGCTTTTTGCACTCGCGTTGCACGGTTATTGCAAGAAAACTAGCCATCATAAAAGGATCGTTATGGTGTCATTCGAAAGCTCTGTTTATGCCCTTTCAGGGATAGGTACTTGTTTTACGTTCTGGGTCTTATTTAGGCATGAAAATGATCACGTAAACAGCCCTATTTTGGCTAAAAACACCCCGCTGGGCGGTACATATAAATAAACCGCATAGGCCGCTCGTAAGGTGTTAATATGTGGAATGATCGAATCAGAAGGCCATAGGAAGCATATTTTTGGAAAGAAAGTTGGAACAAAATAAAATGTCCTCGCAACATATACGAACAGACTACAATTCCTTAACCCAAGAAGCACTATAGGTTTTCTGGAATGTTCTTCTAGGCAAAGGCGATAAGCCTTCAAGAAGCGAAATTTTGAAATACATAAACAAATTGTACCAACTAGCTTAGGCAGCTACAAATCAACCAAGAATATGCCAACATGGTAACTATCGATACCACACATCATAATACACTTACAATTCTCACAGGTTTATTGGGGAGGGAATTGATGCAAAAATACCTCCACTCTCCCTGCACTCTCTCATTCCCGACTTGTGTTTACCTATAATTGTACATGTAAGTGCTTTATATATTTCCGACAGCTAAATTTGGATCCTTCTTATTGACATATGCCTTTTGGTGAAATAATATTGCTTTATAAGGGATATGTATGGGATATTACATAATTTCTCCTCTCCTTCCTTCTCCTCCCTCGTGTGGCATCAGACCAAAACATGGCTGCGCGGGTGCCTATTTTCACCAATCGTGCAACTCTCGACCATGCCCACAACATATCCACAATATTTTTGTGTAAATAACCTTCGCAATGGGATGTGTTGGTGTGATACCAACATTTGTGAAGGTGACCTTTTCCGCCATTAACCCGGCAGCTGCAGGAAGTCTCTTAACCCGTGGAGCCCCGGCTAGTTTTGTAATGTTTGCGCACCAGAACCCGGCCGGTTTTCAAAAAATGGTTTTATTCCAGAAACAATAGCGAATGGGTTAGGAATGAAGGAAAAACCACGAAAAACCGCTCAAAAAGCTTAAAAAATGGTCCTACAGAGCCCCCGAAAACGGATTTTATAAGAGTAAAAAATTGAAGGCAATTATCCCAAAAAACCAGGTTATTGCGTGCTCGCGCGCACGCACGTGGACTTTGAGAGTTTTCAACCATCGGCACGGGTGCGTGGGATACGTACACAGTTCCCATACAAATCTGAGCCCTCTTGATTGGCTACACCTGAGGTCACGGTCGGCGCAATTGGGGCGACGCGCCAGGCGCGTCTCTGGGGCTGTGCGTTACATACATCGCCGACGCGTCAGGCGCGTCGCTGGGGCTGTACGGGTTAAGAGGTCCTACTGGGCGGTTGCGGGAAGACTCTTAAGATCCTAGGCCTAAAAAATAAACATTTAAAAGACCCCAGTGGCACTAAAAAAAAAATCAATTTGTGTTTAGGTGAGATAATTTCCCCCCATTACTTTCTACCACTCCTACACATGTGTCCCAACCGCCCCTCTCCCATCCTCCCCCCCTCCCCTTTATCCCCCCTCCTCAATTATCAGGTATTTTCTCTATTATTCTCGATATTTATTGAGTATTTTCGTGGCAGGATGGGTGCGAGAGAGGGAAGAGGGTGGAGGAGTGTAATTGCGACCCTCCAAGCCAGTCTGAAAGCTCCCCTGATCTCTCACTGTCACGCAAGACACGGGAGGGTGAGGGTGTTAGTCTCTCACTGCTCAAGGCCAGACTACGACCGCGGGGCTAATATATACAATTTTCACCAGCCAATTGCTGTTACCAATTACGTTATTGCTTTCCCATGTTCATATGTTCATATTAAAAGTAAAATAGGCACATATGGATAAGTATTAATTATATATATGGTAAATTAACGATTTTAGTGAGGAATGAATCAGAATACCTTCACACTGCGGGCACATTCAAATACCATAGCTGTTAAGAGGTTAATTCACACCAGTTGTGGCTAAATCCTAGGCCATTTGTGTGTTAAACAGAAAGTCACAACATGCTTGAATGCTGGCTTTTAGAGTCATAGGCAAGATCAATTATTATGTATGAAGTAAAGTCAAATTATATTATTACCCAGAAGCTTATAATTCAAACAACTGAAAATAAGACCCATAGTACATGGCTGAACCCATTACATAAAGTAATGTTTTACCAGAATGGACTTTATCACTTTTTGGACATAACGACAAAGCATAGAAAAATATATGTGGAATAATGTTAACACTTACACTGCGGGCATAGTTCCGCCTCGAAAAGGGGCTTCAGTCCTGACGATATTCTTGACTTACAGTGTGCTTCCTAAATAATCCAGAAGGGTTGATAGCCTAATCCCGGGAGGGCCATATGCTTTCATTAGTTTATTCAAGTACATTGGGGTTTGTAATTGATATTAATGTTAAATAACGGGGTGTTACTTATTTCTAAAGGTTCAGGAACTAGTATACCGAGGCCGGTCCTTAAAGATCTTGGCCCCATTCATGTTCTTTCCTCTCACTAAAACATTATGCTTTCCATAATGCAGTTGGATCTGAGTATTAATATATTATCTGAATATTAGAATATTGGATCTGAATATTAATCGTGATCGTAAACTCAACCTTTAACCCGCTGAGACCCAGCGTCGCACATGTTGCGTCTGCAATGTTCGATCACCAGAACCCAGCGACGCAATGGTTGCGTCCAGGTTAATTACTTCAGTCCTATGGCACCTAGAGGGCTCAGATTTGTATGGGAACTGTGTAAGTATCCCACGCAACCATGCCGATGGTTGAAAACTCTCAAAGTCCAACCGCGTGCGCGTGAGCACACAAAAAACTTTTTTTGGGGGAAATTGCCTTCAATTTTTTACCCTTGTAAAATCCGTTTTCGGGGGCTCTGTAGGACCATTTTTTGAGCTTTTTGATCGGTTTTTCGTGGTTTTTCCTTCATTCCTAACCCATTCGCTATTGTTTCTGGACAAACAAAAATTCAACCCTCTGGGCCCTGGTGGGACATTTTTTACAAACTAGCTGGGGCTCAGCGGGTTAACTGTGTTGGTGGTATAATGGTTTAGGTGCTTATGTTCTGGGTGTCGTGTCCCGAGTTCGAATCCCGGGAGGGCCATATGCTTTCATTAGTTTATTCAAGTACATTGGGGTTTGTAATTGATATTAATGTTAAAGAACGGGTGTTAATTATAACTAACTAACTACGCAATATATAAGTGCCCGTGTTTGCAGACCCAAAGCTTATGCGCTACTAATGAAAATAATATACTATGGTTCTGTACTTGCTTTCTCCATTTGCATTGGATTTTGATGTTCTTAACACTCAACGAGCGGCCTAGGCGGTAATTTCTATGTACCGCCCAGCATTTTTTTTATTACCATAAATGGGGTTGTTTCCGTGCTCTTTTTCATGCATAAACAAGACCCAGAACATAATACAAGTATGTATCCCTAAAAGGGCGTAAATTGAGCTTTCCAATGACACCCGAACCATCCTTCTACGATCACTGGTTGTCTTGCAACGATCGTGCAACTGAAGGGCAAAATCGCTAAAATACGGTAATTTTCTTACATTATTACGTGTGAAACGAGTGAGAGAGGGTGGAGTACATCTCAGTAGCTCCACGGCCACCGTGGCGAGCAGTCATGAGGTAACCTACGCTCCTCCCACCGCTCCGCTCTCTCTCAGAGCACATTACGTGGTCAAAATTGCACTCGACAATAGCCGTGACCCGCCACATAGGCCACATTTATTTCACTCGACAATAGCCGGGCGCCGACAGTTAAGGGTTAATAAACTTTTAGGCGAGTGTCTATAATTTAAGATGCAAAAAGAGAAACTAGACAGATCGAAGTGCTTACACCTGCTACATATACTGTATATATATATATTTTTTTTTTTTATTTTTTTTTTTATTTTTTTTTTCTATATTCCAACTTACTTCCTCTCGGGCATAGGCTGAGAGCCTTAACATTCACCGCTTTACAATGAACAGTGAAGCCTGTGAGGTCTTGTTCCAGTCTAGGGAATGAGACATGTGAAGCACGTAGAGTACAACGAGCACCTGCCATCTTGCCTTCACATGAGGCACGGTGCTCACTCATGGCCCGAAATGACCCCATCTCTGAAGCCACCTCGTTCCCGTGCTTCACTGTCTCACCCCCTACACTCGGACTCTCACACTTACACACACAACGCCACCTGTTGAGCAGATAACTCACCAGGCATTGCACCCCTATAGCATATTTTGAATATGAGAATATTCATACAGTGCTATTTAATCAGGGAACAATGAGGGTATTTTATTGACGTTTCGGTGGGCTTGTGGTAATGCACTGATACCAGGTACAGCACAAATTCCATCCCAATAATATCTTCCCATTGATACATCGGGATTTGAACCCGGGACCTTTGGATTACCAGGCCAGTGGCAAGACCACTCCACCACACCTCCCCTATATATATATATATATATATATATATATATATATATATATATATATATATATAGAGAGAGAGAGAGAGAGAGAGAAATAGATAGAGAGAGAGAGAGAGAGAGAGAGAGAGAGAAAGAGAGAGAGAGAGAGAGAGAGAGAGAGAGAGAGAGAGAGAGAGTGATAGATAGATTTATAAATATCAAGCAGGTAATGAACGTATGATCACATAACTTACAATTAGGGTATTGGTATGATACGTAAATATGGATAATAATCACATATTTTACAATTAAGGTATTGGTATGATTCGTAAATATGGATAATAATCACATATTTTAAGTATTTGGGAAATATATTGCGTGCATTGTAATATGGCTAGAAACCAATACCCACTTAACCGGGCAGTATTTTAGTTGTTCATTGATTCCAGTAATTTAGTCTTCATACGTAAAACTCCTTTATGTTGTTTAAAGAAATCGATCATGAATGTTTGTAAATAGTTCACATTTCTCAAAACCGATTTTTTGATCCCTGGGATAACCTTAACATTCATTGTTGTTTTTATTTTGTTGCTATTCTAAAGGTTGATTTGTAATTAAGTTGCATGAAGAGGACGGCATCGTATTAAACATAACATTCAAAATAATGGATATTGGCCAGCCTCTGTCCACTGATGTGTAGGTACACCCGGATGCCATAGTCACAAGTCCACTCATAACAATTCCTGAACTCTTTATGTTTATTGTTAGGTAATGATTACTAACTGGATGGACTTTTGGAAAGAACTTCTATAGTTTTCTAGTTGATGCATAGAAAATCCTATTCATGAATTCGTTTTCCAGAGATATACTTCCATTATTAAAATTGGTGAAGTCCACGAACATTTATTAGATGCTTAGAGACTATGGCATCATATTGTACTATAAGACCCTGCGCCCCTCTCTCCGGCTCCACACAAAGATGCTTAGAGACTATGGCATCATATTGTAGTATAGGACCCTGCGCCCCTCTCTCCGGCTCCACACAAAGACACTTCACCCATTGACCTACTCTAGGGTGGGGATCACAGGAACTACTCTGATCTAATCATTTATATGACGTACCTTCAAAGATATTTTCTTTCCTACGGCATATGCGGCATAGAGTGTTTCAAGAAGTCAAACTATTATTTATCGGTGAAGGGAATATCACGTGACACTAACTTGTATACACTATTCATATGCACCATGATATCTACATACCTAATTGAACTTATATTGAATACAAATAAGTCCTTTATAACTTACACACATATATATATATATATATATATATATATATATATATATATATATATATATATATATATACGGTATATATATATAATTATATATATATATAAAAGTAGCAAGCAATCCCTCAAAAACAAAAGGTAATGAAACCATACAACAATTATCTTCTGATCTAAATACCATTTCCAATTGGGGTAGAGAAAACCTTGTTACCTTTAATGCTTACAAAGCCCTATTTATCCATCTCACTACCCGTCGTGAACTGCCAGAGGGCTATCCCTTATACTAAAACAATACAAAAATCAATCCTTCATCTTCTTTCAATATTTTCAGGGTCGGTTTTTCTTCTGCTCTCTCTTGGAAGGACCATATTGCCAGTCTTGCTTAGGCAGCTTCCCAAAAGCTGGGTGTGCTCAACCGCCTCAGGGGGTTCTTTACCCCTGCACAGCTTCTTGCTCTGTACAGGGACACAGTGCGTCCTTGTATTGAGTATTGTTCACATGTGTGCAATATCTCTCTCTTCGCCGCAAAATTGCGTATATCTCGCTATTCTCTCGCTACTACAATAATCAGTATTCATCAGAGCTCTCCCAGTGTATACCACCTGCTCTACATAGGGTACGTAGTACCCGTCTTGCAACACAGTCCTACCCCTACCCTGTGCAACTCTCCAACTCAAGAGTGAAACGATACTTCTAATCTTTATTCTATTCAACAGCCGAGCTCTGGATCTCTCTCCCTGAATGTTATCTTTCCCTCATCCTATCTCTTAAATTGCTTCAAAGTCTGTGTGTCCAGACTTTTTGGCTCGAACATTCCTTGATATTGGCCCTGTCACTCTTTCAAGTCTAGGGGAGGCACTCATTACAGGTAGTTTTGCCTTTTGTCCCTCCCATCCACATAGAAAATAATATATATAAAGAGAGAGAGACAGAGAGAGAGAGAGAGAGAGAGAGAGAGAGAGAGAGAGAGAGAGAGAGAGAGAGAGAGAGAGAGAGAGAGAGAGAGAGCAGCAGCAGCAGCAAATTATATTAACCTCATAAACTCACCTATATACAGTAGAGCCAGGTGGGTGTTAGTGGTGTACATGGTAGTTGTAATTCAGTACAACATATTTGTTGATTGTAGTTATATCAGTTTATGTTGTAATGTTAGTGATGCTTACTGTATCCACACAAATAACCATCCACATGTATGATGGTTTCCGATCTATTTGTCCATGATTATTTCCAAGACCTTCATTGCTATTATTGTTGTGGTCACACTCAATTATTGCACGTTATGTCTTCATGTTTTTCAGTGTTCACGAATAGATGTTTATCTATGTAATATATTTCTACATTAACTTGACAAAATATCTACGTCACAAAACATAAGTTCTATGTACTTGATGCACATTAATGTAAGTAAAGTTTGGGAAGCTTATACTGTTCACTTTGTACATGATTGCTCTAGGTTCTAGCAATAGTGACGGATACAGTTGTTTTAATTGTATATATTAATTGCCATATACAAAGGTCAACGAAGAATTACATTTGTTCTTATGCTACGGTACTTTTAATTGTTCTTTAACATTATGTGTTCATGTTTATTTAAAAGACGCTTTCACAAATAAGTATTCAGTATTCCTCTTATTCTTCAACTTGAATAGCAGAACATCATATTATTGCACAGGTAGTCTATAATGGTTAGTTTCTGGACATCATATTTAATATAGATTTAGGTATGATTTACTAGAATTATCTTGAGCAGAAACTTATATATTTTCAGCTTGTTATACTTACCATAATTTAATCAATTCACTGTAGGAAGAACATAAAGGGATAAACAATAACATTATATTGTAATACCTGGAAGGGGAACTGTGGCGGAGTGGTCTTGCCACTGGCCTGGTAATCCAAAGGTCCCGGGTTCAAATCCCGATGTATCAATGGGAAGATATTATTGGGATGGAATTTGTGCTGTACCTAGTATCAGTGCATTACCACAAAGCCCACCGAAACGCTAATAAAATACCCTCATTGTTCCTTGATTAAATAGCACTGTATGAATATTCCCATATTCAAAATATGCTATAGGGGTGCAATGCCTGGTGAGTTATCTGCTCAACAGGTGGCGTTGTGTATGTGTGTAAGAGTGAGAGTCCGAGTGTAGGGGGCGAGACAGTGAAGCACGGGAACGAGGTGGCTTCAGAAATGGGGTCGCTTCGGGCCATGAGTGAGCACCGTGCCTCATGTGAAGGCAAGATGGCAGGTGCTCGTTGTACTCTACGTGCTTCACATGTCTCACTCCCTAGATTGGAACAAGACCTCACAGGCTTCACTGCTCATTGTACAGCTGTGAATGTCCAGGCTCTCAGCCTATGCCCGAGAGGGAGTAAGTTGGAATATAGAAAAAAAAAAAAAAAAAAAAATCTGTATGATTCAAAGTGCTATATTATGAGTGCAATTACATTATTTGGAAGTGTGTTATCAGGACTTAATATTTGAATTAACTGTTATACAAAAACACGCACATTAACGCCTTACGAGCGGGCCCGTCAGTAACTTCTACTACCCGCCAAGCGGGTGGTTTTACCCTAAACGACCTTGTTTCCGTGCTCTTTTTCATGCATAAACAAGAGCCAGAGCGTAATATAATTATGTATCCCTGAAAGGGCAATAATTGAGCTTTCCAATGACACCAGACCCATCCTTCTATGACCACGCGTTCTCTTGCAACGATCGTGCAAGACGAAGGAAAAATCTCTAAAATACGGTAATTTCCTTACATAATTCCCTGTGTAGAGAGGTGGTGAGTGTGGATGTGTGTGGAGGGGACGTCAGTTGCCGCGCGGGACCTGTGCCGAACGGTCAGAGCCGACCTACGCTCCTCCCACCACTCGTCTCTCTCTCAGAGCCAACTATTGCTCAAAATTGCACACCGCCTGAAGTCGGTCCCCGCCACATAGTCCTTTCTTCTCTAGACCGACTTAAGTCCGGTCCCGCCAAACAAGGGTTATCAATATACTTGTCATATAATTAACCACTGCATCAATTTTGTTTTATGTTATATCGCTTTTACTCTGAAGCAGTTGTATAAATCATATATATATATATATATATATATATATATATATATATATATATATATACTGTATATATAAGTCTGCCCATTAACACTGAATATTGTATTTGTTTTGTATGCTCGGTGGTATGTTTTCTAAATGTATAAGCCTTTCGGAATTACTTCATAAATATTAAAGTTAAAAATGCAGATCTTCACTGCAGGATACATTTCGGCAAGCTAATATATGCACTACTGTATTACCATTGTATTTCACCCATTCACGCTACGATTAAGCATATATTATATGTGTTCTGGTTGTTATTAGACGATTGTATTCAAATCATGACATTTATATGGGAGTCAGAGGGTTAATGGAGATAGTTTTTACCGGTTAAATTTCCACAGATGCTCCATAAGCTGTAGAAAATGGTTTAATGATAGCCAGAATAAACTATCATATTCCTCAAGGGGTTAAATTGGTCTCAGTTTTAACCTCATTCGTCCTATAACCGTGGAGTGTGAGCATGTTTCCCAGGGGACCCTAGTTAGCCTTATCGTCTGGAGTTTGTCGTTTTCTTAAGGGGAGATCTCCACTTGAGGGATTTTTTTCTTGACCCCTTTCTCCCTCATGTTTAGCCCCATTGCTTTTGATATTATAAAACGTTTGCCCCATTAGTTTAGCGATTTTAAGAACTTTCACCCCATATTAAAACCTTTCGTGCAATTCAGGTGTCGATTTTATCCTGGCGAGCGATAGCGACTCTGTAATTCAAGAGGAACCGGCCATTGGCCGGGACATTTTTCTACCGAAAAATGTACAAATTTATCTTGAAAGGGACTCAAGGGGGTGTAATTTTAAGCTTGATGGAGGTCTAGGGAACAAACTAAACATCTCCCCTTAAGCGGGGATGGTTCGTTTTTCTGCTTTCCCTTCTCCCAATGTCTAGTCCCATTAGTGTTCAGATTTTAAGACGTTCGGCCCACTAGTTTGGCGATTTTAAGACCTTTCACACCAGGGCTTCGTCAATATTAAGACCTTTCGTACAATTTTAGGTGTCGATATTTTTACGTGCGAGCGATAGCGAGCATATAATATAGGAGGAGCCGGTCTCCGGGCAGGACATCTTTCTATTGAAATATGTACACATTTATCTTAAAGGGGGTTCTTGGGGGTATTTTTAAGCTAGGGAGGAAATCTAAAAACATAAACAATGAAAAGATGATTATATAAGCAAATTAATACGCCCATTCCCTCCTAAGATCTCCGTCAATTTGTACATGTATACAGAGAGTCGAGTCAACGCGTAGGCACACTTCCGACTTTAACCCTTTCTGTACTAGCGACGTCTGTTTATTTATACTTTAGCTGCATTTAGACGATTTTATGAAGCTTAGGAAGAATATAGGTAAGTAAAAAGGATTAATCGAGCCTTTGATTTGGTTGACGTCCTTCATAAGTGAATTAAAATAGTTTAATAATTGCCAGAATATAATGGAAACGCTGTCACCGGTATTGAATGAGTTAACAGTGAGAGATATGGCCATTTAATTACTTCCAGGGTCATAATATAAACTATACAACATACTTTCATCTCTGTATATTTACTATTAAAACTAAAGATTAACATTTAGGGACTCTTTTTTTGGCCAGGCAGTAAATAGTCTTTGTTTTTGGCCTGGTAGTAAATAGTCTTTGTTTTTGGCCCGGCAGTAAATAGTCTCTGTTTTTTGGCCTGGCAGTAAATAGTCTCTGTTTTTGGCCAGGCAATAAATAGTCTGTTTTTGGCCTGGCAGTAAATAGTCTCTGTTTTTGGCCTGGCAGTATATAGTCTCTGATTTTGACCTGGGAGTAAATAGTCTCTGTTTTTGACCTGGGAGTATATAGTCTCTGTTTTCGACCTGGGAGTATAATAGTCTCTGTTTTTGACCTGGGAGTAAATAGTCTCTGTTTTTGACCTGGGAGTATATAGTCTCTGTTTTTGACCTGGGAATAAATAGCCTCTGTTTTTGACCTGGGACTAAATAGTCTCTGTTTTTGACCTAGCAGTAAATAGTCTCTGTTTTTGACCTGGCAGTAAATAGTCTCTGTTTTTTGACCTAGGAGTAAATAGTCTCTGTTTTTGACCTGGGGGGAAAAGTTAATAGTCTCTGTTTTTTACCTGGAAGTATATAGTCTCTGTTTTTGACCTGGGAGTAAATAGTCTCTGTTTTAGACCTGGGAGTATATAGTCTCTGTTTTTGGCATTGCAGTAAATAGTCTCTGTTTTTGGCATTGCAGTAAATAGTCTCTGTTTTTGGCATTGCAGTATATAGTCTCTATTTTTGGCATTGCAGTAAATAGTCTCTGTTTTTGGCATTGCAGTATATAGTCTCTGTTTTTGGCATTGCAGTATATAGTCTCTGTTTTTGGCATTGCAGTATATAGTCTCTTTTTTTGGCATTGCAGTAAATAGTCTCTGTTTTTGGCATTGCAGTATATAGTCTCTGTGTTTGGCATTGCAGTATATAGTCTCTGTTTTTGGCATTGCAGTAACTAGTCTCTGTTTTTGGTATTGCAGTATATAGTCTCTGTTTGTGGCATTGCAGTATATAGTCTTTGTTTGTGGCATTGCAGTATATAGTCTTTGTTTGTGGCATTGCAGTAAATAGTCTCTGTTTTTGGCATTGCAGTATATAGTCTCTGTTTTTGGCATTGCAGTAAATAGTCTCTGTTTTTGGCATTGCAGTATATAGTCTCTGTTTTTGGCATTGCAGTATATAGTCTCTGTTTTTGGCATTGCAGTAAATAGTCTCTGTTTTTGGCATTGCAGTAAATAGTCTCTGTTATTGGCATTGCAGTATATAGTCTCTGTTTTTGGCATTGCAGTAAATAGTCTCTGTTTTTGGCATTGCAGTAAATAGTCTCTGTTTTTGGCCGGGAGTACATAGTCTATGTTTTTGGCCTGGAGTAAATAGTCTCTGTTTTCGGCCTGGAGTAAATAGTCTCTGGTTTGACAGTCTGTGAGCATGTTTCCCGGGGACCCTAAATAGCCTCATCATCATCTGGGGTGTGTTCTGTCTCAAGATCTCCGGCAGTCTGCACATGTATAAAGGTGGAGACCATCATTACGCACCAATCATTACAGTAATTACACACCCGATAACTGGATTAGTCTTGTACAATCACGTTCTTGAGGTTGATTATAAAACTCCACATCAAGGAAACATCACCAATAAAACTCAATATACTACAATATGTTTTGGCTTATGAGCTAGACATAGCATCTAAAAAGCAACACAATAATAATTGTCATATGATAATTTATATAAATATTAACCCTATTTTCACTCTGGTTCGTAATTTTGTTTATAGAAGTTTGATTATCAGAAATTGATAATTCTGTGAAATATGCTAAGTGTGATTTTCTATTAAAAGTATTTAGGATTGCATTATATTTCAGACTATGAGTGTACACTTGCTTTAATCAATCACACCCATTGTTATAATGGGTTATATATCCGTTATCGTTAGTCTAATGTTCATCTTCACACGTTCATTCTTTTTCATCATAATCATAGTTACCGGCATTTGTTCCTATGTTCTCTTCCTTCTCTCTCTGTTCACGTATTCAATCACTCTGCACAAGCTTCAGCAATACGAACATTAGGGCAAATTATGGTAAGTGCTTCTTGGTCCCTGCATCCTTCAATCTAGACTTCATTAAACCGGCAAGCGCGATAGGCCTCACAGAAGGCTTCCTATAGAGAACGCGATAGGCCTCACGGAAGCAGGATTTTTAAAGGCGTACCAAAACGGCGCCAAGCTGTCTAGGGAGTCACAAATTGCGCCACGTTTAGTGCGACATGGTACCTCTCGATGCCACCCACAACCACCCGCCGCACGCACCCCACACTGTCTACACACGCAGTACGCTCTCAGTCACTATGGAGCCTACACGCTCCCCTGACTCGCTCCCTGTTGACTCGCCCAACCCTGTTGCTGGCGGTGTTAGTGCTCGTGGCAGGACACGAACACGTGCCAGGGACCCCCCCTACGTATATACTTCTGAGGAGGATGAGCCAGTGCAGCCAAGAAGACCTACACGTGCTGGGAGAGGCACGACACGTGCTGGGAGAGGCACGACACGTGCAACAAGCACGACGAGTGCGAAGAGGTCATTGTCCTCAGCATTTGCTCTGACAACTGCTACCACAACAACTACTGCCTCTACTGTTGTGGCAACGACGCCCACGGCGCCCACCACCACCACAGGAAGTACAACTGGCCGTCCTGGGGATGCAGGAGCATCGGGGGTAGTTGGAAAGAAGGGTAAGGGAGAAGGTCACCCTTATCAGTTCAAGAGGAGTAAGGTGACACCTCCCGCCTCTACCACCCCCGCGTTGCCACCACCACCACCCACCACGGCCGCCCCTGCACCACCGCCCACCACGGCCGCCCCTGCACGCCCACGCCCCTGCTCCACCACCCACGCCCACCCATGCCCCTGCTGCTGTTGGAGGGCCTCGTAGAGTTTTGACAGCCGGTCTAATGCCATCAAAGTTTGACGCCCTCCTCTTCCCTCCTGACTCCTCTGACGACGACGCTGCAGAAGGGGAAGCCTTCGATCCCAGGAACTATGGCTGGGGTGGTGATAGTGGGAGCGAGTCTGAGGAGGATCAAGACCAATATGAGGGAGGTGCAGAGGATTCGGAAGACGACGATGTACTTCTGCACCGTAACCATGAGCAAGACCTGTCTGACGACGAAGGCGCAGACGACGTGGCTGACGGAGGGGCTGATCCTGATCCCCCACGGGCGTATAATTTTGCCTGGTCTGAAGGGTCCCATTTCCAACCAGATTTGCACCAGTTCAATGACAATCTGGCTGGTTCAACAGCAGACTGGCCCTGCAATGACCAGTCCACGGAATCTGATTTCTTCTGTGCATTTTTTGACCAGGAGGTATTATCTCATCTCGTTTCCCAAACCAATGGCTATTTTACCTGGGTGAGGGAAAGAATTGATATGATATCTCCTAGAGCAAGAATTCGTGCATGGGTTGATACGACTGTCCCTGAGCTCCTTGTGTTCTTTGCGTTGTTGCTAATCATGCCTCTCTGCAGGAAGCATGTAATGGAGCATTATTGGAAGCACGACCCAATCATCAACACCCCAATTTTCCGGAAGTATATGGCTCGTGATAGATTTTTCTTGCTTCTGCGATTTTTGCACTTCGCAGACAATAATAATCCAAACAGAGCTGATAGAATATGGAAAGTTCGGGATGTGTTGACCATGTTGTTGCAAAGGTACAGGAAATTCTTCTACCCCTTTGCCAACCTGGTGATTGATGAGTCGCTCGTGCTTTTCAAAGGACGCCTGGTGTTCAAGCAGTACATCCCCTTGAAGAGACACAGGTTCGGGATCAAGATTTTTGTGTTGTGCGATTGTGAAAGTGGAATAGTGCTCGACATGATCGTATACACCGGCACTGATGTAGACATTCCAAGAGTCGGTGGCAACGACCCATTGGGCATGTCAGGGCACATTGTGAAAAAGATGCTGGAGCCCTACCTGATCAAGGGGCACACGTTGTACACCGACATTTGGTATACAAGTCCTGCACTCTGCCAGTTCCTCCATGACCACAAAACGGGGGCATGTGGGACTGTCAGAACTAACAGGAAGTTCATGCCTAAGTTCCAAGGCAATCGCATAGAACTGGACAACCCTTCCCACAGTGACACCGCTTCTGATGACGACTTGGCAGAGGAACAAAGGCGCCGCAGACAGGAAAGACCAAGAAGAAAGAAGAAAGAGCACTACAAGCAGCTGGAGAAGTCGGGGAAAGTTCTGGCGGTAAAGTGGCTCGATAAGCGACCAGTCCACCTGCTTTCGACTGTCCATACAGGAGCCCAAGTGGACTCTGGTAAATTCCACTATCGTACCAAGAAGTCTATCCAGAAACCTGATATGGTGGTGGATTATACCAAGTACATGCGCCTTGTGGACAAGTCTGATTGCCAGCTTGCAGGCGTTGAGTGTCTACGAAAAACAGTGAAGTGGTATCATAAGCTTTTCCTTCACTTTGTTGACATCACGATGCTCAACGTTTACAACATGTGGCTGGTCAAAAAAGACATGGCCCCGAACAAAAAACTCAAGTTCAGGCAGTTCATTTACAACGTCGCCTACCAACTCCTACAAAAACACCAACCAGTCTCCGGTCACAGGGGTCGCCGTGCAGTCAACCTCCCAGACAGAGTCATTGATGGGTATGACAAACACTACCCTATCCACACTGAGCTATCTGGCACCCGGAGGCTGCAAGTACAGTGCCAGGTCTGTGCCCACTCCACCAGAAAGCCACAAAAAAGAAGCAGAGTCACATCAATGTGCAAGGAATGCAACGTTGGGTTGTGTTTGGGCGAGTGCTTCAGGGACTACCACTCACTCAAGTACTACTAGGAGTGGTACCTGTGTCGCCTGCCTCAGCCAAACTCCTGCCCCGCCCACCTACCTCACTACCTACCTGCCCGTACCTGACCAACGTGATCTCAAAACACCTGCCTGCCTACCTACTTGCCCGTACCTGACCAACGTGATAATATTATCATAACATGTACAAATTATAGTTGTAGGATACGTTCATATGTTTTGGTATATACTGTATATATATATATTATATATATATATATATATATATATATATATATATATATACACAGTATATTATTGTATACAGTATACTGTATATATAAGCAATATTTTCATTTATTATTTCAGTTTAATTCATCAGCCAGGCAATATTTTGTTTTATTTATATATATACCTATGTAATATTATACTTATGTACTAACCTTTTGTAACAACCTTTTGTAAAAAAAAAAAAAAAAAAAAAAAAAAAAAAAACAAACTTACGCTCTGCTATTAATCAAAGTTTTCGACTTTATGAATAGCAGGGCGTAAGTATGTAAAACAAAAAAATTTCAAGTGATATAAACACTCCAAAAAATATCCCCATAACCTCTCTGGTTTCGAACCCACGTCTCTAGGCCTACGTCTCTAGGCCTACATCTCACTCAGTCCATCACTCTAACCACTAGACCATGACCGCTCACACTATACTGACAGCGAGTAGTGCGTACGTATTTTCGGGCAGACGAATGCTTGACAAAAAAAAAAAAATATAATACCCTCGATACACTTGTGTATATCGAAGTATTTTGTATGTATAATACTTTTACATAACCTAACATATTCTATCATTACGAACAAACAGTAAAGAAATTTACAAGTAAATAAATAACCTTTCATCCATGAGTTGCAAGCAAATAGTGCGTAAAAATGGTGTAATGATATATCGGGTTACTCTAACATACTGCGCCATCCAAGAAGCCTTATCGTTGTTTACATTATAGCAACGACAACACAAAGTGTCTATAAGGTCTAAATTTGTGCATATACCCACGCTAATCTCACCTACCTACTGTAATCTGACCCTTTTCTCTCCCGCGCCACCCACCTTTCTCAATCCACCACTCTTATTTCGCCTATTATTCGTCCGTATGCCTCTCTGCGCTTCATTTATCAGTGTATATTATTCACATGGGCTGCCTTACTCATGAATATGAACAGGTGAAACCATAAAGGTGCTTTTTAGGCGAGATATAGAGCGTTGCTTCTCATCAATCGCACGTTCTTGCCTCCACCCTCTCTCTCTCTCCTCCCGCCTGACTCACTCACACACACTCGCTCGCTCGGGGATGTCGTGCCTATCAGCCCATTTTTTTAAACTTGCAGCCACCGTAACTCCACACCCACATTTTTTTAGGGTGGATATATATATATTGGCGGATGTGGCAATGTCCAAGACATTGATGTACTTTTTTTTAAATTCTGTGAGATCAAATTTTTTGGCAGAAATGCACAAATAACTACCCTAGCTCCTAGGGCTATTTAGCGCTTAACAGGTTAAGGGGAGGTTTTAGTTTTATCCCTAGACCTCCATCAAGCTTATGCATACATCCTCAAGATATCCCTTGAAGATAAATTTGTAAATTTTTCGGTTGAAAAATTTCCCGATGGAAGTGATAGTGAGCCTGTAGTTTAGGAGGAGCCTTCGGTTCCTCCTAAATTACAGGCTCGTTATCGCTCGCCAGGAATAATTTGACACCTAAATGGCACGAAAGATCTTAAAGTCGACAAACATTGGGCGAAAGGTCTCAACATCGCCAAACTAATGGGGCGAACGTCTTAACCACCCTAAAATTAATTTTGCATTTTCCGAATTTGGAATATCTAATACGTTCCAAAGGTTGCATATATTCATTAGATAATTATACAATATTACAATTATTCAATAAGCTTATATTGATTGCAATGATTACACCACTCTGATTCCCTAGGCTGTGAAATAATAATAAAATATATAGCCTGTTGAGATGGCTGAGGTTGTGAACTTCGATTTATGAAGCAATATAAATACGGTTGTGCTGCAGTATTTGTAATTGTCTGGGAGAGTGTTATATTGTAAATAAATTATTATCTTTAGAGTGACTTTCTCTGCAATGTGTGATATACATGACACGCACCGGAATTATTACCATCAGGTCTCTTGTCTAGTTCTCAAATAATGTAGGCAAATACAGGGACATTATTCATTTTATACAAAATGTCAAACTGGAGCAATATTGTTTGTAAACTTAAATCAATATATTAATTAATACAAGCATGTTATCATGAAATGTTTTGGACATATCACATCCAAAGACATGATTTTAACTATAAACTATAATTGTATCTACACCTACACAATAATAATGACTAAGGATATTGGACTCGGCTTAAGTTTGACACCCTGATTTAATATGCTACAATAACTTAGTCCTAGTCCTGTTAAAACCTAAATATACAATATATCACTTTTTAATACACTTAATTTTGAACGAAGCAGTCAAATGTTATATCTACTGTTTTATTACAGCATGTAAGCATCATGATATACTATATTACAGTATGTAAGCATCATGATATACTATATTACAGTATGTAAGCATCATGATATACTATATTACAGTATGTAAGCATCATGATATACTATATTACAGTATGTAAGCATCATGATATACTATATTACAGTATGTAAGCATCATGATATACTATATTACAGTATGTAAGCATCATGATATACTATATTACAGTATGTAAGCATCATGATATACTATATTACAGTATGTAAGCATCATGATACTATATTACAGTATGTAAGCATCATGATATACTATATTACAGTATGTAAGCATCATGATATACTATATTACAGTATGTAAGCATCATGATATACTATATTACAGTATGTAAGCATCATGATATACTATATTACAGTATGTAAGCATCATGATATACTATATTACAGTATGTAAGCATCGTGATATACTATATTACAGTATGTAAGCATCATGATATACTATATTACAGTATGTAAGCATCATGATATACTATATTACAGTATGTAAGCATCATGCTATACTATATTACAGTATGTAAGCATCATGATATACTATATTACAGTATGTAAGCATCGTGATATACTATATTACAGTATGTAAGCATCATGATATACTATATTACAGTATGTAAGCATCGTGATATACTATATTACAGTATGTAAGCATCATGATATACTATATTACAGTATGTAAGCATCATGATATACTATATTACAGTATGTAAGCATCGTGATATACTATATTACAGTATGTAAGCATCATGATATACTATATTACAGTATGTAAGCATCATGATATACTATATTACAGTATGTAAGCATCGTGATATACTATATTACAGTATGTAAGCATCATGATATACTATATTTGTTTCAGCAACCAACACTTTTCGAGTCTATCATGGGGTTGATTAGCTTCTTAATCCTTTCTGTACCGGCGACGTGTTTTTTATTTGTATTCTAACTATTTTCAGCCGATTTCGATCAGTTTAAGAAGGATCTTCGGTACCGTACTCTAAAGGGTTAAGTGAGATAGTTCGAAACATCTTAATTGCTGTTGGCCTTTTTTTTAAATGAAAATTATCATGTAATAGTTGCCAGAATAATGTTAAAAGGACGGCACTGGTACTGAATGAGTTAAACTTGTATTCATATGTAATATATTCCAGTTTAATACGGTCTAGAAAATGTTCTATTTTCTAAACTGTACACACTCCTCCAAACATTGCAGAGTAGTTTTGGTAGCCGTATGTAACCGTATGTGTTATTTGATTGTGGCTGACGTTCAGTAATTGTATTCAACTTGAGAAACTTTACTCTTTATAAGTGGATTAAGTCATTCAATAAGTTTGCACTTTGTAACGATTATGAGATGCGCTGCTAGAACCCTCAGTATATAAGACAGCATTCATAAATCGATTACAATGTTACATAATTATAATTACGATACATTACTTTCAAATGGTACCTTTAGCCAAACTCTACTGAAAGAAATATAATCTGCCAATATCGAACCTATAAAACGTTCCTTTTACAAAGTTGATTTTTGTTCATCAATTACAGTATATATGAAAATATTAGTTAACACCTTGCACAATATAATGCTATGTTGAATAAAAATGTCTTTCTTCACCACAAAAAACATATTTTTCTGATAAAGATTGTGTGCAAGTCAGTTATCGAGAGCGGTGCGATCAGGTGAGAGCGAGAGACAAAAGGCACCAACAGTTCCCTTCCACTGTCAGAGCAACACTGAGGTAGTGACTAGTGACTGGACAGTTTCAGACTGGCTGGTGCTCCGGGCGCGCAGGTGTCATGTATACTACCTTCAGTAAACAGATTCTGGACAACTGCCCACAATGTGTAGTTTATTACTAACTCACTGAAAATTACATAGTCATAATTATGAGTAATTTCGAACAAACATATTGATTTCGTAGACCAATAATGGAAATATTACCAAAGGTAGACAGTTAAATAGATAGCTCTAGATCTATGGATAATG